>OX457039.1:18964829-19482329 GCA_949752735.1 Lumbricus terrestris | reverse complement strand
TAGTCTTCATTGATCCCGGAGTAAAAATTAATGCAACCTATTATCGCGACGTTCTGCTGTCACAACATCTTCTGCCTGTAATCAGAAATCCAGCCCCAGACTGCCCCAGCCCACAGAGCCAAGGAAGCCATCGAAATGCTGACAAGAGAGACGCCAGACATCATTTCTCCCACATAATGGCCTCCGAAGAGCCCAAATTTGAATCCTGTCGACTCTAAACTGTGAAGCGTGATGCAAGACCGAGTCTACCAGACAACAATCCATGATATGAACGATCTGAAGCAACGCTTGTTTGAATTATGGGATCGCCCGGACCAGAGGATAATCGACGATGCTGTTGCTCAATGGCGCCAGCGCCTCCAGGCTTGCGTGCAAGCAGCAGGAGGACATTTTGAGCACCTTATTTAATTGAATAATCAAACCATACTGTTGGAATAATATTAATGGTTCAATTCTCTACATATCTGGAAAATTTTAGACTGATTAATCATCAGGCATTAGAGATATAAGAAAAACAGTTTGACTTACATTTCATTGAATCTAACAGAAAATTGCATGTAAACTGATATTTCCGCATATTAAGTTGAAAGATACATATCTTTTTATCCGTTCAACTTTTTCTTTTGAAATTTTGGAGTCATAGTCTTGGTTCAATTCTCTAAATATTTGATAAATGTTATCGTCATAATTTTTATGTCATCAGGTATTAGAGATATATGAAAAACAATTTGGCTTACTTTTTTTGAACCACGGTGTATTTATGCTTAAGCTCAGGCACGGTCACAATTCAGCGCAAAACTGTGCGTGGTCCTAGTACTGGTTTTCTACTGTGTAAAAATTTCTAAACACGTCTTGCTGGGAGTTTGGAAAATTCTGTTATTTGGATATACGAGGTTACATGTATATAATTTTAATTTAAAATGTAAAGATTGGCTAGACAGTTACCATTGCCGGGAGAAGATATTTTATCGGTATATACGTCACAAAATGATATCTTTTAGATTTTCCGTTCTGAAGCAGAAGCATCCGGATTACAAGACAATTAATTACACAATGACCTCATCGCGAAGGCAACAGACGGACGGAAGGAACTCTGAGAATGCTGCCATAGCATTGGATGGAAATGGATTGTCTGACTTTGGTACACGACAGATGCCAAACTATTCAGTCTTCGTTGGTGAAAATGGCTTTAGCGACGTTGCATAGATCGCATCATATCGCTTCTAAATCAGAAGATGTAACAGCTATCCATTGCTACTGATCCGCTTTAACCCTCATGTTACCGTGAGAGGGGATTTCTATACGCCATGTTACATTGAAACATAGGCTACCTTGCACGTTAGCATTAGTGGACAATTGGCAGATGAATAGGGCATGGTTCGTTGTCTGGGATTTCATAATCAACCTCTTGTAATTTGGAATTCTATAGGTAAACATTTATCGTGATGAAACAACAATTTTCCACCTGTATGTTTAGGAAAAGAACTTTCTCTCAAACGTACTCTTGGTTTTATTGCAAACAATAATGACTAGCAACCATGACCTAACAGCAACACCGGAACTGTTGCGCTCTAGCTGTCTACCAACGAGAATTCAAAGACTAGAAAATTTCCAACGATGACAATAAATGGATGTTGTAAACTTGGTAATTTATTCATATAATATTATCTTCGAAGTTCTAATTCCTCTTAATTGTACGTCGAACTAGCTTCGTCAAATCGCACTAATTGTGTTTATCAGTGTGATCATGATCCCAGATATGTTTTATGATTTTCTTTGATTAACATCCGATCGCATACTGACGACGCTCTCAAGTATGGGCAATGGGCATATCTGCGTGACCTATCCGTTTGCCGTTCTCAACCACTCTTTTTCGCCTGATGTATAATACGCTCACTTGACCGATGACCTCTTTGTCCCGAGGGCAATGACTGCAATTCTGAAACGCGAGCCTTATTGGCCATGCACCATGGAGTCAGCTCCCCTTTTTGACACGTTTCTCCTTATTAATCTGTTGTCCAAATGCCTCTTCACTGTCTCTTTTGTCTCCTGGTCTCTCACACTGGGAGCGCCTCTGACTGGTGTGCACTTCTAGAGTCGTTATACAAATTCATTGATATAATCCGGAACATAAAGAACAAAATGCAAAAAATTACTATAAGAAATTAAAGATATGGCAATTATGGCATGCAAACCAAATATCAATAGTAAAAAGCGATTCAGGATAAATGACCTACATTCCAATCCTACCAAATATGCCTAATTTTTTAGCACCCGAGGTATATATGATCCCTCAGGCTTTAAAAACAATAGATACTAAAAGCTATGTTGTTCTAGAGTTAGCGATCATCATGCCTAGGTCTAATTTAAATATTAAAAAATCTTAACAATTTTAAAGATATGACAATTAGCCTATGGCATGCAAACCAAATACCATTAGTAGAAAGCGATTCAGAATAAATGACCTATATTCCAATCCTACTAAATATGCCTAATTTAAATATATGGCACAAAATGTAGTCTTACAATAATGTAAGATTATAACATTCTGATCATGCACATTCGTCCGAGACCTAATAATTATCATACACAATTCCTATAAATTGATAACCGAAGTTCATGGCTCGAAGGCATCCTCCACGAAAACGACCTAATCATTGTAATCAATCCAAACAGCTGCAGGACGATATTGTCTCACTGGTTTCATTCAACGCTTCAAGACTACAATCGCAACAACAAAGTGGCAGAATGCTATGTACCTAATTATGCACATTGCCACCACTTCATTTGGACATCACAGGAATCCTGACGTAGGCTCCGTGTAGAAGAATATATACATAAATTGTAGTTTCAAATATTTTACGGTGTTCATATATATATATATTTTCATATATATATACACATAGATCATCCGTTGTAACAGTTGAGCATTTGTCTTCTTCTTCTCATATTATGCATTGGCACCGACAATTTTATTAGTAACAATGTTGAGCTGCTGTAGAACTTTCGACGGCAGTTCCTAGAAAAATCGACATCTGTCAAGAGCTTAAAAGCAGTTTCATCGACAAGAGCAGGTAAGATCGACAGCCACTGTTTCGTAATTTCGAATTCCGTGAAAACGTGACAGAGATGTTTGTATTTCTTTGGATCATACTTGTGTCTGGGTGTTTCGTATTTCTGCATACTCTTCAAATCCGGACAACTGGCTCGGAGCCGTGTACGAGTACTGAAAATGAAACAGAACTTGCAATTCTGCTCTTAAGATATACCAAAACTAAAACAACCAAAGCTAAAACCAGTTTCTCAAACCATTATCGTTAATGAATTAAGCTGTAGCCTATCGTTCGTACAAGTGCAATGGACAGTGTCGCCCATCTAAACTAAGCACATTTTTTAATAGTAAATGTAAATGTAAATGTAATAATTATTATTGTAATCGGATTTTTATATAGCGGCTGTCTTATGGCCTCGACCCTGAGGGTGAGATCCTTCACCACCGCTCGCCCGTTTGAATGGACGCCACGCCATTTAGGTCCCCGTGGACGGACCGTGCTAGCCCGAGATTTTTGAATCTCTGAAATAGCCACCTTCGGGATTCGAACCGCCATATTATTAATAAATCTATAAAAAAAACGATTCTCCATTCCGCTATGCCGCACAGACATTAACCTATTAATGTAACCTTGTTGTCCGGGTTAGTTGACTCACAAGATTTATATTTGTCCAGCTGGAGACAACCTTTCTATCTGTCAAGAATTAACTAATACCGCAATAGATCAGCCTGAAAAGTCTACTATTAATAGAAATATAAAATCACCGGGATATTTTGTAACAAAGTGTGTGTAACAAAACAAAAATGTGCTCTAAATATCGATTTCTTAGCTTACGTTGGATACTGGAAGGTCGCAAGAAAGCGATTGTTCTCTCAAATATGTCATTGGTTCGTTGATGGCTGAGGTCGTCGAAGGAGGCAGAGCGGCAGAAATGGTTAGACTCCGCTTTCGTACGCCTTCTTTTTCTCGATCCGGCGGCGACGCTGTCGGCAGCCGTGACTTTGGTCGGGCGTCTTCAGTAAAAGTCTTCTGCAGTCGATAATTACAAACGACATTAGCCACATTATTATTATTATTATTATTATTATTATTATTATTATTATTATTATTATTATTATTATTATTATTATTATTATTCACTTACCAGTTATCGTCCCAATTACAGTTCAATACACAACAATTTTATGGCCATTGAAAAAGTTATGAAATTTAATGTAAAGTCAAATCATGGACTTGACAGGTATGACTATAATTATAATGTCCGATGTACTGAGTCTGATGAAATCAAACTCATGGAGTCTAACTCGAAGTTCTGATTTGTAGCTTAACGATGACAGAAAAACGAGTAATTCAGTTGTAGTGAATAGCCTTTTAGCATCTCACAAAAGGCACATATTAATTTTTATTTTATTTATTTCTCGCATTTGCTGTAGTGTCAAGCTCTCTGCTCAGAGGCGCTACCGGTAATAGCTTTAACAGACGTGCATCTGATTAACTTGTTCTTTTGTAAATCTTCATAAAAAATAGGCTCAATAATCAGAGCATATAAAATTATCCTATCCTGCGAATTGATGTCTCATCCAACCGAAGAGTTGAGAAGAGCTAATGAAGGCCGTGGTCATGCAACTACAATGCAGATTGCAGAACAACTGCAACCAGTCATTTTGAGCTTATACATTTGGAATTGGAGTGTTGAAAAATTGTATTCAAGGCTAAGCGATACGAAATCAGAAAAGTCATAGACATCTTTTAGTTGGGAGGACACGTACCTTCTGTCTGAGTATTTCTTTGCGTGATTTGTAGAGGAATTCAAGCAGTGACATGACCATCGATAGGCCTAGTCCTCCAATCAGGATATAAAAGATACCGGCCACATTACTCAGAGTCAGAGCGCTCTGGGACGAACCACTCTGTTTAACAACATACATTTACAACATCATTGTTGCGTTTCTGAGTAGATTTCCTGAAGGGGCGCCTTAATAGAGGTCCACACTCCACAGAATGAATGAATGATCGCATTCGTACATATCGTCGCCAAAGTGTTGGCTGACATCAGGAACAAAATGACAATGATGCACATAATTTGCTAGATAGTCATTCATGTCATGAGAAGATGAGAATGGTCTGCGTCCTAAATTCAGGAAACGAGGATATAAATATATTAAAGGGAGATGAGCAATCAATTGATTATTTTTATGCCTTTTAAATTCAACCGCATTTAGGTAGGCTAGGCCTATCTCACCATGGACATAATTTAGCCTATTAATTATGTTCTCCAAATTTCTCACATAGCATTAGATAAAAACATAACCGTAAGAAGACCCCATGTTTTTATTGCATAAAGTGACAGCAAGTGGCAAAGATCTTTTTTACATACAATAAATATAGAAGCTAACAAAAAGCAGAAAGAAAGAGCCTATGTTTCTATTTGAGCACGGGTTTTAAGAAACATGAAGTGAAAGCAAACTGAATTGATTTAATTAACCGACCTTACTGTCTTCTGGTACACATTCACCTTTATCGTACCACCATCTCTTGTGAAGTTTCTGCAGCGTTCCCTTTTCGAGCAGCTGTAAGACTGCGAGTCCAATTGGTTCTCTATAGATAACAAAGATTTCAACCATTTAAAACTCGTATGACACGTAAGTCTCGGTGAGTCAAACAAAGTCACAACTACGTTAACCTACATAACCACATCTCTGTCCTATTTCGCTGTTCGTCGTCGTCGTCGTCCAAAATTTAATATAGTGAAGAAGACTTGCAGCAAGGAATATAATACACGTACATGTAATATCAAGTCATGCAGGTTATGGACATTGCCAAGCATGGCTATAGTTACGATAATTTTATGATGCATTAAATTCTGACGCTGGTAATGCCGAGCATTTGCCAAAATCTGTCCCGATATAGGATACCTAACCCCAACATACAGCATTTTAAAACCAAAATTGTGCTCATATAATTATTATACGACAAAATATAGCTCTTTAAAATTTAAACTTTTACTAACGACGTTTAGCCAAACTCAAAAGCAGACACGAGGCAGAGAGAAGTCACAGATAATCATAATGCATGCAGCACTGCTTGATTCCATGAATTTGCCTTCATTGGTCCTGCACTTTGAAATCAGCTCTCTTCATTGATACGTTCTTTATTATTAGCTGGTACGCTAGTCCAAGACTATATATATATATATTATATATATTATATATTATATATATATAGTGCATCATTTTGCTGTCTCAAACTACTTTCTTTCCTGTGAGTCGTTCGCATTGGGAGCGCGTCTGATTGGTGTGTATAATATATACACAATGCAAAACATCATACACACGCAACAACAAATAGGCCTAGAGTTACACAGGTCTACACTAGGCCAACACCAAGCACACGATTGTCTGATTAATAGGAAAGCGAAATAATGATGCTCAGATTAAGAATCATTGTAAGTAGCCTATATACCTGAGGTCTGATCCTATAGGAGTGGCGATTCCGTAGCCTTTGAAGTCAAGGTCACCTCCGACCTTCATCGTGTTGCAATTCTTCTTCTGGTTGTAATAATCGTTCATCGTCGATTCCAAAAGGAAGGCGTACTTTCCCTTCGAGTTTCGAACTCGTGTCACTCCATCCTCCGTGGTCGTCACAAATACCTCTGGGTTGCTGTGCATGAATTCCCACATTCTCTCGTATGTACTGATCTTTGAATTCTGCAAGTAGTATTTCAATACCACTTATTATGCTATTCATTCACACGTGCACGCTGTCCTTCACTACACATCCAAATTGGGGGGAAACATTTCAAAGTCCGACTTTTTAACTTATTTGTTTAGAATTCGAAAACGTTGCATGCGCAAAAAAATGCACAAGCACACAGTAAAGCCGAGAATAAGAATAAAAAGTGATGCCTTTTGTATGAGGAACAAACGTTGTTCATAAGGAATTTATAATAAAATAATAATAATAATTACGAATTTGTAACAATTGTGGCGCCGTAACACATCCATACTGTTACAAAGGCGCCTTAATGTAGGCCTAAGCGTCACTGGTAGAGATTGGTCGTAGATTATAATCTACGACCTAATATAATTATATTATATTATATTATATAATATAATTATAATATAATTATATCAGGTATTCGAGTGTTGCTAAATGCACATAAAAGTTGTGAGTTGTCAAGCTGGCAATGCATCGTTGGCAAATTTGTTTAGAATTCTAAAAGTGTGCTTGAACAAATAATACACGCAACCATTTTCGAAGGACACAAGCATCTGTAGCAAACCACGCAAACCAGTTATTGTATGACTCGGATCTATAATTATAACTTGCAAATAGTTTCTTCTTTTCTTTGACAGGGACCAAGATAGCAGACGAATCAAATTTAAAGTAGGTCTATGTCATTCCTTACATAAAGACATTTATTTAAGCATAACACTTCACATATTTCAGACTTTATGTAACACCTGCCCGTCCCTTGTACTCTACCACCGATTGTGCCTTGTCTGCCTTGTCCGTCGAGTTCGGTCTGCCTTGGGTCAATGTCGGCAACTTGCTCGCTCTCTCAGATCTATTCTTTTTCATGAAGCTTTTACGCTTAAAGCGCCTCTAAATAATCCATACTGCGAGAGTCGTTCTATGCATTTTTAGATACGGTACAGCATGACGCAAAATTTCTGTTTGAATCGCAGCCAGTATTAATTTTTTAAAATTCCTAAAAACTCATCGAACTAATAATGCGAAGAATTATGAAAGCATCAACATAATCAATTATTGTTTCTAAGCGTTTGCTGAAGTTACCCGGAAGAAATCTTTCGTTGAACCGGAATCCAGTGTTCCGTACATGATTTCCGTCTGTTTTGCGAGGTCGTCAACATTTTGAATTGGTGTCAGCATTCGTTCGACAGTCAGGAACGCAGCCAAGTTGGCCGTATACGAAGAAATCATGATGAGCGTGAAGAACCACCAGGCACTGCCAACAACTCGACCAGACAATGACCTATCAAACACAAAAACATCAGACAATGACCTATCAAACATCAAAACACCAGACAATGACCTATCAAACACCAAAACACTATTGTACCGCATTGCTACTGTGGTCTCTCGCTGTGTCCTTGGCCGTGCTACGTCATAGTTTCTTGAAGGGGCGCTATATAGATGCTCTGAATGAATGAATGAATGAATGAATGAATGAATGAATGAATGAATGAATGAATGAACCAGACAATGACCTATCAAACACCAAAACACTAGACAATGACTTATCAAACACCCCACACCAGACAATAACCTATCAAACACCAAAACACTAGACAATGACTTATCAAACACCAAAACACCAGACAATGACCTATCAAACACCAAAACACCAGACAATGACTTATCAAACACCAAAACACCAGACAATGACCTATCAAACACCAAAACACCAGACTGTCTTTTATTGGTATTCTAAACATCGATTCATTCGTTCATTTTTCGTTCGATCTATTTTCGTTTTACGATCATTCGTCTATTTCAAGCGCCACACTTGCATTCCCTGCATGTGTCCAATGACGAACCATATAAATCAGCAAAACAATCCAATCACTGATGGCAGACAAACGAAATGCATCGACAGATTTTCTCTTCCAATTGGAGCATAGTAAAAAATCTTCTGGAGATGTCGAGTAGAAGTTCAGAGCAGAAAACTGGAAAGGATTCTGTCTCTGGTGATTGGTAGAAACGACTTTGTATTGATCGTCCACGAGAGATAAGAAGCTGACTACATGTCCACCTGTCTGTCTATTCATCCGTCTGTCTATTCATCTGTCTGTCCATTCATCTGTCTGTCTATTCATCCGTCTGTCAATTCATCTGTCTGTCTATTCATCTGTCTGTCTATTCATCTGTCCGTCTATTCATCTGTCTGTCTATTCCTCTGTCTGTCTATTCATCTGTCCGTCTATTCATCTGTCTTTCTATTCATCTGTCTGTCTATTCATCTGTCTTTCTATTCATCTGTCTGTCTATTCATCTGTCCGTCTATTCATCTGTCTGTCTACTCATCTGTCTGTATATTCATCTGTCTGTCTATTCGTCTGTCTGTCTATTCATCTGTCTGTCTATTCGTCCGTCGGTCTATTCATCTGTCCGTCTATTCATCTGTCCGTCTGTTTATGTCTTTCCGATGCAGTGTCGTCGCTGTAGTCGGAAAGCTTAAAGGTACGCTATAGCAAATGCGAGAAATAAATAAATAAATAAATACGTCGTAGTGCTGCAGTGTTCACTGCTCAGTGGTCAGTGGTCACTGACCTGGGCGAAATGTCGCATCCCTGTCGCATGAAGGCTCCGAGTGAGAACCAGAGGCTGTTGAGCATGTTGAAGTCGTTCGTGAAACTCGGTCCGTCCTCTTTGTCCTCGATCTGCCATTCGTATGGACTGAACCTGGAGACGAGGAAGAGGACGAAGCTGACACCGAGATAGGAGATGACGATACACATCCAGATGTCACTTGCCAGTGGATCCATGAACGAGAAAACGCCCGGCTTCTGCTTCTCAGGCTTCTTGATCATGATGCTGATTCCGAGGTTCATGAAAGGCTTTGAAAAGTCAATGACACGCTCTCGGATTGATGTGATCGTCAGTGGTGCTATGGCAACATCCGCCTCCTGCGAACAAAATAATGGTCTGTCTATTAAGACTATCGCGGTCAGTACGATATCACTGGTCCGCTTCAAAGCTCGATAGTAGTCGTTTAAAACGACTTGAAAGAAGTCTTGACTACATTAAAAAGCATTTCTGCATATTTTGATCACATAGAACACTGGAACTAAGGTTATTCAGAATAATACAGAGTAATACCAGTAGGCCTATTATACAGGTCGCAGCAGTACTGGAACTACATCTCTTGTAGAATAATAGCACTATGCATGAATAGAGACATATGATTTATCTGAGAAAATTAAAGCTGTCTGGTAGGCTACTGAAGTCTGAGAATAGACGTGATTCCTCTGCAAAGAACAGAAAGTAAGAGGATTTGTAGTGTACAAAATATACACATCTTTACAATACGTACCTAAACGTTTCCTGCAATACGGACGATTAGTCTATAAAGTTTCTAGTTATTATGACGATGTAGGCCTAATGGATTTCGGAATTGCCACACTGAGCCCCGACTTTGGAAAAGTCTCATGAATTCAGCAAATTCTCAGTTCCTCCACCGTCAAACAATCACTAGATCTATCTTCCGCTGCCACATCCACCTATCACGTCGCAGGCACTCTAATTCGAAGCAGCAAGTCTTCTACTTCAAAATAAAACCCGCACATCTTCCAATTTCTACTCTAATCTATTCAACATTATAAACTATCTTGTCCTCAACAAAACCCGTTTTAGAGGCTGCCCTTGCTCCTTTCTTTTGTAACTTTGGGATACAGACTCGGATCTTCACTTTATGTTATCTAGCCAATCGTTCTGACACGACACAGTCCTCGTTACTAGGCTGCTTCTTTATGCTCAGCTTTTAGAGAAGCTATTAATAAATCTAGTTTTCACGATTTTCACTATTATTCTCAAGTAGACTAAACGAGCATCTTCAGAATTTGTCGAGTCATTTAGAGTCAGAGTCAGTTAGAGTCATTCAAAGTCATTTAGAGTCATTTAGAGTATTTTAGAGTGAGTCATTTACAGTCAGTTAGATTCATTTAGAGACATGTGCAACCATATTGAGCAATTTATAGTCATTTATGGTCACTTAGAGCCATTTATAGTCATTTAGAGTCTTTTAGAATCATTTAGAGTCATTTAGCACTGTTGAGACCTTTCTAGTTAGTTCTCCGACCATTCCATTCCATGTTCCGTGTTCCGATTTCGCTCCATAGGAGTTGTCTTTGACGAGACGAAGGATGTATTCGAAGCCAACGATGGCGGCAACCTCTCGCGCCAGATCGGAGCAGTAACCTTCGAATTCATCGTTTCCTTCTAGTTTCGTTCCATCGTCTGGCTTCTTCCGGAAATCCAGGAAAGGAACGGACTGAAGCAGACAACAATATTATTGACGAATTCATATAACATCGTTGTATTAAGCCACCGTGTGTTGGCCGAGGTTGACATTCTTCTAAACAGCGGTTGATTAAACCTTCACGGATGTCATATCGCTGAGTATAAAATAGCTTTGGTTATTATTATTATTGCATTGTAGGCTTATGTTAGGAAACATTTTATGTCCGATTTGAGTATGACAGATTATCTTCTTGTCCAAAGTGTCTTATTCCAATCAGCACTATTACTACAGTGCGGATCAATCCATCGCAGGTACATGTGATAGCTGTCAGTCCATGCATTTTAAGAACAAATGAATGATAGCGATTGATCTTGAGATGGTATTTGGGAATGGTATTTGGAGATGGTATTAGAAGGATAGACGGAACGAACCCTTATTGATGAGATGATTCTTGTTCTGTTAATTGGCACAATTTCCTTTCCGTTTTCTTTCTGCTGTGTCTCCTTCCAAGCCATGTTCAGTCCGTTCTTTGAATCCCAGAATCCGACCTAACCACAGCCAACAGTTAACAACAGCGTTGCTGCATATGAAAGCATCGCTAATAGAATACCGAGGGACATACCACACAGAACGCCCGCCTTCGACAGAAGCTCACATAAAAATAGGAATTTCATGGACTCCAAGTCCCAAAAGGAGCTACGACGGGAATGGTCGCCTATAAGTCTCCGCGCTTCTCAGGGCAGTTTCTTTCTTTTAACCAAGTATCCCCTAGACCGGCCGTAAAAACATTGTCTATGTACTTTTTCTGCAGGTTTTCAATGTCTAAGCTTTGAACAATTTCACTTATAATCTCTGTTGCAATGCAACTTCATTAAATACGAATTAGCCCAAAAACAAACTGCCAGTAGAAATAAATCTCCGAAAAACAATAGAAAGCACTCGAAATAAAATTGCTGCTGAAAATTGAATCTTAAGATAAATTTAAGCATTGTGTTCTACAGCATCATATAATTTATTATATTGCATTATATTATCTGGACATTGAAAAGACGCCTTCAAAGAAGTAGGCCTACTTCACGTGCTGTTATAGCGTACAGTAACCTAATTCCCAATGCCATGCAACAGTACACGACAATCTACAGTCGTCAAACGTTGTGAGATAATTATCCATCTAAACCTATATAGCGCGTTTAAATAACCCCGTAAAGGCAGTGTGGTGTTCATAATGCGAATATTAGATCTAGGCCTATAGATATTTCCTGCGCCCAGAATCCATTATATATTTAGCCAATGGAATGCATGATTTTCATCGTACGTCATGCATGTAAATAAAACGCATTCTCCTCGAACAATAATCTCTATGAATAAATTGAGTAGCTGAGAGATAGCGTATACCTGTTTGGCATCATTGTCCAAAGTGACTTCGTAAACTCCAAGTCGATAGTTTTTACGAAATCCGTATTGGTCAAAAGACACGAAACCTGTCACGCCTTCGAATTGAACCTAAAGACAACACCAAATGCACGTTGTACGTAGTAACCTAATAGACATCTGAATACGGTAAAGTCAACTTATTATTTATCAGGTCTGTTTTAAGGAATTTTTAAAACTGCACAACTCCTTCCTTCCTTTCCCATCTTCTATGGTAAATTACTTGAAATCGGAGGAAAATGACCTTTTTTGCTAGTTTTAACTGCACAAAAGTGCTTCTACAACCGCACACATCCATTTAGAACTGCACATTTTGTGTACAACTGCACGTTAAAAACCCTGTTATTTTATTATTGAAGAGCTCAAGAAATGTCTAAGTTTCTAGTGAGTTGAGCGTTTGTCGTCTGCCTACGTCCGTGAAGCTGTTCATGATGAGTCTCCCCGCCGGCCACGGAGTGACCTTCAACTGCTTGCATCGAACACCGATGTCATCGTTGTAGTAGACGTTTCCTCTGCGGAAGACATTGCGAAGGACTTCGTGGCTGACGTTCAGCATCGACGACAGACCGTTGACGATGGCGGACACGGCGTCCATCGTCAGCCCAGCCTCCAACTAAGCACAACATCAACAGACATAACTTCATAACCACCAAGTCGACGGATTTAAATCGATTTCTTAGGGAGCGAGGGTTAAGGGTAATGGCAACACTCTGTGGGGTGCGGTGGTGTAGTGGTGGCGTCGTTGCCTTGAAGTCGGAAGGTTCGAGGTTAGAATCCACCTCAAGTCGCCGCGTAGGGACCTTGGGCAAGTCCTTCACTCGCAATTGCTCAGCGCTTCCGCGTGAAACTCCGATGCAGTGTCCGCTCTGTAGTCTGGAGCGCCTCTGAGGAGAGTGCTTGAAGGGGCGCTATAACAAGTGCGCATACAAACAATCAAACTCTAGCACAAAGACTAGGTGGACGTGGGTTCACTTCTCAGAGGTCCCCTAAACCTTCCACTCGGTAGATGGCGTGAGATAAACTGAGCAGAAGGACGTGATGCCGACAATTAAATTGGATTCCTATAATAACTTGTTGTCATCCATTCATACAATGAATAATGCAGTCGCAGTTTTAAATTTACACAAAGATATTGTTTTTCCTTGGCATAATCAACCGTAATTACCAGTACTGTTTAGACGTCCATTATTGCGCTGATGTGTTTGAATTGAATGACATGCATGCATGCATGTGCGAATGAATGTAGGCTGTACTCTGCACGCATGCAGCGCCGAGCCTTTTCTCTTGTGGGTCCCGCTATCTGGAATGGCCTCCCACTAAGCTTGCGACTTATGCCTAGGCTAAATTCCTCTGCATTTTTTAAGTATCTCAAATCCTATTTTTTTAGCTGTGGCTGGGCTGGGAGCGCCTCTGAGTAGGTTTCTTGAAGAGGCGCTATATAAATCCTCCAAATGAATGAATGAAATGAGAATGTCCGCAAGTAGATTATGCTTATACGTATTCAGTGTATGTGGACACTTCATCTATGGCGTCTTTGTAGATCGTCGAAAAATCAATGCCTTTGCAATCCAATACAGGGCAAGAAACTCATAAAGAAAAAAGCTCATCCATGAAAAAACAAAACTTAAGCATTCAGATAAATTGCCAATGGCGAATATCTACGCATACTTTATTCAACATATCGTAGCATGATTTATTGCTAATCATTGAAGCAAGAGTCTTTTGCAATCGAGGAAAATGAAATCTTCGATTTGCACAAAAATTAATGTGAAGTTATTTTCACAAGTAGGCTACTTATATAAGAAGGATGCTGATTATTTTAAGGTGATGCAAAGTAGTTTTGCTTACAGACATAAATTATACTATAATATTATAAGAGACACTGAAGAAATAATTCTGAAGAAATAATTCTGAAGAAACAATTCTGTAGAAACAATTCCGAAGGGAAGGAGGAATTCTGAAGGAACAATTCTAAGGCAATGATTCTGTAGGAACAATTCTGAAGAAATAAATATGAAGGAACAATGCTGAAGGAATAATTTTGAAGAGATTATAACCATAATTATAGCCTCCATTTTGTTTAAGTTATGCTAATGGAAATAATGTGATACCACTGGCTGAACTCCCACCTTTAATTTGGTTCCATGTCTCGTTCCACCCCACTGCAACCAATCCTTCTGGACAATCTGGAACTTGGTCGAGGTGCGGTTGATTAGAGTAAAACCAGTTATATTTACACCACCGTGACGGAAATCTGCCAGGTCCAGTTCGTCCATCGCCTTTGAAAGCAAATCACAACAAAATGACCATGGACTCGAAATGTAAACTTAATGGTTGCTCTTTTGACCAATCTTAATCATATGCCCAAACAGTTGAACGGCGACTTTAAAATGGACTTGGTCATCGTCAAAAGTCCTAACACCCACCACGAGATGTCATCACAACATATACGTAGCATACAGGTGAGCATGCATGTGAGCATACAGGTGAGCATACAGGTGAGCACACAGGTGAGCATACAGGTGAGCATACAGGTGAGCATACATGTGAGCATACATGTGAGCATACAGGTGAGCATACAGGTGAACATACAGGTGAACATACAGGTGAGCATACAGGTGCGCAATGCTTGGTTTATTATCTATTGACCGATAAAAACTCGGAGCATTCTAAGCTCTGGATATAATTATACAATAATATAAATAAAAGACAAATTATTTATAAGGTGCATTATGCTCGATTGCTATTTCGCGGGGTGGGGGGGCGAATGCATCCGTAGTTCGATTTGGACAAAGTGCAAATGTAGTCTACTTCATTTGTCCCTCTTCAAAACGAAGTGATTGTGGGCTCCTTAACCACTTCGCTGATTTCATTGGTCTCTCTATCCGTTTTTTTTATCACTTGACACTAATCTGCTTACGCGAGCAGCAGGCCTATTTGAACAGACTTGTTGCTTGTCAAAACCGCAATATCGTTTAGGACAGGCAGAAGTAATTATCTTTCCTGACGCTTTGGTTGAATAATCACGTAAATAGCAAAAAATTACTGTGAAGGCAACCGACAAGTTTCTAGATTCTAGGAGGACTGAATGATGTGCTGCACAGATGTTAATAACGGTAAAAAATCGAATAAAAACGATACTTTTGGGGAAAACTAAAAACATCTATGATTATGCAGAAGAGCAACCTGAAAAACGAAATGGAGAAAACGAGTCACTGTCAATGCATAATAGACTTTTAACGCTGTGGCACTTACGACTCCGTTCAGCAGATAATGATAACCACCTCGGTTCATTCCAACAGCTTGTATCTGAAACGCAAGACATTATCTCTTGTTTGAACATAATATTATAATGTGTCTGTTTATCTCTCATCATTCTGACAAATCTTACAATATTTCTTTATATGTTGTTTTAACTGAATGATAGGGAAAGGACCTAATGCTCAAACAACTTGCTCACCGCTCGGCCAAGTGTTCCCATGCATAGTTTACTTTTTATATTTGTGTCAGTGCTATAATAAGATTGCCGGGCACAACAGCAAATCAGGCGGCTGCTGTGTTAGATAATAGCCATATATGACAGAGAGATAGACTGACATATGATAGATAAATATGTATAGTCCTATATATAATTATATAAGCCTTCTATATGACATGTCGGACTTAAGTTCGATTATGTATTTTATACGGAAGTTGTCCAACATGTAGACTATGCCTCAGGGGTTATTTTAAGGAATTTTCTCAACTGCACATAAATGACGTATTTTGAGACTGGACATAAGAAAGTCCTTGACCAGGGATTTGTCCCCCAAAACTGAAGCAGCTTTTGGTGAGCGCTCGTTAATAAGCTGGTGCTTTGCGCTTGGCATTCGACTGGGGCTTTAGATGTTTGAATATTAAGATTTTCCTACTTTATAAAAATTCATATTAAAGATCAAAATCAATTGTCAATCGCAAAGCCGCACTTGAACAGTAGGCTACAACCGCATTGAAATGTTTGACTCAAAGTTCATCATGGCAAAATCTCCAAATGAATTAACGAATGAAATCAGCTAGACGTTCTTAGACGTTTAGACTTTTCAATATCCTTAATCGACTAGAGATCCCTTAAAGATCCCTAACAGATCCTCTGCTGTTGCTGGAATTGGAAATAGCTCAGAAAGATTGTTAAGTGTAATAAAGTTAAATGGTCCTATGTTCCTGGACACTTCCAAAGTTTGCCTTGTAGGTAAGGGTACGTCTAAATGTTGCTTTTCTGCTATGAAACCCTGGACTCTAAGATCAACATGATATTATTTTGCTAAAGCTAAGGCTAGCAGACAAGATGAGATATTTCCCCAAGAAATAAAATTTTTGAGCTAATTTCAAATTTTGTATAAAATATAACCCACTAACTGCAAAATACGATGTAAGACCGATAAATATCATTAGCAAGCCACCAACATTGTCATTATTGATCGATAGACCTATACTGACACCCACATCAACACGAATATGTACTGTTTAGGCTAATAGCAGTTTTAACCAGGAGCCGCGTCGCCGATATACATGTAAATGGTATTTTACCACACCATGACTTGGCTTAGGGTACGACTGCTGGAAATTTTATAAGCTGCAAGCTCTGGTGTCATTCATTCATGAGAACCAGAATGTGTGTGTGAACGTAGCCGCAGACTTGATCCTGGGTTTGTGGAAACGAACGAGCGACCGAAGGACAATAATTTCCAATGCACGAGCACCTAGCTGTGTAGGGGTTTTGGGAGGTGATATACCAATCCTATTTTCGAATTTTGTTTAATTTCCACACTGCACTGGTGGTATTCTAAGTTGTAATTTAGCGAGGTTGCTCGTCATTTCAGTGCTGATAGTCATGGTTTAGGACTTTAATAAGTGTCCCGTCCCATTGTTTAAATATTTTTTACAGCATTATAATGGCAACTTTTAGACTGTGATCTTTAAAAAATTGCTCACAAATTTCACGCCAAAAGGAATGGCTTGAGACTTCAATAAATGCCCCTCTCCATTGTTTACATTTCTGAATTTCCACACTGTAACTGTCATCTGAGCAAAATTGCTCTTTTTAAATGCTGACAGCTATGGTTTTTAGAGTTTAGCGACTAGAGAGTCTCCTCCTTATTGTTTATTTTTTTCATTTGCACGCTGCTAATCTGTCATTTAAAGCTGTCATTTGAAAAAATTACTCATAATTCTCGTCCATTGTTTGAAAAAGTCATTTGTCCACTGTTGTAGTAGCATTTTAGGCTGTTACCTTGACAAATTCAATCATAATTTGGTACTCAGAGACGTGGTTTAAGACTTGAATAATTCTCCCTACCTGTATCTTAATTTTTTTAAATTTACACAGCGTAATGGTGGCAGTTTAAGCTGTCATCTGTATCAAAATTGATAATTATGGACAAGCAGTGGAATACACCGTAGAAATCTATAATAATGCTTGTGGTAATATTTCTGAAATATTTGGAGGTTATAAGATATAGGCATCTTCGTCACCACCACAAGTTTCGGGTTCCGTTCCTCGATCCTATCCCATCTAAGTCTACACCCCTGTGCGAGATGCTAGTTCAATAACATAGGCCTACCTGCATCTTTCAGATTCTGAGGAAGGTGATTTTTGGATGGGATCACATAAACTCAAAAAGGGTGCGTGTAATATGGGGATATATGGAGAATTTGGAAGAAAATTTGAGTATGCATAGACCTACAATCCTACATCATGTATGTATTGGATAGCCTGTGTGGCTGAAAGGTTAGCTCAGCCTGGATGTCTGCCTGATTAATTCTTTTCTTTTTATCGCCAGTCTCCAGTTAGATACTTGGGTTGTTATATTATAGTAGACTATTTTGCTTTATGCGTCTGACTGTCTACGTCCCTTCCTGCTTCAGCCTGTCAGACTGTCAGAGTAAGCGGCAAAAGCAGGAGAAAGTAGACTACGATGGCCAAGAAGTTGTCATTATGGCATGAAGGATAACCCCGGCCTTTACAACTTTATCAGGATATCAACCTACAGCAGGCCTTGAATCTGCCTCCGCCCATACATTTAGCCTACTGCAAATTCTTCTGTTTGCAGCCTATATGTGTGATTTTTAGCACAACCTTGTCTTCGATTACATCACCCATTTTCCCCGCTCTTACTTCATGTACACTGGTGACCTTTGCGGTCTAATGCTTGACTTGAAAACTGCATGTAATCACCATATCTAGTATAGTTCACGCCAAATTTCAACAGGCCTGCTCTTTTCCTGAACATAAATAGGCCTATCACCCAAATAAACCGCCTCAAAGATGTTCACTTTGGGCTGTTACTATCATGTTTGTGTCCAACTTTTTACCACTAATTTCTCGTCGGTTCACGCAACTAGGCAAAAAGTAACTGCACAAGATCTGATTTTCAACTGCACAAATCTCTTTCCCAACTACACACTTTGTGTCCAGCTGCACGTTAAAATAACCCCTGCTATGCCTATTTATAAGACTTCCGAAAAAGCGAGACAGTGTCGCTCTTCTTTGTCCGCCAATAAATAAAAGCTATTCTCGTCTCTCGTTGATTTCCCAGAACTCTCTTTTTCCAAGAATTAACTCAATATACAGTTCTCTTAATATATACTGAGACTGCCTCTACAATATACATGTACATAGGCTAGAAGCATATAAAATTAATATTTTATGCTGCAGACGTTGCCTTCTGAAGTGCCCTCTGGACAGATGTTTAATTCATCTGTCGCATGCAATACTCTAACTTAACTAATCACGACTGGCATGAAAAATAGACAGTTTATACACACACGATGGAGATTGCCTAGAGAAGGAAATTATGCAAGGAATGGTTCCGGGAGCAAGAGCAAGAGGAGGAGCAAGGAAGAGGTGGTTGGACGAAATGAGTGAATGGTCGGGTTTATCAACAGAGAAGTCGTGTTGAGAGCAACCGAGGACAAAAGAGGATGAAGAAGAATTGTCTATAGGCCTACAATGCGACCAACCCTCGTGCCAAGGACGGTTGACGGCAAGGCAAGGCACTATTATAGCAGTGCGAAGTTTGTTTGTTTGTTTGTATGTGCACTTGTTATAGCGCCCCTTCAAGCTCTCTACTCAGAGGCGCTCCCGGCTGCAGAGCGGACACTGCATCGGAGTTTCACGCCGAAGCGCTGAGCAATTGCGAGTGAAGGACTTGCCCAAGGTCCCTACGCGGCGACTTGAGGTGGATTCGAACCTCAGACCTTCCGGCTTCAAGGCAACGACTGCACCACCGCGCCCCATGAGAAGTGCATTTGTTGCATTTGTGTTGTTGATGCTTGATAATCTACTTACTTGCTTGAGGAAGATGTGCATTGCGTCATCACCGGTTAAATCGACGAGTATATATTTGTTCGTCTTCTCGTCTTGTGCGTCCATCTGGCGAAGAGTCAAGTAACAATGCGAGACGTCGACCAATCGAACCGGTTCAATCTGAATGCGGATCTCTTCAGCGTTGACGACTGCGTACAACCGCTCGAGACGGTACAGACCTAAAGACCGAACAACGCAGTCGATAGCAACGATGGCAAGCGATGAATATATATGAAGGAATTAAACCACCGAGGACCATGCATGGCCAACAGCCAATCTGAGTCCTCAAGGCCAAGAGTCAATCGGACTTCTTAAGGCTTACAAGGCAAAGAGTCAATCTGACTCCTTAAGACCAAGAGCAAATCTGACTCCTTAAGACAAAGAGCCAATCTGACTCCTTAAAGCAAAGCGGCAATCTGACTCTTTAAGCATAAGGCTTACAAGGCAAAGAGTCAATCTGACTACGTAAGGCAAAGAAGCAATCTGACTCCTTAAGACCAAAAGCAAATCTGACTCCTTAAGGCAAAGAGCCAATCTGACTTCTTAAAGCAAATCGGCAACCTGATTCCTTAAGGCTTATAAGTCAAAGAGCCAATCTGACTCCGTAAGCCTATGGCTTATAAGGCAAAGAGCCAATCTGACTACTTAAGGTTTATAAGGCAAAGAGGCAATCTGACTTCTTAAGGCCTATAAGGCAAAGAGTCAATCTGACTACTTAAGGTTTATAAGGCAAAGAGGCAATCTGACTTCTTAAGGCCTATAAGGCAAAGAGTCAATCTGACTCCTAAGGGCCAAGAGCCAATCTGACTCCTTAAGGCAAAGAACCAATGTGACTCCCTAAAGCAATCTGACTCCTTAAGTCTTATAAGGCAAGGAGCCAATCTGATTCCTTGAAGCAAAGAGGCAGTCTGACTCTTTAAGCCTAAGGCTTATGAGGCAAAGAGCCAATCTGACTCCTTAAAGCTTATAAGGCAAAGAGGCAATCTTGACTCCTTGAGGCAAATAGCCAATCTTGCTCCTTAAATGCATAGCTATGATGGAGGAGCATTAGGCAACGACAAGGCCATTATATACTACGGGCACGAATTGAAAGGACGAATTTCCTCCGTTATGATGTATCCATGGACGTCCGTCTGTCATCCAAGCTTCACAAAATATGATTGCTTGTAAACAATGCAGTCACTGCTGCATCCGTAAGCTATAGTCATTCTTGTCTGAGGATTATGTATACCAGAGCGAAGGTAGATCTACTAATCGTTCCACGTTGATCAATTTCTCCAGAGGAAAGTGCTCGCTTGTATGTATGGCTCATTCAGAGTCATTCTTCTAGAAAAACGAACTGCTCATGCATTCCGATTGTCTCTCACTCAGGCCCTGACGCACGCTTCCTGCATGCACTCAGGGGCGGATCCAAGGGGCCAATCCGGCCATGGCCCCCCACTTAGAAAATTCTTTATTTCTCACCAGCCATTTTGGCGTGGAAAGTGAAGTGAACGTGACCCCCATTAGTTCGGTAGACCTTTACAAAAGTATAGTCTATGATGACTAAAAAAAGGTCGTCAACTTTTTTGGCGGATAAAATGGTCTATTTTCCGTGAGAATCGGACAAACGACTAAAGAAAGGTCATCAGATTTTCCGGCGACTAAAGATGAAATTTTTCCTTGCCCAAGACCGAATTTTTTTTATCTTCCCCTTCGAAACGTTCTGGATCCACCACTGCATGCACTCGTCTAAGCATTTCTGTAGCTCCATACGTTCTTTGTCTTCCATGATGGAACCAAGAACGACTTTCTCAGCAAACATCACTGGTTACATAAATTTTGTTCCCACATTTTTTCACACCAACCAACGTATAAACAGAAACAGCATAGACACGGTATGCAAGTATTCATAATTATTACAAAACCCGTCACAACGAGCACAATCAAAGACTCGGCTGCAAGGTTCGAAGCACAAAAATCGCCGGTGAACAGAAGCCACCTATTATAGGACGTCGATAATCTGAAGTGAGACAGTCGGCTTTTAGCGTCATTAGGGCAAGACTTCAAATAAGCGGAAAAGCTGAAGCATAAGATAACTGGACTGATCCTTTCGGTAACAGACGACGTTGAAATGAAATGGATACATGGAAGATAAACCGCTTCCCATAAAATAAAAGAAACCGGAGAAACACGGGGAACATTTCAGCGACGACTGAAGACCTAAAATGAGATTTATTGCGATCTATATATTTCAGCTAAAGTTTGTAAGCTTCATCCAATTTTGGCGGCCAATTGAGACTTTTTAAAGCCTTCAGAGTAGCTCAGCTTCCTTTCATTTTGTCAAGCAAAGCAAGACCGAAAGACTGGATTCTTGTAATAAGGAAAAAAGTTTTTTTAAACATTATTAAAAGTTAGCAACTGACAGTGAAATGTAATCAAAGGATGACAGGATTTGTTCGACGGATGTTTGGACGAATTAAGGTAGCAATTCTTGCAAGTCTTGTAGCCTTATTTTCAAATGGAAAGGTGTGAGTGACGTGTAGAGGAGCTCGAGATGGATAGATTACACGTAAATAGATCTATGGCTTAACCAAAGTGAGCGTGGCGTATTATTAAGACATCAGTGAGAATTTGGAAATTAACTTGATCGAAAAATCATCACAACAAACATCTCTGATGCTTCTCACTTTTTTTTATCACAAACACAATTAGACAATATCCTGAAATTATTTAATGCTCACACTATTTGACCCTACACAGGAAAGGAAAAATTCGCTACGTTTTAAAAAGTAACCTCTCAGTTCATATTTTTAGTCTAATCATTTTTCAAGTAGGCCTTATACTTATAAGCCTACCACCAATGATATCACGATTACCAGAAGAATGCATGAGACATAAACGCAGGCATACATAAGTGATATACAAGTGAAAAAACCGAAGTGATATAGCGATATATCTACTTGAGATGTGTTAATGCAACACGAGATATTCAACGCTAGACACGCGTCTCTGCACTGGCGACGCCACCCGGGGATTCAATTCATCGTGTGCGAATATTCGAACGGCGACCGTATTAGAACGCGGAAGAACGTGTGGATGAAATGCAGACAACATTAAATTATTTAAAGCCTTCTGAGAACGATGCATCATAAAGCAATTGGTCCAATAACTATACGGTGATATGGTGGTCATCAGGTGCAATTGCGGTTTACACCAATCGTAGCGTAAACGACTCAACATTCACAATGATTTGTCTTTTATCACAATATGATGATGAATGGCAAACAGACATGTATGCTATACAAACCGAAGGAGATAAGCAGACAAAGGTACACATAGATAGAAACAGACAGAGAGACATGCATGATGACTAAAGGACAGACTGAGAGATTGATTAATTGAATTACTAACCGACTGAATAGATGCAAAATAGTTCGAACATCTTTAATTAAGGGAGATTGACGGACATGGATGATTATAATGATTATTGACTGTACTGTACAGTGTACAACTAATAGATTGCCGTTCGTCATACGGTCATAGCAGTGTATATGCTGTCTTAAAGAGCTAAGAGCATCAAACTATTTCACAAATGCACCATAAAATAAAACAATAAGT
Source organism: Lumbricus terrestris (assembly GCA_949752735.1). NCBI lineage: Eukaryota > Metazoa > Annelida > Clitellata > Crassiclitellata > Lumbricidae > Lumbricus > Lumbricus terrestris. The sequence goes on along the minus strand of OX457039.1, from coordinate 19,458,916 downwards.
TAAGTTTAATATGTCTTATATGTGGAATGTACACGTAGGCCTATAGGCCTAGACCATATACGACTACATAAGTTATGCGTGGACTAATAATAAGCTATAGAATATTATGTAGTCTATATTATTATTTAGAGTATACTTGCACCTTTTGGAGCCTTTCAAAACTCTATTATGAACTAGACGTCTATGCATAATTATGGCTGAAAAACGAATAGGCTGTTATTGAATTACAAGATTGTATCTATGAGAAAATATCCGCATTTTAGTCGCTGTTATGAAGGCACACCATCATCAACTTTTCTATTGCAGTGGATGGAGATTAATTTCTTTTCTAGGTCTAGCGATGGAGAGCATGGTCTCTGATGTGTCTTTTCAACGATCAAGAAGTCATTACACAAAAAGACACTACAGGCCTACAGACTTTTCAACTGATTTCAAGGACAGCAAGATCAAATGTAGAACTACGTAGTGCTTTTCTATGTCGCCGACCGAATGACCCGCTGAGAATGATGTAGCGTAGGCCTATACCTAAGGTCAGACGACAGCAGCTGTACAAAGCAGACTATAATTATGTTGATAAAGCCAATAAAATTATGGAAACTTCCAGAATCAACGGCGGAGCATCCAAATGAAATCGGTAATTGCAGGATTTGAAATCGAATTTGTTATGTGAAACCTTGTCTTAACACCTAATCGACGCCCAATCACTTTTAGTAGGTCTACAGGGTGGCTAAAAAAAGTATCACCGGATAAAATGCGATATCTTCGCACCCGATTGAACTTTTTCTACTAAAATTTCCCAATTTGCAGGGGTATGAATTTCCAACAACCCCTGAAAGTTTCATTTGAATCTTTTCGTGCTTGCAAAAATTACTGCTGTTTAAACTTTCAATTACGTTTTTTCAAATTTCCGCGGAAAATGAACTCACTTGTAGATTTCCATGTCAAATGATATCACTTTTCACAACGACCTCAAAATTTCGTTTTGCCGTTTATTGTATGGTATTATGGGAGTGTCCACTCGCTGCTTTAACATGAGCTCGAATTCTTTTTGTGAAGCTCAGTAGGCCTATGGCCTTGTTGATCGGGTCTTACGGCAAATGATCCCACATTAGCAGCAAGACTTGCTTCACCTGGCCAATTTTCTTCAACTTGGACCGAAAATGTCTTGCAGCGTTTCAGCATAGCTCCCCAGACGTGATAATTAAGAGGGTTAAGGTCTGATAATTAATTTAATCTTTGTCAAATAAATTTGGTGCAGTTGATCACAAAAAGGTAGCGTCTTCATAATCAACCTTGCCCTGTGAGCAAGCAGGCGCACCGTCCTGCTGGAAAATAAAACCAGATTTTAAAACATATCAGCAGTCTTCAATGAGTCTGGTTAAGAGAGTTCAACGACAAGTTTGATATTTAGCCTGCTGAATAGGATGAAGTTCAATCTTTTCTTGCAGCCGTGACACAATGTACGCCAGCTGATCTGATGCTGAAACCATAATGTGCTTTGCAAACTTGACCCCTTCGATTACCAAGCGAATTTCGTGAACATTGCGGTTTTTTTCGTCAGACCAAACGACCACTTCCTGCCTCTCTTCCGACATCTGATCTCCGTTACATAAACACGTTTACAGATAGCCTTCAATGTGCTCAGGCTCCACTTTTCACTGGGTATTTTGCTATGATTACGCGAGGTCCCAGTCTCTGTTCACGCAACGTCCGAGTTCCCATTTTATCTTCCGCAGAGACTTTGCCTATGACGTTCAGTAATGGATTCACGAAATGAGACCTTAATCTATAAAATATCTCCAAATACCAACAGCTTGCTTTATAAACAGCTTCTTTACAGCTCTTAGTGAGGTTGTATGACATCATCATCATTTTATATGTTGTAATTTGCAAAAATCTTAATGAAATCGCATGTATTGGAGCATGATTCTCCGGATAATTGAAAAAACGAAATTGAGCGTTTAAACAGCTGTAACTTTTGCAAACATGAAATTTTTTAAATGAAATTTTCAGGGATTGTTGGAAATTCATTCCCCTGCAAAATGGAAAATTGTCACAGAAAAATGTTAGTCGGTTGCGAAGTTATCGCATTTTATCCGGTGGTGCATTTTTTTATTGAGCCACACTGTATACTCGACAAAGGAACAACAGAAAGGTGATAGGAAAAGCATTCATGAGAGCGTATTAGGCTCGAGAAGAAACTGAAGACGTTATAGGTTACTTGTGCGAATGGCATTTGCCTGCGAGTATTAGTAGATTTGTGTATCGGATCGGATGGAATGAGAGAACGAAGGCGACTTATTCAGAGGAAATATTTGTAGATTGATGGACATTGACTAGTCAATGCGAAAATCGTGTGATACGAGACGTGAAGTCTTAGTGCAAACCAGAGCGTTAGCGGTTAGGCTACTGGTGGCACACATTCTGTATGCTGGAATAGAATCCATAGAAATCGATAATGAATCAAAACAGCAGAATGAAAAAGTTATTTCCAATATATTGTCAGTCATGCGAAATAGCTATAAAGAAATGAAGAATCGTTGGCTGAATTGAAGTTGTTCGCTAAGAAAGAAATGGATAGATGACTCGTGGACTGGTGATCTGAGCACGACTTCATGCAACCTGTTTTATTGATGGCTGCAACAAGTGAAAGCTACATTTAATATTTTCAAAGCAACTTATTCTTCATGTATATTCATGTCCTACAATTGCTTATGTTGAACCTCGTCAAGAGTGGTATCAGATGTTGCGTGCAATGACAGCTGGTTTCAAAAGTACCGTATTCGCAGAGGTGCCTAATTTTGATGTTTTCCGAATACGTTACATAGACGAGGTAGTGCTTATAACGCTTCCGATCTATAAGATCTATGATCATAATTAAGAAGTCTTATTTCCTCAAGGGAATTCATACAAAATTCAATGTGTATGATATTCATTGAATAGTTGTGCAACAATAGCAATCTTTAGCGGCATAAGCATGCAAGGCACCCTGAAGACGTGACAGCCGTTCAAAGCTGACCACGGTGATAGAAATAACGTGGCATCTAGACGCCTTGTCCGAGATTCACGCAGCGCAGCTTATTTCTGTCTTAATCACGCGTGAAAGTCGCGTGATTAAGAAGAGGAAGAAAGAGTGAAACGTTGGCAAAGTATAGGAGATACTATCCGTGCGAGAAACGCTCTTAGAAGACCAGTGGCCTAGGCATAAGCATGAAATCGATTAATGTTAATTCTTTGCATTTTTATTGAGTCTATGCCTCTTTTGATTAGCTGTAAAATTATAGTCTGATGTAGGTACAAATCTTCTGACATCTAGAAACTAAAGAAATAAAATACCCGTATCTTGAAGTCGTCTTGAATAATATAATCATACAAGGTATTGTAATTATGGCTTCATTCGTGTAGTTTAAGATTGAGAAATCGGCAAATCATCGGCATTCAACTCGTCTGATTTTAATACAAATGAGAATTCATATCACATTTTGTGTGCTAGTCTAGGCTACTCATACAAATTTTTATTAGTCATCTCGTTTTCTAAAATACAATGATAATTGTCGCTAACAGATGCGCATTGATTGTGAACAAGTCTCTAGAATTAGAGCACAACAGCCACTTGAAGTATGTGACGTTCTTTAGCTACTATTTTGCCTGCCTGCCTTTATACCTGCATGCATGCATGCATAGGCATGTCATGATATTGGCAACGAGCTGGCATAGCTGGACCAGTGTCTTAAAGCAGAAAAATCTGTCTATTACTGCAGCTAAGCATTGAAGCTACTTTCAGGAAGATTCAAGCTCATCCTCTTCGGATCTTCTGGGTTTAGACTTAAGTCATCAGTACTGGCTTTGCAGAAGATAGCTTCGCAGAAGGGATTTGTTTCTTCCCCCGTGGCTTTCCAAGCGCACTGATGCCTTACGCGGCAGCAGATCTGAGCTATACGCCGAGCTCAGATCCTATAACAGATTATGCCCCGTTGGTGATGGATCGCCTAAGACCAGTTTTGCAAACGAGTGTCATCAACGGCTTATGTTGCATTTTTTCCACGTTTTTCAATTACTACTGCTTCGCAGTTTTAGCGAGTCTCCGGCTCAGCGCACACACTGCACAGCGTCAGTGCAATCTCTGACAGCTAGAGTTTGCTCCCCCAACGTCCGTTCTTGACGCCCCATCTGTCTAACCTATTGCAGCAGGCAACGTACTGACATGCGCTTTATAAGCTTAATAGGCATTTGAATGCAGATGCTTCACCGTTGTCAACTTTTTTATTCATCAACAGACCGCAGTGAATATCTTGTTATTTCTCTGTGTCATTTTGGATATATTTCACCAGCGTTTTAAGACCAATTCACTTGATCATGCTGCAGTGCCACCAGGTGGGGAAAGCAAGTGGAATTTCCATGAAATTATGCGCTATATAAATGTGATTTGTGGTTTATAATAAACAAAAGAGATGAAACGATTAAGTAAGATGATCGGTTGTAGCCTAGTAACCTAAAGCAGCAGAAAGCCATACTTTTACCAAATAGAGTAATTTTGAGTACGGTAAACATCAAGTCTCTAATTCCGATATTTGAATTTGGTCAATAGTCATGATACTAAAACAACAGGTCAGTTTATTTTGCTTTTGGCAACGATGTTAGCCGAGCAAAGGGCTGTGAAGCCGAAGCTGAGGACAAGAACACGATTAAGTAAGATTCACAAGTGCGTCGCTGCAATTGGAAGAAGCCCTCTCAAAGAAACATCAACGATAACTTCTCACTCGTGAGTAAACGCATGAAAACATTTCCATTAGCTACAGCAAGTATTCACATTATAGGCATTCCATCCCATGAGACACACTCTATGCTTGAGCCTTGAAGTATGCTACTATATTCAGAAGCATTGCTTTTCTGAGGAAAATAAGCTGTCAATATAATATGTTATGTAGACATAGCCATTCATGCAAATTCTGCAATACTGTTCTAAGTTACCAAAGACATTCTTTTTGTATTTCATTCCATTTGTTTTATCATTTAGGCCTAATCAGAAACTTTAACCCATCTGTAAGAGATTCATGAAACGTTCTATAATTTGCATAAAATTTGCATTGACCTATTCCTTAATTATAGTGGTTAATCACAACACTATAGGCTACTTAACCTATCGTCATGCGTCTACCGCCATAAGTGCAGGTCTAGCTATGAACACCGAGTTATTATACCTTATGCTCTGAAACTCGGTGTGTGAAGGGTAGGCCCTACATGTAATAGATCGAAGAATGTTTTCTTCAAGTTCATTGTCACAGAGTTGGAGTCATTTTTATATTTTGCTTTTCTAGTTGAAGGAATGTCACTTGAATAATTCTTACAGTGTTGGTTTAGCACAATATGCTGATCTACTTCTCAGTCCTTACGTAGTCTTCAGAAATCAGATTAAGTTTGCTAAGGTGGGGTTCTGCCAAAATATTTCAAGTCAAAAGATTGCGTTTCTAGAAACAGACTGCGAAGTACTGTAATTAGGGATTAAGTACTAGCGGTAAAGTCTAATAGCCACTGCAGTCTCCGAATTATGTCATCGCAGTCGGTGTTAAAAGTATGCTTTCGCGTGTGGCGCATTGTGATAAGGCACCTGCATCGGTATTATTATTTCGGATGATCACATGAGCCATGATTCAAGCGACCTGTTATCTTCCACGGAAATTTATCTAACGCATGCAATCTACGATTCTACGATACTTTGATGCACAAGAAGAGGTCCTTGATTCTGCTGAATGTAATTGTAGCTCCATTGACAGATTTAAAGAGCGCCTCAGATAGAGAGACAGACAGACAGATAAAGAGAGACAGGGAGAGACAGGGAGAGACAGATAGGCAGAGAGACAGGGAGAGACAGAGAGGCAGAGAGACAGTGAGAGACAGAGAGACAGGGAGACAGGGAGAGACAGGAGGAGACAGGGAGGGACAGGGAGAGACAGAGCGAGACAGAGAGAGACAGAGAAGAGGTCCTTGATTCTGCTGAATGTAATTGTAGCTCCATTGACAGATTTAAAGAGCGCCTCAGATAGAGAGACAGACAGACAGATAAAGAGAGACAGGGAGAGACAGGGAGAGACAGATAGGCAGAGAGACAGGGAGAGACAGAGAGGCAGAGAGACAGGGAGAGACAGAGAGACAGGGAGACAGGGAGAGACAGGAAGGGACAGGGAGGGACAGGGAGAGACAGAGCGAGACAGAGAGAGACAGAGAAGAGGTCCTTGATTCTGCTGAATGTAATTGTAGCTCCATTGACAGATTTAAAGAGCGCCTCAGATAGAGAGACAGACAGACAGACAGACAGAGATAGACAGACAGACAGAAAAAAACAGAGACAGGGAGTGACATAGAGAGACAAAGAGAGAGACAGACAGAGAGACACAGACAGAGAGAGACAGAGAGAGGCAGAGAGAGACAGAGAGAGGCAGAGAGAGACAGAGAGAGGCAGAAGAAGGAAAAAGAAAAAGAGAGGATGTAACCAAAGGCGGCGCTCAAAGAGGCGCAGAATATGTCCCCTCCCAATCTGCCTTTGTCGGCTTACTGAATAAATATATCGGTGTCCTTCTACCATGCGATGGTAATTATTGGAGCTTCAGCTCAATTGTCCAGTGACTGACTATCTTTGATTGCAATGTCTCGAATATACAGGGTGCGCCAAAAAAGGACACCTAGGTTTTTCGTCAAAAAATGGTGGGTTGACTCACCAAAAGTGATAGAACTTTTGTTCTGTGTGAAATATTTTGTTGAAATCTTGCCATCTTGTGTAAATCTGAATTGTCTATAAGCTTGTTAAATTTCATTTCAATATTTTTACTTTTGGTCAAGATATTTGCAAAAACCGAAGGAGATCTTTTTTTGGGTGCACCCTGTATAGGATTAAAAGTTATATAAAGGAACTGAAGCAGGACGCGTGACATGACGGATGATCTGATTACTGCTTATTAATGACTCTGCATGCAACTCTATTACACTTCAATTATCTCGAGAATAAGAAAACCATTAATTTTTCTGCCATTCGAAAAGTAGCCTACAGCCTCTTTCTTGTTCTGTGTGGCTGACCTCTCTTTTGCGATCTGATGTTTATTATTTCGAGTGCAGAATCAGCTGAGACAAGAGAGATGCAGAGTTTTTTTATGGCCACTGCGAAGAGAATTGACGTTAAGTGATGACCAGAAGGAACTGCAGTCCTATGTAGTCCTATGTAGTCCTATAATAGTCCTATATAGTCCTATATAGTCCTATATAGTCTTATATAGTTCTATATAGTCCTATATAGTCCTATATAGTCCTATATAGTCCTATATAGTCCTATATAGTCTTATATAGTTCTGTATAGTCCTATATAGTCCTATATAGTCCTATATAGTCCTATATAGTCTCGTGGATTCTCGCGTTCGTCGTGAAGAATATTGACGAAGACCACATTGGTTGTAATCGTGGAAATCAGGAGAAACGATCAGTCAGTTCTGGGGATTTATTGCTTCTCTATCTGCTCCTCAATGGAACTCGCTCACTGGATTAATTTTGATTAATTCTACATCTAAGCGAATCGAATGCAACAACTCCATAATTATAGACTTAATCTTACATTAGCATATATGCGCAAGATCATGCAGTGGCGGCGCCAGGATTTCAGTTTTGGAGGGGCTGAATCTTCGCAGAGGAAATTTTCCATTTTCATCCGCCAAAATTTCTAACGACCTTATTTTAGCCAATCGGTCGAAATCTCATGGATATTTTTCATTTTCATCCACCACAAAATTTCTGCCGACCTTTTTTAGTCGTTTGGTCCAAATTTCATGGATGTATTATGTAAAATAAACATATGGCCATTTTTAGGAGGGCTTAGCCCCCACCCCCTGGGGCCGCCACTGAGATCATGTCTACATGCTCTAATGAATATGGGCCTAAAACACTACTTATAAGGACTATATAAAAATCTAAACGCTACTTATCTCAGTCTATTCATGCTTATGATATTTTGGCAATAGGACTAACTCAGTTTAACTCATTGAGTCATTTCAGTCATTGTTTTCAATCAAATGTCGACTGCACAAAACACACTAAACAGACAATAATCACATGTTCAGAAATCTCATTAGGTGCCAATATGAAGTGAGAATATCAATTCTCCTTGTTTGAATATCTCTTAGATGTTTTCAATTGACGACGAAGCTTAGCAAGGAACCTGCGCATTTCTACAGCATTTATAATACACACGGGTTGGATTTTCCACGCTTAGTCAGAATGTGGTTGACAAAATGAACTCGAAACAAAATCGGATCATAAGTCACAATGGAGAAGAAATTTTGGAAAGTGCAGAGCTTGGAGGCCACTTTGAAATATCTAAAACATGCAGGCCTAATAGAAATTTCTTCATTCTTAAACGTTGGATTCACAGTCATACGAGCGAGAAAGTAACACTGAAAGGCGAAAGAATTTAGACAGTTTGCCCTAGATATTATTATACACAGTGGCATAGCCAGGAAGTTATGATGGGGGATCTTGGTTTTTTGCCTGGCCGGATGCCTTTTCTGACACCAACCCAACAGTATTACAGTAAATAAAAGGGAATAAGGTAACAAAGAGAATAAAGCAAGAAAAACAATTGTTACCACAAGCAATTGATTTTTTCTTCTTATTTAAGTGGATAAATAACCTTTAAAAAAACCTTTTCCGAGGCAAATGAGTGGTTTTAACCCCCGAAACTCCCTTGTCTACGCCACTGATTATACATGTAATGCGCTTTGAGAAAGCGATGGACGAAGCGCAATGCTCAGTGCGCATGTCCTCCGTCATGCCAATAATCCAGAGCGACACTTCTGCTTTCAACCGGTCTTCTATCTTCTACTGTTGCGACATCCTAATAACGGTTGCGCATAACTTTATCCGGATAAAATCTGACGAGGACGAGAAAATGCATCGAATGGCCTGCGGACAAGTCAGAGAGGATTATGTCAATGCAGATGAAGCAGACGAGAGACTGACGACGCCAGTTAAGAACATCAGACACAAACACAACTGCACTGTCTGTGTTTTAAGCAGGATTTCATACACACACACACACACACACACACACACACACACATCTGCGCTGTCTGTGTTTTAAGCAGGATTTCTCAGCAGAGCAAAAAACAACGATTCGACGATGGTCGAATCAACGAAGAAGAAGCAGAAGAAGCGGAGGAGGCGGAAGGAGGCTTAGTGTCAAAACAAGGCATGAAATTAAGATGCAGTGCGTGCGATGGAGATGAGCACCGAGACGACAGAGTGGCACTTAAAGCAGATGCGTGCGTTGAAGATGCGGGGGCTGACCACCACCACCACCACCACCACCACCACCACCACCACCACCACCACCACCACCACCAGCAGCAGCAGCATCTGTCCCGCAGATGACACCCTTCAACGTCCGCATAGATGGTCCGCCGATGAATCAACTAGCGTAGGACTAATGCGATGGATCGACAACGACTGTAAAGGAGCAGCCGCTGTAAATTGTCGTTTAACGGCCAAGATTTTACGCAGCATTGCACTCTTCTTCCCCGCAGCAACATTACAGCAGATGCAGATGCGGCGGAATTCGCCGGCAATGAGACGATACCAACGATGGCGGCAGGCAGCGTGTGTGTGTGTGTGTGTGTGTGTGTGTGTGTGCGTGTGTGTGCGCGTGTGTGTGTGTGCGTGTGTGTGGATCTGTTGGCATATGGATGGCGTGCACGCACCTCGTCAGCAATAACCGACGGGGGCAGATTCAATTTGGGACCGATGCATTTTCCATTAGGATCGGACGACGAAAGAACTGGCTACGGTGCAGCGCAAGACAGACAGACAGACAAGACAGACAGACAGACAGACAGGCAGACAGACAGAGAGACAGACAGACAGGCGACCAGACGGATCGATAGACAGACGGAAAGACGGACGGACGGGCAGGAGGCTATTTACGAAGATCGAGCCTGTTAGCAATCGGAGGCGAGAGAACTCGTCGAGGTTAATGTGCGACGAGCGATGGTGAATGATTTATCACACGATGACTAACTGCAGTCGCTGTGAAGACTACTCGCCGCTCTTTTCCATCATATCGATGTGTTACATGTGATCTATGATGTCACTTCGAGGCAATACGGTCGGTCGAGAAATCTGCTGTGCAATGCGCGTCTCATGATACTCCTCGCTAATTATGCGGCCTTTTAACGGGCGTCGGGCGCTTATCATTCTGCTTGTCATCGCAAATTCCAAATTTTTCTGACAGTAAAATATTCTTCTTGTCACATAATATCGAAGACCCACAATTTATGCTTATATAAATAAATCGTGGCAATTATGATTCGTTGTCATATTTTTATGTGTCTCAATATCGCATAGCCTACATCTTGGATGTATGCTTATATTAGAATAACATTTTACTTCTTAACTAAACAGTAGCCTAACCCGGCTAAAAGAGACCTAGAAATGATACAACTAGAATACTGGAAATCATTGCTTACTGTACCTTGTCATGTAAAACGCAACCCTTTTACTAAATTACAAATTCTAATGTAAAAAGTTGCTTTATTCAGAAAAACGAAAGGTATTTTAAGTAATTCCTTGGACAGGCTTTAACGATACAACGCTTGAACAATTGAATGTATCGGACATCACATAGAAAAAACTGCTCCATTGAGGAACTGGTTTGTCAGCTATAGCCTGTCAATCATTACGTCATGTAGCCAGTAAGTCATTAGGTCAGTGAACAAGTCAATCATTATGTTAGGTAACTCTGCAGTCAATGATTAGGTCAGGTAGAAGGTCAATCATTAGGTCAGATAGCCAGTCAATCCAGTGTAATCCGTGTTTCGTGTCAGGTGGCCAGTCAATCACTAGGCTAGGTAGCCAGTCAATCATTATGATTGAAAGACAGTCAATCATTAGGTCAGGTATAGAGTCATTCATCAGGCCAGGTAACCAGTCAAACACTAGCTCAGGTATCCAGTCGATCATTTTAGGCCAGGTCGCCAGTCAATCATTAGGTCATGTAGCCAGTCAATCATTTTAGGCCAGGTGGCCAGTCAATCATTTTAGGCCAGGTGGCCAGTCAATCATTTTAGGCCAGGTGGCCAGTCAATCATTAGGTCATGTAGCCAGTCAATCAGTGGGCTAACCTTCGGGCATGACACAATTTCTAATGTGCATTACGATGATGTTGAACTTAGATTAAAGATTAAAGCTTTCACGTGGACTTTCGCTCAGGAAAAACATCAAGACAACATTGAGATAAAGCATCAGAAGCTTGGAGTAACCCACGTGTCGTAATAACAGAAACATGAAACTCACTGATATGTTAGAGACAGACAATTGATGATTGATCAGTCTTATCTGATGTGCTGTTCTTATGGGAAAATAGCATTGCAAGTCAAATTTATAAATGCATTTTTAGCCATACATTGCTCTCTTGATTTTAACAAAGTTAATCGCACTGAAGCACCAGTGATAATAATGACGCACAAAGTTAAACTGGGAAACTTACGGCAAGAAGCCTCTATGAAAACACACCCACTTTCTTAATATTAGAAGTTTTGCATTTTTCAAGCTTTTGCAAAAATTGTAACCGTGCCATTGCTTCTCCTGCAAAAATTTATGAGGGCATCTCCAGAGGAAGCTGCCCCCAAAAATGACATCCCCAGAAAACGCATGGGGACTATAGATAAAACACTGGCGCCCATGCCATCAAACCGCATTTTGCTCAGACGGCGCTGAATGGTTTCATTTGCATATTGAGTTGAAAATGTCCACGGAATTCGTGTCTGTAAAAACTCCTATGTTCAACTATTCATTCATTCATTCATTCATTCATTCATTTCGATAATTTATATAGCACCTCTTCAAGAAACCTACTCAGAGGCGCTCTATTAAGAACAGTTGCAATTGAAATGTGTGCGGTTCGTTTTGGGCAACTCGCGGGTTTGACGAACTTCGACCTATATGAACATGTAGGCTCATCATAGAGCACTAAAAGAACTAGGCCTACGTATAGGCCTCGAGGTGCTGATATTAACATCACTTCGTCACGGAGAGAACAACTTCCAGTACACATTGTGAGTTTTTCAAAAAAGAAATTCAGTCTGGAATTATCTGATGAGAAATTTTCAATTCGATGTTGCGCTTTCTATGAAATGGCCTTCTGCAGCCTTCCCTTGAGGTCGAATCTCCATTAGCCATACACTAACGAACCGACATTACCGAAAGGTCCTAACGCCACTACGCAGATGGCAATCTAACCGGCAAGACAACCGACCGACTGATGGATAGATGAACGGACGGGCGGACAAACAGAGGAACGGACGAATGGACGAACGGACGGGCGGACAAACGGACGAACGGATGAACGGAGGAACAGATGGACGGACGAACGGATGAACGGATGAAAGGACGGACAAACGGATGAACGGATGAACGGATGAACGGACGGACGGACGAACGGATGAACGGATGAAAGGACGGACAAACGGATGAACGGATGAACGGATGAACGGACGGACGGATGAACGGATGAACGGATGAACGGACGGACGAACGGATGAACGTATGAACGTATGAACGGACGGACGAACGAATGAACGGATGAACGGATGAACGGATGAACGGACGGACGGACGGATGAACGGACGAACGGACTAACGAGCGGACGGACGAACGGACGAAAGACGGACTGATTAACGGACGAACGGACTAACGAGCGGACGGACGCACTGATGGACGGAAGACGGAAAGACTTCTGCGGTAAATAAGGAGATGAGTTGGATGAGCAAAGTGCAAGAGACGACGATCGTTGTAGATGTGAATCGGAGTGGAGCAGAAATGAAGCGCGAAATTAGCTTTGCAACATTCATGTCAGTCGCCCTGCGGCAGAATCTGTCTGCACACTACACACACACATGACTGTGCATCAGACGGAAGGACGACTAATTATCAGGCGACCACTAAGAACATCATGCACTGTCAGCGCCGGATGTACTCAACGCAAAGGAAGTGGACGACTCTCTCTTCGGTCGACCACGTGACCGTCAACTGTTTCCGGCGGAAGTTTCTGTAGCGCATGACAGAGAAACTTGATGGAGATGAAATGAATTCGTTATTAAGACAAAATATCTGCGTCAGAGAATCCAAGCACACTTACTTATTGAAATGTAAACACATGTCGTTTCGAAGGCAATGCATTATGCATTTTTATTATTGACTCCATTTAAAGCTCACACGCTACTCATTGTCGGTGGCTTAAGCAATTGTGCGTGAAGGACTACTATTAGGGTCACGCTCTTTGCATATAAGCATATGATATATGCTTATATGCAAAGAGCTTAACCATAATTATTATGGTCTGCATCGCATGCACACAGATACATGCAAAATTACATAGTGACATACGCGCATAAATACTTAAACATATGCATATAATAGGCCTACTCATACTTTTAATTATTCACATACATAAATGCACATTTAAGGGAAGTGTAAGATAAAAGGCTGACACTATTATATTGTGACGTCACTTCGATAATAATACAGAACTAGTATTATAGAAGCTGATTTTGAGAATATAACAAGGACTATTGTGACATTACCTCGATTATGATGAAAATCTACTAATTATAGAAGTTTTGGGACTATAAAACTAGGTCTATTGTGACGTCACTTCGATTATGATACAGATCCAATATTATATAGTTGTCCATCTTGAGGATACAAAACTAGGTCTATTGTGACATCACTTCGAATAATTTATGATAAAATAGATCTATAATATTATAAAAGTTCATTTTCAAATATAAAAATAAAGCTTATTGTGATGTCATTTCGATTATGATACAGAGCTACTATTACAGAAATTCAGTTTCAGAACATAGGGCCTATAACTAGGCCTATTGTGACGTCACTTCGATTATGATAAAATGTAGACCTACTATCATAGAAGTTCTTCTAGAGAATATAACAAGTACTATTGTGACGTTACTTCGATTATATTATTATACAGATATACTACTGTAGAAGTTCATTTGAGAATATAGTTAGGCCTATAATTAGTGGACGATGCATGCACGCTGTTGTGACGGCTTGACCGAGTGCGTTGATCGGCAGAGTGTCTTCGAAGCGACCAGTAAGGGAGACGAGGGGTATAGGTCAATATAAGAGTGCATGCCCTTATTCGAAGATGTACGACTTTTGTACGTCCAAGTAAATCTGTCCTATAATTATGCCCTTCACTATAAGTTCGATTATTGCCTATTATTATCATCTAAGAATTTATTTGGGATATAGCCTAATTCAACACCATATCTGTGTCCGCAAACCTTCTTTATAGTCTTGAACTTTATGGTCCTGAACTGACTATAATTATAGAACGAAACGGTTACTCAACTAAATGTCGTGCGACTGCCTCTCTCTTTATATTTTATATATATCTCTATCCTTGTGAATTGCGAGTGATGTGACGTTACTCATAATTATTACTCTACACTATGTATTGTATAGTCTATAATAGTATAGTCTATACATAATATTTTCTAGAGATCACATGTATCCAGGATCCATCTGCACATGCACGCACAATTACACACGTACCCATTATAGGTTTTTATATATAAGATGCACATAATTTATAGATAAATACATAATATGGACATGTAAATAAGTACTTATCTGCAGTGTAAACTTAAGTACTTATCTGCAGTGTAAACTAGCCAAGCATCTAATGCACAATATGCAATGCAACCTCCGCTCCAATTCTGCTGAGCTTCACCATAAGAACCGTATTAAATGTTTGGCATCAAGTTTCCGGATGCTTTGCTTTGGCTTAGATTATGATATTATGCCAGAACTTGATGCAATACCTCGTGAGTGCTGGAAGATCAATAAACTTTGGTCACCGGACTCCTTAGTATAGATTGAGACTTGGCGCTATTTGCGTTGCATCCATGCATTCAACGGTTGACTTTCATTTCAGTTCACTATATACTGGAGCAGACTAAAAGCTAAAACTCGCCAAGTGTCTTCCTCTTCAGTCCCATCAGCGCCTTCGCATCACGTGCCATCGTGCTATCGACAGCCACACGAGTGTCAGGCCTACCTGTCATCGACATCCGGTGCGACCAATTAAACTGACACTTTCGTTCCCGGGTGATGTAACGTGTAAGAGCACCTTTGAGAATTGGAGTTGAAATTTGCGAGTGATGAATGAGCGATTGTCTTAACGTGCATCACTTCAAGGTCACCGTCACAAAAGAAGCGCAGGTCAAAAGCACTCAGACAAGAGCGCATAGACAAAAAACGAGAGCACAAATGCGCGCAGGCAAAGCGTGTAACTATCTAGAAAACGTCTAATGTTGATTCACCCAAATTATCAGTTAGGTTACTGCGATACGAAGCCAGCACGGTTGAACCTAAACGCAAATAATGTCCAATTAGTTTCGTCTTAATAGATGTCTGCTGGAGTTTTTCTGGTTCCATAATGTGGAACAACTCCGTCGGATGATCTTGTGAGTGGAGAAGTGTAGAACATTTCCCCCCCCTGGACAAACCCTCCCCCGGACAAAACCCCGGACAAAACCCCCCGGACAATTCCCCCCAGGGTAGGACAATTCCCCCCCTGTCGAACATATTGCGTGTAAGTGGTATTACTATAAAACGGCGGTCCTAAGTGTCTTAAGTTGGATCGATGAATAGATTTCTTGCTAAATAGAAGCCGGATTGATACAAAATAATTTTTACTTAGGCCTAAATTGAAGCTGCATTGATGAAAATATTCATGCTTAAATTGGAGCTGGATTGATCAAAAAATATTCTTGCTTAAATGGAAGCTGGATTGATGAAAATATTATTGCTTAAATTGAAGCTGGATTGATAAGAAAATATTCTTGCTTAAATGGAAGCTGGATTGATGAAAATATTCTTGCTTAAATGGAAGCTGGATGGATAAAAATAATTGTTATTTCAATAGAAGTTGGATTAAACGCATTTTTGCCTAAATGGAAGCAAAGGGGGGAATTGTCCGGGGGGTTAATGTCCTAGGCTAAATCAGGGGGGAATTGTCCGGGGGGTTATTGTCCGGGGGGTTTTGTCCAGGGGGGGAGAAATGTCCGCGCCCCGAGTGGAGTGGCTCCCAACATTAGCATATATGAACTGGTCTTACTTTCGCTCGCCTAATTTCCCGACTTCGGCTAATAATACTTTACCAACTTTACGAACTAAGCCTACACGACAATTTCTTGTTTAAATGTTATATTATAGTAGAGCCATGTATTTCTGTGTTCCTCTTATATATAACGAGCTGAATTACCCGGCGTTGCCCGGGTAATTCCTAAGTTTTTGTCCCCGTTCCCACCCCGCCATTGTCACCCCGCCTTCCATCGGCCCCGAAATTTCGGTATTTTGCCCGCACGCTGGCCCCCCGCTCTAAGGAGAAGTCACCAACCTCTCTGCTAGTTGTACAGGTCTGTGGGCGTACCTGGTATAAACATAAATACACATCCACAACTGCGTACTCTCCTTCCCTGTGGTTTCTGCACTAAGGTTAAGCGAACCTAATTTAACTTGTGATTTTAATTTGCACGTTTTTATTACCTACTAGCTGAATAACCCGGCGTTGCCCGGGAAATATAAGTTTTTGTCCCCAGCCACGCCTGACCCCGTTCCGACTTCACCATTCTGACCCCGCCTTCCATCGACCCCCGCGTTAAGGAGAAGTAACGAACCTCTCCGCTAGGTGTACAGGTCTGGTCGATAATCGAAGAGCAAAACCCGTTAAGTCCATTCGACACGTAACTGAGAAAAACGACTTTTTCTGAAAAGATACTACCATTCAGCGCAACGTGCTTTTTTCATAAATTGTTCTTTGCCACTTAGATAAAGGAATTTTTTTAAATCTACGCTTTTTTATTCCGATTATTTGCAGTTATATTCGCATTATTTACGTCCACAACATTTTTGCTACGCGGTTTGGCGAGATGTGACGTTAAGATTTGAGCTCAAAATAATGACGTCATGAGTTTAGTGAACATAATTATGCCGTGTCTAATATATCGTTTTTATAACAGCGAAATTTAAAATATGGAAAGATTTTTGGATGGCGATCTTTATGATTTTCTCGTGTGGATCAGAAGAAAAAAGCCGAGAATAATCCTCGCAAATATTGTCGATAGAAGTAAATATCACGTGACCTCAAACCGTCATGCCATTGGCTGTAGTTCTCTGGTAGTCAATGGAGGCCTTGTGGAGGCGATCAACGTGAATGGATTTTGAATCGCTTATCGCGTGCAAGTTTAAATGTTGACATCTCGGGACTTATAAAGTGAATTGGCAGCCGAAAATAGTGGCGTTTAACTCCAAATGTGGGTAAGAATCGATTGCAAAAATTTTTTTTAAACGAATCGCTGTAATTTCCGAGTAGGCCTCCGGGCAAAATTGGTGCATCCCACACACAGAAGGACAAACTTTGAGTTTTATACTTAAAGATTACTACTTCGATGTATTATGATGATGTTTTGTATCCCATTGATTAAGGGGGGCAGAGGGACGGTTTGTGGTGAAGGACGGAGATGCTTATATCCCCCAATATTTCCGAAATATTTCGTAAATATTATTTTTGATTTCTACAGTGCTATCCACTGTTTATCCATAATGGGCAATTTTGTTAAGATGACAGCTCAAAATGCCACCACTGCAGTGTGCATATAAAAAATTAAACAATGGGAGGAGACATTTATTGAAGCACGGAACTACGTCACTGAGCACTGAGAGCATGAGTTTTTTGTTGTTGTAAAGATGGCAGCTTAAATAGCTAAAGTTAGTGTGCAAATCCAAACAATTATTTAAGCAATTGGTAGGCGACACTATGAGGTCTTAAACTATGGATATAGCACTGAAGTTGCACAATTTTATTAACATGACAGCTTAAAATACTATTATTACATTGTGTAAAAAATTAATAGTCTATAAACAAACGGGATGAGCCATTTATTTCAGTCTTAAACCATGTCTGTAACCAGTTAGATAATGAGAGATTTTGTTGAGATGACAGCTTAAAAAGTTATAATGTCACCATCACAATGTTGAAATTAAAATTCTTAAATAAAATGGGAGGAGACACTTTAGAAGTCTAAAATGCGCTGAAATTATGAGCAATTTTGTAACGACTGGTACGAATGGCAGGTACGATCCTCTCCCAAGCCCCTTCCCGCTCGGCTCTTCCAACCTCGGCGAACGCCCCCTCCCCAACCCAAGACCAGGTCTCCACAATCCACATATGTGTATACTCAACAGAAACATCCCATAACATGCTGCCTGCATATGCATAATGCTCTAGATGTCTACCGTTTGATCCGATTGTTCGCAGGGTCTACTACCGTAGTTTTCGATTGAACGGCTCTCCTGAGGCATCCCAAGACATTCTTCCAGATATCCATCATGACTAAAACCTAATTCAGAAGCTACGCTGGGGAACCTGAGAAAAATCTCGCCAACTTGAATATAGACGCCTTCTTACTCACGTCCTCTCCTCCCATCTCTTGCTTCAAACCCTGTGCCACGTTCTGCTCCACACTGGGATACGCCCCTATGCAACCATCCCTCCCCCCTTTGCAATTGCTCGTTTGGATACTGTGGCTACGCGCCCTGCAGCCAGATCACTTCTTTCTCTCTGTCTCCCTGTCTCCCTGTCTCTGTCTCTCTCTGTCTCTCTGTCTCAGTCTCTGTCGTTCTCTCTGTCTATCTGTCTGTCTCCCTGTCTCTCTTTGTCACTGTCCCTCTCTCTTTGTCTGTCTCTGTCTCTGTCTCTCTGTCTCTCTGTTTTTGTCTCTGTCTCTGTCTTTGTCTCTGTCTCTGTCTTTGTCTCTGTCTCTCTGTCTCTGTCTTTGTCTCCGCCTTTGTCTCTCTGTCTCTCTGTCTCTGTCTTTGTCTCTGTCTCTGTCTCTGTCTTTGTCTCTGCCTTTGTCTTTGTCTCTGCCTCTCTCTCCCTCTCTCCGTCAGCCATCTTCTTAGTCTTTTTCTTCTTGTCTTTCTTCTTTCCATCCCCCATTCGTCTTCCTGCGCTCTATAGACTACTTGCATCAAGCGCGCATACGAGATGCCGTTGCAGCTAGGACTGCTGCTACTGCTGCTGCTGCTGCTGTTGATGTTGAAGCGATCGATAGCATCGTCTAAGACTTGGCATAGTATAGAAGGACGGGTCCAGCGGCTGCATTCAACGAACTATCCCTATGATGTATTCAAAGGCGGCACTTATATGGGTGTGTGTGTGGGTGTGTGCGAGTCTCGATCCATGCAGAGCAGAGAGACGTTCTTGATATTAAGAAATTCATCAGCTGCTGATCTCTGGCGTCGTCAGCAACTGCGTCCGTTCGTCCGTCCGTTCGTCCGTCCGTTTGTCCTTCCTTTCGTCCGTTCGTCCGTCCGTCCTTCACCCGAGCGAGACAGTATCCCATGGATGGAAGGACGAGGTAGGAAGGGCGCTAATGGCAAAGCCAATCGATCAGACTCGCAACGATATAGGAAACAGACACAGCCAGACATAGAGAGCGAGCAAAGCAGGCAGACAATTAGGCAGACAATTAGACAGGCAGGCAGGCAGGCAGGCAAAGAGTCATGGAATGATGGACAGAAGAAGACAAGGTCTGAAAAATGAGACGAATGCATTGAGCAGCATGCAAGTGGCTAACTGATTTGTGGTTGAGTTGAGACTGTTAGCAAGGGACACACACCGGATATCCGGACGTATCATCCGGTGGAGGGGATGGAGGGCAGAGACGACCAATGGACCGGATAGACACACGCACGCACGCATAGATCGGTAGATGGATAGATAGACGGTAGAGCAGATACACAGAGACATCCAGGCAGGCAGACAACCATGCACATATCTGGAAAGATGGACAGAAAGGCAACAGCAGGCACACAGACGGATAGACGAACGAACATGCGATGAACTGACAGAGAGGCGGACAACCAGGTAGTTACATGCGCCAGTAGACAGACAGATACACTGAAAGACCAGAAGTAATTAAGCATAGAGGCATGATGAAAGTGGCAGAAAAGGCAGTTTGAGTTACGATGACGTTTCGAAGAAATTGCAAAAACGCGACGATGACAAAGACGTGGTCGATGATTTACGAAAAATCTCTCGATTTTGACGGTCAATTCATCGTTGCAGCCAATGACTTGCATCGACCTAAAAGATGGATTGTGGTCCGTATACCGTTTCTAGCGCAGATAGAGCCTTTCTTGTGTGCAGCACTTCTGACCGCTAGTTTATCAAATTCTTACACTCTGAAGGAAAATCTTTCCTTCTCCCCCATCAGCGTGAGTCAAAGAAACAAGCTTCCAAAAGTTTCCAGTGTTGAAAATTTACTCCCTGCAGCCTAATGCATCTTTAAGCGGTCAGCTGCAGATAGTGACAGCGTTTGATAGCTTTGTTGGAATGGCGATATCAAATTACAGTTGTATTGAATGGTAAGAAAACAACATCGACCTTGAATACGAAATGAGAGACGGAAGATTAAGAACAACGGAGGCGGAAAAAGATCTGGAAGTCATAAAACACGCAAAGCGCAAACCATCAAGGCAGTGCAGAGAAGCAGCAGACAGAGCAAATAAAGATTCCGGGACATATAAAAAGAACAGTGGTCAGCAGATGAAAAAAATCAACCTGAGGCTATATAAAACGAGCAAGACCTCATTTAGAGTAGATAGGAACGTAGGTATGTAGGAAAGAAGGAAGGTAGGCAGTTAGTTAGGCAAGTAGGTAGGCATGCAGGTAGGTAGGTAGGTAGGCGGGTAGGTACGTAGGTAAGAAAGTGGGTAGGCAGGCAGGTAGGTATAGGTAGGTAAATAGGTAGATAGGTAGGTGGGTGGGTTGGTAGGTAGAGAGGTAGGTAGGTAATTGCGTAGGTATACGCAGGTACGTAAGTAGGTAGGTAGGTAGGTAGGTAGGAATGGTAGGTAAGTAGGTTGGCAGAGATAGGCGTTAGAATGTTTTCATCTATATTGACTGTGATAATATCAATTCCCGTCTTGTCTCGACACTGACAATTGCAATCAGTCAACCGGTGAAGAAGCGAAGCAGCAGATGAGCATTGAAATAAACCCAGAGACGCTTAGCTGTGCAGCTGTGATCCTCTGCGTTGTTTGCAGGCCTACATTAATTCCGTGAACTCATTGCATTGCAACGACACTGAACCAGTTTTTCCGATGAGGATTCATTGCCTACGCATTCTACGAATCATATCGACAGCAATCAACCGCAGCAGTGTGCACAAAAACAAATGAGACATTCAACCTGGAAAGGGACATGCTGTAGTCTCCGTTCTTCACTTTATCCATCCATTCCTTCCTCTCTCCTTTTATCCCAAACGCCCGCTCTCCATCCTTCCATGAAATCCATCCATTTATCCATTTTTTACGTTTATCTATTTATCCATTTATTCATTAATTCACCCATTTATCTATTCATCCTTGTATCCATTCCCCCATTTATCAAGGTATCTATTTACCCAATCAATGATTTGCGACATTTGCCCATCAATCATAGCGGTAGATCTGTGCATATAAACGTCCATTAAAGAAATGCCACGATAAGCGAAATCAGATTTTATTGTGTGCAGACAAAGCAAATACTCTCTTCTAAGTTAATAACTTCTGTCTGCCTTAGGCCTACACTCTGTTTTGCTGCAGTTGTGGACGGTGGACTAGAGATGACCTGCATGTTCTAAGAAGGCACACCTACATTTGGAATAGCCCACGTGTAGGTTTAAGTAGGTCATTTAACGTATAATTCCTACAATCACAATCGAAACGAGGTTAATTGTTTTTCTTACGATGGAATTATTTCTCTGTGGATTCTTAGCGAAGAACGAACTGATGAGAAATGCTTTCCAATAACAGAACTAAATATAGTATAAGACATGTATATAATATATTATATCTATTATTTTCTCGGCGACCGCGCCAGAGGTTGTCGATTCGATGAAAAGGCTTTGCAGCAATGTATTTCGGAAGAAAACGACCCTTTTGAACTGACTGTTGACACAGAACAGCGCTAACGCAGAACAGTGCTGACACAGAATAGTGCTGACACAGAACAGTGCTGACACAGAACAGTACTGACAGAGAAAAGTGCTGACACACAACAGTGTTGTCACCCAACAGTATAGACACAGAACAGTGCTGACACAGAACAGTGCTGACACAGAACAATGCTGACACAACAGTGCTAACACAGAATAGTGCTGACACACAACAGTGCTAACACAGAACAGTGCTGACACACAACAGTGCTGACACACAACAGTGCTGACACAGAACAGTGCATATAGCCACCAAGGAGGTGAAAAAGAAACTGAGCTATTTGCCTCTGGCTGTTGAACTGAACTCACGCCGCCAGATAAGTAATGGATTGATGCCAAAGAAATTGGGTTCCACCAAATTTTTATCGCTTTAGTTTAATTAAATAAATTTGATAAAAGTCCATTAGTCAAAAGATAATATTGACTCCGACCACGAAATAGAGATTTATCGGGGTGGGGCGTCATGTCCTGGGGTTAGTATCCCACATTCTTAAGACACACGATTGATAGTCGGGTATGCGAGTGAATTCAAATGCACTGGACACAGCCATGGAATAAAGATGAACAGCTTGACCTTCGCCACGTGACATCAATCGTTGCACTAACCGTCTGACCTTAAGTTCCAATGGGCGATCAGTGGAATGTCAGCTGCAACTTATCATCCATAACTTCTCCTCCTTCGGTGATTGATACATAGGCTATTATTATAGGCATTGTGCGACTTCGTTGCAATCGATTTGCAAAGAACATTGACGTATTCTTGGAGGCAGCCATTAGAGCCAGTTCAGAATTATTGCCCAGCGGGACAAATTATAGCAAGTGGCCCGCAGGGTCAGAAAAATTGTTATTTATTACCAGCCTCTGTATATCAGTCTCTGTTTTCAGTTCCTGACAAGGCTATACCAATTCATCGTTAAGAATATAGACCACGTTTTCGACACTGAAAACTGATAACAGACCTAGTTAGGGCCTATAGGTCTAGTCCTCGCGACTATAGGAGTTTTGTAATAAGTTGAGACCTATTCCTGAAATTTCAGGAGATGAGTGGAGACACAGTGGCTTGACTGAAAGTTTTGAGATTATTATTAGAACACAAATAATGAAAATGTACGTATATATAAATAACCAAGGATTGTATCGTTTAGCTGCTTTACCACATACTAATTTGATCAGAAGCATGAGGATTGAGGGGGCTAGAAAGAGAGCATTTAAAATGAAGCGTAAGAAAGACAAACGAGTTTATGCTGGAGACTGCTTCAGTAGAAAAGAGTATAATTTCATATTTCGATAATGTGCTGCAGAAGAGTAGGCTATAGATCTTCTGGAGAAGGAGCTTTTCCCTGGCGGAGTTCCTGGATCATGGAAGACTTCAAATGGATTTATAGCGTGGCATAACGTAAGCTGCCGGCATTCATATGTCAGGGTTATCTGGACGGAAAAAGGGCCCAGGGAAGGCCGAGGAGAAGATGGATGGATGACGTGGAGGAATGGACGGGGATGGTGATGGCGGACTGTGTGAGGACCGCGAGGAACAGAGAGCAATGGAGGAAGATGGCGTCGTCGACTCTGATCTCCGATCCGCAGCAATGAGGATGGTCACGACGACGACGACGATAACGTAAAGGAATGGATTATGATTGGTCCTGAGTTGACAGAGAAGTAGAAGTGGATGGAGTAGAATTGTCCATGAATGGGTTTATCCACGGATAAAGACATCGCAAGTATATAATTACGAAACTAGATCACATCATCAGCCATCAATATGAACTACATCTGCACTTAGGATTCGGGCTTTGGTCCAAACAATTTTGGAATCACAATAGTTAAACTCAAGACGAACCGCGTTTGAGATACTTATAACCCTAAAATAATTATGCTGATGATAGATAAGCTACATAATGATACTCTCTTCTAATACGATTTGTTGCTAAAATCCCTTGTGGAGTCCACACAAAACCAGAATTCTTAGGTCTAAAAATACTACAACCAGATCAAATAAGGCAATTACAAATTAGAATATTTATGTATCGATATACACATAATCAACTACCAGCTACCTATAATAGAGATTATTTCAAATTCAGCACTTATATTCAGGATCGTTGCTTGAGAAATACTAACCCTTTTTATATTCCCTTTGCCCGCACTGATACAAGGCTTGTATCTATAAAATGTATTGGACCAGGAACATGGAATAGTATTACTTTTGATATTCGCTCCCTTCCGTCTCTTCGTCTATTCAAAAGGGTGTTTTCTGCCTACATCCAACAAGGAATGTAGGCCTAAACCTCTAACAACCTGGGGAAATACTGTTATTGCATCTTCATATGGGAGTGTGCACTTGTTTTCGTGCATGTGACTGCACTAACTTTATTCTACTTTCATAACTCGCCTTTGTTTTTTGTATATAGTATGCTAGTTAAGAATTTATTGTTCACGAAACTGCTTTATTTTCCAGTCGGCCATGCTGCATATTTCTGACTCAATTCTCTCAGGTGGCCCTGGCTAGCGGGACCGTTGGCCCCTTTTGGGTGTCCTGGATGAACCGACATATTAGATAACTGATGTATAACTATACTATCTGTAATGAATGAATTGATTGCCGAATAAAATGTTATGTTATGTTAATTGTGCCGCTGTTTTAGCCGAGCTAGAACATGTGACATATTATGTGAAAGTATGAAACTAAACCATAAAAAACGCTAGAGATGAATGTAAGAGGGATAAGGGGAAGATGGGTCTTCTGTCCCAGTGATCAAAGTGACTTATTCCTTCCACCAGATCGCATGATCGTTTTTGACCGTATAGAAGCTGATCATAGCAAGAAAACTTTATATTTAGAATACTTATTTCATTTTGATCAGTGATTGTTTATTATAATTATGATTTATGTACACATAAGCGTCCGCATGCATGGATAAGAGGGTCACTTCCCGCTCCCTGGAAAATTGATGCATATTCTGTAGCCGCTGCTTCTTGGTTTAAACAAATTTCTTCACACAAAATCCCTATAGTGATACACACAGTAAAACTGGTAAATTCACATTTTAGAAATCTCTATGGAAACAAAACACGTGCCCTTAATATTCGGGTTGTCGTTTTTCAAGCTCTTTCAAAAGAATCTGACCATGACCATTGTACGTGCTTTGACCTCTGTTGTCCACCAGAGAAGTCTACGTGTATGTCTATACAGCGGAATACAGAGTGCAGATGGTACAATGAAGACACGAAACGATTAATCTTACTGTAGTGGTGGTGGTGGTGGTGGTGGTGATGGTGGTGGTGATGGTGGTGGTGGTGGTGATGGTGGTGGAGGTGGTGGTGGTGGTGATGGTGGCGGTGGTGGTGGTGGTGGTGGTGGTGGTATTGGTGGTGGTGGTGGTGGTGGTGGTGTTGGTGGTGGTGGTATTGGTGGTGGTGGTGGCGGTGGTGGTGTTGGTGGTGGTGGTGGTGGTGGTGGTGGTGGTGGTGGTGGTGGAGGTGGCGCTTACCTTCATTGCTGTCGTAGACGTAGAAGATCTTTGGCCAGCGATAATACTTGATGACGTCGATGAGAGGTCGGTCGGAGAGCGGTTGGAGGTAGAGCGTGAATCTGACGTCCTGATTGGTTGTCGAGTCGTTCGTCGGAACACTTGACGTAACGTAAGGCATGTGAAACGTCGAAGCGAAGGCATCGATTGTGTGCAGACTGACGCGATTTGTGAGTCCGACCAGAGACAGGATCCCTTTCGATATCGACGAACATACTGAAAGAGAAATGTATTTGCTTATCTATTTACTTATTTATTTATTTATTAAGAACGATACTCAGAAGCGCTCCCGACCCAATTTCAGTCAGACAATCGGTAAGTCGTTCAAATGATATCGTAGATCTTTATAGGCCTACACTTCAGTGCTCAGCATGGACCTACTAAGAGGCGTCTCTCATGAGACATCAGAATGATTATAAGCAGTCGATCTGTTTAATGCGCATGTCTTTTGACACTGCAGGAAGTGAGGATGTTTTATATGCATGACCACTTGTTATAGCACCTCTTCAAGATTTAGACTCAGAGGCGTTCCCGACTACAGTGAAGACACTGAATCGGAGTTTCACGCCGAAGCACATAAGCAATTATTGCGAGTGAAGGACTTGCATAGGGTCCATACGCGACGGCTTGAGGTGGATTGGAAGCCGCAATCTTTCCGGTCCAATGCATCAAACACACCCCTACACCACCGCCCCCACAAATATTCTGTGTCAAGGTGAGCGGTAACCTACTCAGAGCAGACAGAAGTCCTTTTCAAGTTCCAAAGACTTAATTCGTTACTAAATGAAGGCAGGAAAAGTGATGTTGAATACGTATTTGATTTTGCTAACACGTCTTTAGATATACCTCAGTGGAGCAATGTGATCGAATTCGACAATTATTCATTTACAAGTGATCTCTAAGACTGACCCATTATTATGCAATCATACGCACATTTGAACGGAAAATACAACATTTGGCAAATGACAGTAATGTCAGTACCGTGCTATTGTCAGTTTGTCACCTATTATCGCACACGCATCGATCAAAGTCTCATCCTGTGTATTTATTGATTTCTTACACTGTAATTAGGACGACAATCAGAAACGAATCTTCCGGTCGTTTGTCCACATTATCGATCCGATATAAATGTACAGAACTATAGATGATGACAATGACTCAAAGTTATAATTTAATTAAACTCAAATTGTTAAACTATAGATACTGCTGGGATGATTTCTGTAGATCTAACTGTTTGGGTTCCTATAAAAGTTCATAATCGATTGGTGCACAGTGCAGTGTACAATACCGCTAAAGAAGTTGCAAGTTGAAGTAGTAAAATCATTTAGTATTCTATACTTTGCTGTTGTGGTTCCTTTCAGCTGTTTCCTGCAATTTCTGTATCTGACTCTGTCTCTGTCTCTGTCTGTCTCTCTGTCTGTCTGTCTCTCTCTCAATTGAAATGCTTTCGGGATCCGTTCATCTTTTGCTTTCATTTTCATCGGCAAGTGTTGGATCTGTTGTCTTGGTGTTTTAGAAGCTGGAATAACTTTTCCAACTGGGGCACTTCTAAGTTTGGTCGCAGTTCCCAATAATAGCCTACTATTCTTAACTGGTTGCTTCTTCCTCTGTTGTTAACTTATCAGATCGTCTGTGATCCATTCGCTGGACGCGAACAGTATACTGTGTGTCATATAATTATTAATTAGCACTTTTCAGTCGATGGATATCGAAAGTTTATTGCACATTATAAGTTGTAGCTGATTCAGTTGAAAATAACCGATTCATATTGAGACAATGAACTCCAAGAGACTGCTTTTGAAATATGTGTCTATACCTTTAATTTATATTGCTCAACATACTAATGGATGCTTATATTATGGTGCATTTAGTCATGCGTAGTATACGAGGCACATGCATAGCCTACATCCATCAAAGTATATCAGATTCTATATACATAAAATGAACTCTTCGTACAAATCTATATAGACCCCGTAGATATGTACGTAGGCTATGTCTCCATAAAGGCACCTTGCATCGGTGGAAGCTCATTTATACATGAATATATTATGTAGTCTATTGCACGCTCACAGGATGATGGTCAAAGTGGGTTGGAAGGAATGCAGATGAGCTTTCTGACGGGCAATTTGGTTCCTTCAGCGCACCGTTGAGGGAGGTATCTTTAGACATGGACGGACGGACAGCCAGCCAAAAAGACAGACGCACATATCCAGAAGCATGCAGAGAAACAGCTAGTGATAGAGGAATTTATGCAATAAAACCTCGTCTCCCATCGCTATACCGTTCGGACGGAACACGAAATAATTTTTTAATATTGGTCGGCGGTGGAACCGTGGAGAAGCAGCTGCGTCACACACCGACCAAGTACCGTCACCGACGACGCCGCCGACGCCGGCAGGACCGAAGCCGAAGCCGGAGCTGAAGCCGCCGCCGAGGCCCAAACCGAAGCCGAGGCATAGACAACATTGGACGGGGATCGAGTGAATGAACGGATGAGGAGCAGCGTCGCATATGATGCAGGACCACACATCTTTCTGACGTTTATGTGCCGTTCATTCTACGGCAATAAAACCGATATCATAGGAACTGTGTTCTCGCAGCGAACAAAGACGTCACTGCCGCTGCTCCACTACAATAAGTCTTCGCAGCCGTCGTCGTCTGGCTTTCGTTTCAATAATGCACTGTTTGCTTGCCTTCTACGTTTCGAACACTTCTCGTCTGCTGCTTCCGCATTGTTGTTTCTGACGTATACACAATAATTTTTTATGTGATTCTCGTGCTTAACCGAAGGGGAAAAGCACTAAATCTCTGCTTCCTCGAATAAAAAATATACTCTGAGGTTTGATGGTCAACGTTATTGTGATAAATTTGAAAAACTGTTATCCACAAAGATCAATCACAACAAAGTAAATGTAAACCACATTAGGCCTACAGATGATGTCGATTTAAGTATATTTTATAGATAGGCCTACACAGCTAAGAAACCATACATAGACACTGATTAGACAGTACACAGATAATTGCAATTTTGTTCTTGCTTATAATTTTATTACAACAAATTCTTTTTAAGGAGTTTAAAATTTTATCCGTGGAAGCTGACAATTGCTGATACATCCAGCTACTAATCAAATTGGTTCAAAACCTATCAGCCATCATAGAATTTGATATTTCAATAAAATAAACTTCCTCGAATAAAAAATATACCCTGACGTTTGCTGGTCAACGTTATTGTGATAAATTTGAAAAACTGTTATCCACAAAGATCAATCACAACAAAGTAAATGTAAACCACGTTTCAAATGAGGTCATTTTAAGTATAATTGAAGATATCATTTTATAGACACACAGCTAAGAAACTATAGATTACATAGATACAGACAATTGTAATTTTGTTCTTGCTTTTAATTTTATTACAACAAATTCTTTTTAAGGAGCTTAAAGCTTTATCCGTGGAAGCTGACAATTGTTGATACATCCAGCTACTAAGATTCAATTTGGTCCAAAACCTATCAGCCACCATTGAATTTGATATTCTATTCAAATAAACTTACTTTAGGTACCCTATGAACCATTAAAGTCAAACAAATTCAAGTTTAAATAAGTCAAGTTTATTTGTGCAAGTTAACCGATTTCAACAGTTAAAACTGTTTTGAACAATGCGACATAGCAGGTTTCTTTGTCCGACGTTAAATCATTAGAACACGTTGGAAACTTTACTTTCATCATCATCACATTCATAATCATCATCATCATCATCATCATCATCATCATCATCATCATCATCATCATCATCAACAACAACAACAACAATAACAACAACAAAAATAATTGCAGCAGCATCATTGCCATCATTATCATCATCAAAATCATAATCATGATCATCATCATCATCATCATCATCATCATCATCATCATCATCATCATCATCATCATCATCACCATCATCATCATCATTGCAATAAACGGCACCCTGTGTAATTGACGTCATTTCTTGATGGATACAATTAAATTGTACCCATCAAGAAAATGAACTTGAAAGTGACAGTGTACAATAGAAACTAAATTTTAGTTTCTATAGAATATAGATTGTAAGTACTCCTTCACTTTCAAGTTCATTGTTTTCTATATGAAATGGTCCTAGCCTTTACGAGAGGTATACAAAGATGGCTGTCCTCTGACGGATGCTAGGCCATGCAGTGAGGTTGGTTGTATCTTGCAGAGCGCAGATAAAACTGCATATTGGATCTATGGTAATAGTCTGCTTTAACTTTATAATTTCGTTATCCTGTGAATATTAAGCTGCTGGAAAGAGCTTTAGGTAATCCCCCGTCCACGTCTTGAGAGTAGAAAGGCATCTGGTTCCATTGATCAGAATTGGACGCTCGAGAACAGAGGCAGAGAGATCGACGACGATGACGATGATCAACTCAAGTCTGTTTTTGCCATTCATCAATCACACACGTCAGCCGCGCGGCCACAGCCACTGTCAACCTCAGATGCCTTCAGATAGGATGTGGTGCGAATATGACGCGTTCATCCTATGAAACCCATGCTATACACATTAAGACGTCCGCTTATAAGGTCCGTTTGAACTGCGTCTCTCTTGTCTCATTTCACCAGAGTAACTGCGAGCAGCGACAGAAGCATCTCAAATAAACGTATTATATTATGTGCAAATATGCACTTAAATAATAATTGTATTCACTATGCAGATACATATTTTCTTAAGTAATAAATATATTTAGTTATGCGCCATTTTGAATGACGTGCTAAGTGGATTAAATTGACAGATAATACACATCATTTTATAATTGCATTTGAAATTCCAACAGACATCCCACCTGATATATAGACTGAGCCCTACGAGTCATAACAAATACCTAAAGCTATCAACATGCCACTCTGCAATGCATGTATGGGACTTGGCATTTAATCACACAGAGAGTCCAGTTCTGTTTTATAGGAAACTTGAACGCCACATTTGAATAAATAGACACATTACTGGCCATCAGAAATTCTCGATCAATGGACACTTCGTATATTCTCGTCCTGTGACTGTGTTGAGTTGCTGGCATAATAATAATAATAATCATAATCGTGGAACCTTTTAATTCGATGCCAATTTCAGCTATGCCTGTTAAGCGAATTTATCTCCATGCCATTACGACCTGAATCTAGGAATCGTCAGCGTTAAATGGCTCACCCACCGTCCATCCTAGCCATCCATCAGTCTTCCCAGTCTATTGGATTTCTGTTTGACGTCTTCAACGTACCGTGTTATTCACTTCAAAGCGTCCAATGCATTTGAGGCTCTGCGATAGCCGCTCTATCGATTCCACGCCAACTTCCCTTGTGTCCAACGCCTTGCCATTAGACAGCCGCTTGCCTCCGCCGCTTGCCTTATCTTCCGCCTACCATACAATGCAATGCTTTGTGAGTAATGAAGAGCGTTGCGCAACAATAACGCCAGCGAGCACAAAGATTTGAGAGGCAGGGATGTCTAGTAGACGTCGAAACATCTAGACAATGTCTTATGTGTCTTAAAAGGGCTTTAAAGCTTCTTGAACAAGTAGTCGTATCAATTGTCCACTTATCAGGCATTATACTCTCTTATTTAAAATGCACAGGGTGGTTTTATGATATATGTCATTGGCATATTCAATGCAGGTCTAACTTTTGTTGATTAAAGTGCGTCTTAGTCAAGTTACGCGAATTAATTAATTTACCAGCATCTTCAAACAGCAATTTTAAGTGATAAAATAATATGGTTGGGGATATTTTTTGCACACCACGGCAGAATCAAGTGAGCGACGACGATGTGGACTATGATGATTGGATGAATGAAATCGCGACGGTTCGCAGTGCGTCAATGCAGTGAGATCAAAGCACAGTGGGTATACGTATCATTAATCAGTGTTTAACCTTGTTCCTCCGCTTGGGTAAAAGAAGAGTGGACCACACTCAGACAAATTGTCTTGAACTGTAATTCGGAATAACTGATAAAGGTAAGAAAAGATGGCTGAATTTTCTTTTGTTGAATACTGTCTAATGTTTGATTGAAACCTGTAGATGAAAGCGTCACCGTTGTCATCACGTTTGCGACTCAGCTAAATAATTATTATCCGTTACAATGTCTTTGATGAGTTCTCTATAAACAAGTACGTCAACTTCGCCATTTAATCTGAACCTCTCTGTTGAATCATTCTTAGGTTGCAGTAGGCTAGTCGGCCTACTTTATAATTATTGCTATAACAGCGACCTTCATTTTGCTGTTCTTGTTACGAGTATAAACAACTGCAGTGGAAATATTTCTGACGTCTTTAGCGTCGCACAACGAGATTGTTTTTGCAATGACCACCCTTAGTCTCTGTGCGTTAATGCGTCTTTACTGTTGGTATGCATCAGCCATTTCGCGCATAAACTCTCGCCAACAAAGCCTCGAGACAGCGGTCGCACGTATACATGCGCTTTAATGGTAAGGACAACGGTCGGCAGATACAGAGACATCCATGGAGACAGACGGCCAGACGGACTTTCATTAGACGGACAAAACGCTGTCATTAGGGCAGGCCACCACAGTGACGGTCGACCGACGAATTAATGTGTCGTATCTGGAACAGAGATGAGGATGGACGCAAGGTCTCTCCTCATCCGTTGCAAATCTTCATTATTTGCTTGAAGTAGGCTATGCGTAATACGCCGTGTGCATCTATACGCACGTCTACGTCTAAGCTTAATTGTTCAGCTTGCACCGCGCCTGAAAGTTTGACCTATATAGAAAATGCTATGCGTTGATGCCCCTAGAAGAGACGCGTGTAGGCCCTACATGATTGAAGTTTCAGCAACTACCATTTGTTTTCATATTGCCTATAAATTATGGCCTATACACTATACGTATTAGCCTATAGACAAACTACACGGTCATTTAGTTAAGAGAACTCTTAAATCTGCTATGCGTATGTTATAGGCTATGTATGTATGTATACACTGACAGAACGATAATGGCATGTGCTGCAGCAGTTTGTGTGAAATAAGAGTTTAGTATTGTAGGTTTGAAAGAGAGCTTATATACAGAGAATAAATCCTAACAACGTGCTCGGTGAGATGTTGCTAAACACTTTTTGTTTCGTATTGAGCCGATTTTCTTGAATAAACCTTAAAAAATGTCACATGAATTTCGACAGCTGTAAGCAAATTTGGTATAATAGCCCATACTGTTGATATAAATCGTTCTGGTTTACAGTGATTTCCTATAATTATTAAACCGATCTTCGTCTACAAATACAAGTGCTACAGTTGAACTTACGTGATTTGGAGACGTTGAAGTTGTCTGTGAATTGCGCTGTGCTATTAATAACATCCAGTTTGAACGACGATGATGACGACGAGGAGGGATCGTTGTTGTATTTCTCAAGTTCATATTGAAAAGCTGCGTATGCCAAAGTCGACGAATTGCTGAACAACGATCCTAAACAAAAACAGAATTTGCACTCTATGTGTATAGGACATCGGTTTAGTTTCATCTGCTTCATCTCATGTGGGCCTACTGGATAAGACTTGATTTAGAATATAGGTTAGCCAAAGCTAGTTCATTTAAGCTTATTTTTACCATAGCTAATCTGACTTAATCCAATAAATACTATGACGCAGAACTAATGACATGCGAGATATCGGTGTCAACGGGAGATCCTTAAAAGGTTCCATGTGCATGTTCAACACACAATAATAATAAACACGTGTTCATGAATAACGCACGGACGCTATATAATAGCCATTGCAAAGCGACTGTTTTGCTATTTCCTAGTGAACCATTTGTCTATGAACCATTAATTTTGTTCGTGAACAAAGATGTCGTTAACACAACCGCTTAGCGTCGTGAGCAGCCATCGTGCAGGCTGTCACGTGACCAAAACATTATAATATAAAACGGTGCAATTGCACCAGAATATGTACTGCCATAGCATATATAGAAGAATATTACAACTGAACTGGACAACGAAGGTTACAAATATGGTGTGGGGCGCGGTGGTGTAGTGGTGGAGTCGTTGCCTTGAAGCCGGAAGGTTCGAGGTTCGAATCCACCTCAAGTCGCCGCGTAGGGACCTTGGGCAAGTCATTCACTCGCAATTGCTCAGCGCTTCGGCGTGAAATTCCGATGCAGTGTCCGCTCTGCATTCGGGAGCGCCTTTGAGTAGGGAGCTTGAAGGGGCGCTAAAACAAGTGCGCATACAAACAAACAAACAAATAAAGAAGTTTGTTGAAAGCTAAATGTAGAGGAAGACTTAATGGAGAGAGTTATGAGGAGGCAACTCAGTCTATTCAGACATATTTGTAGATTGGAGAATGGACAACAACAGAAAAATAAAAAGTGTGATGCTTGGAATTACAGACAGCAAGCGGAGAAGAGGAAGACCAAACAGGAGAGGATAGATGGCATCAGAGACTGGTGCAATCGAGACCTATACAGCTATAGCCTATCTGCACAGGATCGGGGACTATGGGAAATGGTGAGGAAATGTGCATTGGACACCTACGGGTTTTCAGCCTATGGATCACGATGATGATGATGATGATGATGATGATGATGATGATGATGATGATGATGATGAGGAGGAGGAGGAGGAGGAGGAGGAGGACGACGACGACGATGACGATGATGATGACGATGAAGAAGACGACGACGACGATGACGACGACGATGACGACGACGACGACGGCGACGATGATGATGATGATGACGATGATGATAAGGCGCCTATTTACCAACCATAGCGCAACCTTGAATTTAATTCAGCCCTTGACAGCAGAGACAACGTTTCTACCATATTTTCAGACCATTCAAAATTATTGGTTTGGCTGCAGATGAATTACGATAAGGAAACGAGTGGAGTATCAACTGAGAGACAGGTGCAATACAGTTCGCATCCACATGAGTAAATAAACTGAGGTTAACCAGCTGTATTTTAGGTTATTCCTTAGTATTTCACAGATCTGATGCCAATATAATAAACGCAGACTCTGCTCCTTCCGTTGGTCAGCCATTGATAATAATAAACCGTCACAAATGACGAGCTAGATGTATGTTACCTACTCCAGTCAGACATCCACCCACAGTTGTGCTTCTCGTCAATCTTCGATCGTCCTGCAGGACGTGTGCCAAGAAATGCTGGCGCCATGTTGGCCGTGATGCTCCGCCGCTGAGGCAGATTGGGCGACATCCAAACTTATATATCTTGATCTATTTCTCAAAAGAATGCCTCTGGTCAGATGACCGAACGAGGTCACTGGTGACCACGTGACACCGCTGAGCAAATGAAATTTGTGTTTATAACCCTACTAGATGTGTAACCCGGCGTTGCCCGGGAAATTTATGGTTTTAAACACTACTCCACTGTGGTACCCAACGTTGACCGCTAAATTTAGGGTTTTCGCCAACCCTCTAGCCCACCCTCTAGCCCACCCCGCTTCCTCAAAAAGCCAAACGTAACCCGCCCTGCGGGACGCTACGGAAATTATTACTGGGCTTGTATGACGTCATTCGGGCTGTAGACTCCTTTACTAAAGCTCGATACTGCTTACCAAAGCGTTAGCGATTAAATCTGTCTTAAAACGCTAATAACTCGAGTTCTAAAGTGAAATTTAGGGTTGTAAACACTACTCCACTCTGGTGTCCATCGTTGACTGCTAAATTTCGGGTTTTCGCCAACCCTCCACCCCACCTCGCTTCCCCAAAAAGCCAAACTTGACCCACCCCTACGGGGCGCTACGAAAATTATTACTGGGCGGGTATGACGTCATGCGGTGTAGACTCTTGACTTACGCGCTAGTGTGGTCAATTACTGATGAAATCTGTCTTAAAATGCTAATAACTTTTGTTTTGAACTGAATTAAAACCTGAAAATAGTTGCGATGACCTTATAATTCGGGTAAGAATCGATTTTAAGAATTTTTTTAAACCGACGCTGTTTCATTTCCGAGCCTATTCTGCAGGGGAGAGTCAATTCTGTCAAAAGCGTACAAACAAACAAACATATGGAATTTCTGCCTTATAATATAGATGAATTCATACGTGTATGTAAGCCTCTGATCAGACACAAGTGTAGGCTAACAAACCCGAACTTACTGACCTCTACGTTACTCATCTTAATATTGAAACACAGTGCGTTATATAAAGTAGAGAATTGGCAGTTGATCCAAAACTTCACAATGAACAACCATGAAGTCTTCAATGATAGCTTCTGTAGCTTTGGAGTTCTGCTCAGCCCAGCACTGGCGAACCTCGAAATAATGTTAATAACAAAAAGCGATTATTTTCGTAATAGCCTGAAGTCATCGTCTTTCAACGCAAAGGAGTGACCATAGCATAGAGCCATATATTTAATATATCTTGCTAAATGAGTCTGTCATATCTTGATAATGTATAGCTTTGGTAGACGTCCATGTATCAGTCAATGTAAACCATGAAATAATGCTACCCTCGGGCAATGTCGTGACGCAAGCGCGCATCAATTGCGGTCAGTAAGCGTTATTTATGCATGTCACGGGCGCCGTTGAAGAGTTCCCAGTTGGCGCTGCATAAATGGGTTTTGGCAAGTAGCGTAGTCTGCGGTCGCCATGCAGTGGGTCGACTGATCGGCTCATGTCTCATCCTCGATCGCCGTCTCACTTATATCGGATCGATTCGACACAAGATGAATCTTCCTTTTGACTGGTTTTTGGACCGACCGTAGGAAATGGAACATAGACCCAACTTGCCAACCTGTACAAGGAAACCTTAAAAATATGCGCTGTATCTACGTATCGAGTAAATTTATATAGCGCCCTTTAAGTAGCACTATAGCACACAAAGGCGCTTCTGCACGGCTACTTAGCAATCACCAAACAGATGTGAATTAAGACGAGCGGAGAGCGTTCCGTGAACTGTTAAACATACTCGTGTTTATTATTGTTTATTATGTCCAATGCCAGATTGCTGTTCCTTAGATATGGATCTACAGACATGGGCGTCCGCCCATATGGGCAAAAGGGAATATTGACACCTAATTTTATAAATAATTATATGCGGCGACCATGCACACAGAGGAAAAACGTGGAGTTCATCAAAGTGTATACGTTGTGGTGCTGAAGAAACTGACCCGTCAAATCATCGAGATATGAAAAACATGGTCGATGCCATAGGTCGCAGTGGAATAGTGAGACATTTACATTTTAGAGTCATTTATAGTCATGGCAGAAGTGGAGTCTGGCGTCGAAATTGACCACGTGACCAAACCCACGTTAAACTAGATTGAAGAGTGTCAATTAAATTAGGGTTTTTTACGGCATATATTTTTAAAGGCATATCTTAACCTTCGTTTATGCCAAATTATCCATAGTGCATGGGTTTAATCAATGAAATAAGACTACGGGTACGTGGTTTGTAATTATAGACTATGTTTTTCATGTTCACACGTGCATCCTTCGAACACCAATAACAGCGGGCTCGTTGGAATTCAGGCGTAACGAGAGTTGAAGAGTTAGAACAACTTGGCCAAGAAACAATTCTTTTTAAGATCAGGAGACGAAGAAGAGACAAAACAAAATATTATACCAACTGAAATAATTCTAGTTCGAGAGCAAAGCTGAGATTCGGTGACTGCTTCACAGATCCCGTACAACAATCTCTTTCTTATTGAAAAACCCGATATTATTTTCTATATCACTTTGTATTTTACGAAGGAAACACAAGAATATAAGATAACGGTACATGAAATGACACAGGTCTTCTTTATCATTGAATGCGTTGACTGTGAGAAATTGGAACATCAACGTAATAGTAGAACAATGGATCAGATGCGAAGACGAGCACACGCAACACATGGAAACAAATGAGTTTCAAATATGAGGACGAAAGCAGCAGTGTACAAACGGCTCCAATACACGGATAAAGGCACGACAAAACATAAGTTGACATGAGAAACCATTAGGCCTACTCATTACAATAAATTAGAGATGTCTAAAAACGCAGCCGTAAAAACTAAACTTCACTAAAGGCAGACGAAAGGTGGGCTACAACGTTGGTAAAAGCTATTTGGAATTGAAGAGAAATAGTTTTGAAACGAATTTGAAGTCAGCCTTGAAAAGAGTAGCGGCAATTAGGAAATTAATACAATTCAAAAATAATGGCATAAATATTCGGCAGCAATATATAGATCTAACTGCCATCACCAGGTTCAACCTATATATTGTTTTAGTGGTGAATTCCTAACCTCTTACTAAGCAACGTTTCATTGAGTACTATCGGCCTCTATAAGTCACAGAAGGTCCGTAAATCTGACTGTTGTAACTTGTAAGCATCTTCTTCTATCCACGTCTCTGTCAAACGAATACGTCACTAATGAACAGAACTGTTTCATTCAGCTTTCCGAAGACCATCAACAAACGGATTCGCCGCAAAAGACGGCGTCATAAAAGCGACGCCAAGCGGAGCATGGACGACCGAATAAAAGCCAGGAAACTGGATTAGCCACACGGCAGCAGTTGCTGCTGCTCTCAATCAGTTTACGGTCTAATAAAATAATTACAGGAAGGCAGGAGAAAGTTTAACGTCTATTGAAGACTAACATTGACTCGGTTGTATAAGAGATTGTGCGCACGTGACCCTGCATGCTGTATTTCTATTTTTATTTTTATTTTTATCATTATTTTGTTTGTATTTTATTTCGTTTGTATAATATACAATGCGCTGAAGGTCCGTAAATCCGACTGTTGTTCTCAAAGCAATATTGTGAGCGAGAGGGACTTGCTTAAAGTCTCTAGACTCTCTGTACTGTAAGAGTCTCAGAGGAGAAAACTCTAGCACGTACACTCCGCTTTAACAGGCAATCGCTATTAAAAACTCAGACACTGTGGACCACCATTGATTTAATAATGCAAACATGTTTTTATAATGCCTTTCTGCGAAACATGTAAATGGCAGGCCTACAGCTGATATACACGTAGCCTATAATTATGCGATTGACGGAACACGAGGGCAGACTACGGGCGGATACAATAAGAACACAAGAAAAGGGCGTTTGATTAAATAAATTGCCAAGAAGTGAACACTGGTGAGCCATTGAAAGCGAGTGAAGTTTGTCAAATGCCGTCGTGATTGGAGTATATATAGGCCTAGTAATTAAAATTATGCTATATGGTCTTTAATATGACTCCAAGTTAACTGAGAACACCTGCATGTCTTTGAATTTATGAGGCCTAAACCGACGTTTGAATGACCTAAGACCTTCTTACAATGACCAATTAGAAGTAGGCCTATAATCGAATGAATTTCAGAATGAAGTCTGTAGGGACAAGCTTCTGAATTTTATCTATACCAAATTACCAACCCGTTATATATAGTTCTATTAACGAAACATTATTTGAAGAAAATTGACGAACTTCGAAAGACCTTTAACATAATTATGCGGACATTAAGTCTCCACTAATAATTATTGTAAGTCTTTCGTCTGCTGTCTACATTGTTTGCGGATTGTTGGGTCGATTCCACTCTTTCACCGCAAGGTATAAGCTTACAATAGTACAGTTATGTGCATATTCAATTGTGCATGTCAATAGCGTAAGATCGACCAGATTGGATTAGCACTGCAACCGAAAACTATTCTCCATTGTAGGTCTATTAAGTGTGCCAATACTATTCTGCCTTCCATTGAAACGTGGAAAGACATGGTTTTTATATAGTTAACAAGACCTGAATCAAACTTGAACCGATAAAAACCTAAAAACGTCTAATAGGAAATACTGAAATAGGAAATACTGAATAGACTAAGGGTTATAGTGTAAAGCACGGGCAGATGAATGTAGGCCTATTTCTAAAGGTCTGCACTAGCTTACTCCGACGAGTTCTTTGATTAGCTTCCTTTGAGCGGGTACTACATAAATTTGAAATTGCAAATACAATTACAATCGTAAATTCTCATGAAGTCATTTTATTGTTTAAAAAAATTCCTGCGAAGCGTCTTTGTAAATGACGATCGTTCTTCAGAGCGATCGTTATTTGGCAAATTTTCATGTCTTGCATCGTCTGTACACGAAACTATCTGTGGTAATTCTAAGGTCCAGATGAAATTCTTAAATCTGCCCTTGTTATGCGAGAAAAGACATAAAGGAAAGACAAAAGAGAAATGCATAATCAAGGCAAGGAGAATGAAGATTTGTGGTAATAATAATCGTAAATGCTGAATATACGCGTTAAAACCCCTTCGTCTTTTATAGCGTCTGCGGAGAGGAAAATATGCGCAACATAAATCCCTTCGTGTGAAATGATCTCAAGCGTCCCATTCCCCGCTCGACTCTACAACGTATATACCGTCGCTCGACCGCCGCATGCTGCATGCTGCATTGCCTGAATGCGATTAAATACCGTCCGACTCCGTCTCTTAGCAAGCAATAAAATCTATCAAGGGTATTTTGGCTAATAAAAATATCATGGAAAGAAGAAGAAAAAGAAGAAAAAGAAGAAGAAGAAGAAGAAGAAGAAGAAAAAAGAAGAGCCACATATAAAGACCCGCATTCAGTGGAGAGCGACGACTGGTTGCAACCGATATCGACCGAAACGAAGACGTTGGGTGATTCGATGAATACAAGACAGAGCTTCATATGCAGATAGCGGAACATTTTCACACAAGTCACTAGCTTCGTTCGACTTGATTTGAATAAAGAGCGTTATTGCCTCTGCAGTCTCGTTCATCTGCTGCCGTCTAGACCATGTTTGTCTGAGACTGAATGTCTAAGACTGAATGTCTAAGACTGAATGTCTAAGACTGAATGTCTAAGACTGAATGTCTAAGACTCAATGTCTAAGACTGAATGTCTAAGACTCAATGTCTAAGACTCAATGTTTTTGGTCTCTATCTACGTTTAGTTCACTACTGAACTCGTCCGCTTCTTCAATATTTATATTGACATCGCCTTAAACCGGTTCGCATCAAGCAATAATAATAATAATAATAATAATAGTAATAATTATTATTATAATAATATAATATTAGAGTAATTATATATTGCTCAATGTAGGCTACACCAGTCTAAGGGGATGTTAATTATTATAATCATTATCCACAATAATATTCTTATTGAACGTCACTTAGAAGTTCGACCAACACCTGCCAGTGGTGAGTAACGTGTTATGGTTGTGAGTTGCGGCTGACAATAATCAGCCTACCAGCATTTTCTTTGTATTGCGCGGCAATAACAGTTGAATCCATATAACGCTTGTTCCTTTTGTAAGAGTGCAAATTTTAAAAGCAAGAAATGTGGCATCGGATGCATTGCTAGCTGGGCAACGTAATTCTCTTGGGAAACACTGGACTGATTATAACTATTACTTTGAATCACAACAAAACAGAAGAATAAACAAGACATTTCCATGTCTCTACATGAACCTAAAATTATGCATGTATATCTTAATGTTCGCAGTTTATATTTCTTTGGTGCAAATCGAGTATTATGGCAGACCTTATCACAAGTCTTATCAGGCTAGTATACACGGGTGTCCAAACATTGAACCCAGCTTCCAAAATTCTTTTGACGATTGGTAGTTGATAACGAATTATTGACTCTGGATTCATCATCTATTGAAGACGAATTGGAAACTATAAACCTTACTTGTGTGCAAAACCTGTCATAAAAAGCTCTTCCAGCTGTTTAAAGAGAATGAAGAAGAACACGATGACGATGATGACAAAGACGACGACGACGAAGATGATGACCGGTGAGCGCAATATGAAGATGTGAAAATAACAAGCTCGTTAGTAATCACACATTGTCATGTTATTAACGATAACAATGCAACGGGTGACTTGATTGACGTTGGACATTTCAGATGTGCAATAGGTTTTGTAAGTCCTGTTAAATGAGGTGACATATTAGTCTTCTGTGTTTCATGGTGAATATAAGTTATTGCAGTTGTATAGGCCTACATATAATCCGGAGGACTCACAAGAAGGAAAGGCATTAAGCGGCGTCGATATGGCTGCCGTTCATTTGCAACCTAATCGCTGTGCACGATAAACCCATAATGTACATTGTGCTCAAAGAGCAAATACATCGCAACATATTTCACTACCTGTGATTTGGCAAAACCACTAGGGAAACAGTGTATAGCAGCTGCTTTTTTTACTTGAAAACGCACGCATAGTCCTACGTCAGCGTTCTATATCCAAGGACACTACAGTGACTATAGTATCTCGTGCAGTCATTGTGCGCACTTGCAAGCGTGGCATCTCGTAAAGCAAATAATTTTACCATGGAATAGAAGTTGTGACCCTTCGGGGAGTCATCCTTCTGATCACAGGTTTTCTATGGCGCTCGGATGTCACTACCACAGCCCCTAACGATAACTTACAAAACCACTGAATCAGCTGTAGCGCAGATGCTCTGCATATGTATACCTCATGCTATCTGTTAAATCTTTGCAGACCACAAAAATCAGTTACGTAGGACATGAACCAGACTGTATAGTCTGACTGGTGTGAGAGATGTCACAGGGAAAAGGCGATCAGAGAAAAACCGACGACAATCGGAAATCTTAAACCGGTTTGAAGTACTAGTGAATTCACTTGTGTTGAGTTAACTTTCCACGCAAATAATAGTATTATTATAAAGCCAAAGACTTCTGGAATAGTTAGACGCAATCTGGTGAGAGCAGTTGATAAGATTCAACGAAGATCAGATCAGATTAAATCGAATCATGAATTAGAATTGGATTAGTTGCCACTCTCGTTAATTCAACCTTTGATCAGAATTTGTTAGCAACACAGCAGCAGACCAAAGACGGTTGAAGCAATACATTTCATTTGA
This sequence comes from Lumbricus terrestris, assembly GCA_949752735.1. Taxonomy (NCBI): domain Eukaryota; kingdom Metazoa; phylum Annelida; class Clitellata; order Crassiclitellata; family Lumbricidae; genus Lumbricus; species Lumbricus terrestris. The sequence goes on along the minus strand of OX457039.1, from coordinate 19,416,444 downwards.
AGAGATTTCTGTTACGTAGAAGCCTAATCCTCAGCTGCAGGCGAAGATCTCTTCTCTTTCTCTCTGCAGCAACGAGTGATTTGGTCTAATTTGGCAGCAAAAAACGAGGTAAGGTTTTAGATCTATTAATCGTCACCGAAAGATAAAGTAGCCGCAAAACATTTGCGAGTACGTCTACATGATTTTCAGCTGATTTTTCAAAGCAATAGAGGCATAGTTTGGTAGTGAAAACTCGTTAGATCTACATGTAGGCTATGTGTGCTGAAATGCTTGACATTAACTATAGAAATACGAAGTAATTGTAATTGCAATTGTAATTGTTTATTCGTGATAGAACTCATAAAATGTGCTACTGCCGACCCGATCACACAAGTGAATCATGATTTTCAACCGCTTGCATAGAAAGAAACTAAATTCACGTCGTAGGTTGCACGTAAACCGGGTTCGGAATCACAAGGGAAGGACTGGATGTGGCGGCGTGGCTTCCATATTTTATTGTGGCAGTAGGCGACGAGGGAACAGCAGATGAGATCAGTCTTTGTTGCACAGCAAAGGGATCTGTGGCCACGTTGCTTGAATGATTCCGAAATATACATAGATCTCTAAGGTCGGATAGAACACGAACGACTGATCAAACATTCAACGTGTTCATCAGCATACGATGCTCTACAGAGTGGGCCATGAAAATAAGATCGGCTAAAGTTTTTGCGGAAATCTTGACCAGAAATAAGAATTTCTAAATCAGTTTTTATAAGCTTAAAGTGAATTCATATTTACGTACAATGGTCAAATTTCACCAAACTATTTCGAACAAAACAAAAGATATATCATTCTTAGCGAGTCCACCCGCTGTTTCTACACGACTCAAAACCATAACGCCAAAAAAATTTTAAACCGATTTTATCAAGTCTCATCTCAAATAATAGTTGTCAGATAGCCTTGATATTGCCAGATAATCATCATCATTATTATTACTTAGAAACGAAATCGGGCACCAACGTAACTGCACGTCATTGTAAATTCACTTAGCAATATGGTGAGCAAATTGGTAAATAAACAATGTATTAGATAAATAGTTGTCTTTATTAAACCAATAACATTTAAATATCTGAACAAGTTAAAATGCCCAAGGTATCAATTGCAGACAAAATTCGTGAGCAAGGTCCATGAGCTAAAACAAAAATCACAGCTTATTACGATAAACAGTGAGAGCACCGATTTTGTGAGTTAAATTGAGAGTTAAGAAAAATGCCGTTGATGAAAGGAAATCGTCTCAATGGCAATCGATCTGGTCTCATTGAGAAGAGGCAATGGTCCCAAATCTCCGGATTTGAACCCGATGGATTATCAAGTGTGGAAGGCTATGCTGTAGAAATGCCACAATCTACAACTAACACCATGAGCGATAAGAGAATAATTATTGATGGTCGCACTGGAGTTGAGAAGGAAAGATTTACCTCTGAAATGCATCAACGAGATCATCAAGAACTTCACAAAGAGACCCATAGCAAGTTTGGTCACTGGTAGTGGGCACATTGAACAAAAGGTGTAAAGCAGTATCAAGTTCGTTTGATAACAATAATTATTTGACATGTAACTTGATAAAATCGTTTTTTGTCACTTTTTTCTGCGTTATCGTCAAAAAAAGTGGGGTAAGCTTATAGACTCAATATTGTTCGATTTGAAGTTTCTTGGTGAAATTTGGTCATTTTACGTAAATATGAATTGTCTTTAAGCCTGTAAAACTTGACTTAGAAATTATTGCATCTGGTCAAGATATTGGCCAACAACTTCAGAGGGTCTTTTTATGCCCCACCCTGTATATAGCTCAATGCGTCCTCGCATTGGCAATGTATGCGCTCGGCACATACACACGGACACGCATAGACACAGGCATATTTTATATTAGATCTATATCATATGCAATATTTGTATTTGTATTTTGCTATCACAGCTAAATGCTATTGTATCGTCAGTATACAGTTGACTCTATAGGCTGTAGGATGCTTTACACACATGTTGACAACTGTCAGCGTAAATGCCATGAGCTATAATAGATGGCAAGTGCAGCTTTAACTGTTTTTAAAGGCGCAATGCTTTTCGTCGCCTGGACGAATGATGGAAGGCTGGGTCCATTCGCGTGGACCACCAACTGTGGACCACCAACCATTTCCCGTTGTTGAAAATTTGACGATCGCAGCCTCGACCTATTCGCGGAACGTCTCCTACTAGGCCTATTATCTGATGCTGCTCGCGAGGTACATCGGGGTGCACAGTTGTTGAGATATTTATAATACGACTGGCTTCAAACTTCAAAGTTTGAATTTGATGCGATCGTCTATTCCGAGTCATTGAAGCTGGTCTTGAACAGCGGTTGATATGTGGGCGAGCAACAGCATTTATGACCGCCTGAAGCCGAATGATACTGCATGCGCTGTGGCAAGCCATGGAGCAAAGACGACATTGCAGTAATGGAATCGGCTGAGGATCAAACTGTGCACCAGCTGCTGGCGCGTCAAATCCTGTCTGAGAGGCTTAGACACAGACCTCACCTGTCTCAGCAATATTACCTAGGCTGCATGATATATATGGGTTTAAAATAAATTATTTTGTAACCAATCACTTTTTACAGCCCAAAAATTACAAGTCACATATTCAGATGGTAATAGCCACAAGGGTGGGCCCTGAAGGGTTCACCGACCCCGCTAATAGGGACACCTACGTACTTGTGAAAAAAAGATGGAACGGCTGACAATTGCTATTAAGTAGGTAAGTAAATGATTACAATGATTACAACTATACTTCAGATATCTTAACTAAATAAGAGAAAATGCAAACTCTTAACTAAATAAGAAAGAGTAAAGATTAGTAAGTGCAAAACAAGTAGCCTATGCGCGAGTGGCTTAAATAGACCATCATTATGATACTTCAAAACACATTGTTGCTATTACCAACTAGGGGAGAGCGTAACTTTTTCTTAAATAATGATAGTGATGGAGATTGCCTGACTTCTAGAGGGATTTTATTCCAGATTGAGGGAATATATTATGATATAAAATAATTATCATAGATTAATCAGTGGCATGGTTCCAAGGATAACACGCTTTGCGTTATCGCTTGGTCAAAATGTTTATGGCATTCACGTCCGTTTGTAATAATTATCAGTTAAGATTTTGAAGTTGGTTAGTTAATGTTTATCAAGATACCTTTTATATAGCGCCCTCCAATCTATTCAAACATGACTTAATTCAAACCAATCTATAATAGACTAACCTCAATTTATATTCCTAAAGCATTAATATTATTAATCCTACACATTTTTACATTGTGCTGCACTGTACATTGTGCTTACATGCGATGAACTTGATTTAATGTCCTGCAAATCACAGGGGACAGGCTTGTAATAATTTATTATAGGACACCTAAGAGACCTTTGCTATTTTATCGTACAAGGGCGTTTGAGTGTGCAGTTTTGTTATTCCTTGAAACATTTGGCATGAATTGCGGCCAAAATATGAATGAAGTATTCTTTATTCTGTGAAAATAAATTGGTGAATAATTTTCCTATTTACAGAAAGTCGTTCATATTGCATGGTTCTGAGTGAGATATGAACCACCACTATAGCCTATATATAGGCCCCTATTGTCCAAAATAAGGCTTGAGGTGAAAATCCTTAGAGGGTCTACCTCTACGGAAAGCAATTTTTTGCTACTATAGTATAATTTCTAAGACATTGAGACACTCAGTTAATAAAATTGCAATTTTCCGTGCCGTGAGCTAAATATAAAAGCAATTGTGAATACGATGGACCTAAAATTAAAATGACTACAATTGAGACAAACACCGCTCAGAATCGGTGTCAAGGAAGTAACTAGAACGGCCTTTTTCACTGTCCCGTTTGATTGCTTTTTATTTTTAGCCATAGGCTAGTAGTTGTATTGGCGGAAATATGGACAACTCAAGCCTGTAATACACATTGGATCACAAGCTCACATTACACATTATGGTGTGCTTAGAGGAATCGGTTATTGCGTGATCAACAAAAGTATTATAGATTAGATTAAAAAAAATTGTACGATAGAGAATTGTCAACCTTCGCAAACAACATGGCATCGCATAACTAAAAACTCCTAAACTAAACACCGGCTGCTGAAGTTTGACCAATTTTATAAGTAATCTAAGTTTATATATCAAACAGACATATTGTTATATTTCGTGCAGAGTTGTGAGCACCAAAGACACACATTCAAAACAGGAAATCGATATCAGTTGACGGTTGGTTTCCCATTGTAAGAACTCTCCGCAGACATGATAGTTGGGAGAAACAGTCGTCGATAACATTACACAACAATTGCCTTTCCTTACTTAATCAAACAGAAGCTAGGTCAGACTGCGACAATCGTGCCATAGAAGCTTTACTAAAATCATCCCGACACATTCTTGCTTATTGCTGCGACTATGAATCAGTAAATCTTATCGACTAGATTTAGGTAAAAATTGCTAATCGATCATTTAGAATGGGACTCAATATCAGACAACAGCTAATAAGTCATAAATAAAAAAAAACAAGCTTAGCTGTCTTAAATGAGGATGGAAAATATCAAGAGAATAGAAATATTCGAAATGTGGATATGGAGATGGATAAAAAGAATCAGCTGGAGGGATTATGTAAGGAATGAGGAGGTATTGAGAAGAGTCGGAAAAAAGAGATCGATTAGGCTATACACAATTAGGGAAAGACAAAAAAAGATGGATCGGGCGCACACTCAGAGGAGACTCGATGCTACGAGCAATCATAGAGGAGAAAATGGAGGGGAAAAGAACGAGAGGCAGACCAAGTCAAAGACTGTTAGACTGGATGATGAAAGATGGTAATTATCAGAAGCTGAAAATGAAAGCGCAGAACAGAGATGAATGGAGACGTCAAACATTCGTCAACCTGCCTAAGGGCAGAGAACGAAAAGAAGAAGCTGCCTATTTTAATATATTAGCCAGTCGATTTGAATCTAATTGATTACTAATCTTTGCTATGAACTATGTCAGATTGTCAGAAGCTATGGCAATAAAAAATTATATCAATTACACGTTACTTAGTCTAGACGCTGAAGCACAGGCCAACTATTGTGAATAATTGATTACTAAAGCACTGTACTGAACTACAGAATTGTTCAACTCGACCTTCGAGAAAGTCATGAGTTTTCATCCGAGATTTGTTAGGAAAATGACAGCTTCCGAAATGATGGTTGTTGTTATGAACGATCAGTGGTTCTAACACGGAACCAGTGTCTCTGTGTCCAATCGAAACCCTTCCTATGTTCTGTCATATTCTGTTATGCTATAAACCTCGTTAGCTTGGAGCTTTGTCCATCAACTTTTGGCTCCAGAAGCAGAGAACCTGGCGCCGAGCCACCAATATCGAAGCCACTGAAAGAGAGCCATCCATACCTTGACGTTGGCTCTCTGCCTCGCAGGACATCAACCTAACACTGAATACTGAAGGAGCCTGGCTGCTGCAGAATTAGATTATGTCTACGATTTATGGTCTCTCTGCTGTTGCTCAAGAATTGAGACGAATTCAATCAAATTGCCATCAAAAGTTTTCTGGAAGTTAGATCTAAACGCCTGCATGGTAGGGCGGGGCCGGAGGTTGGGCGAGGTAGGGGCGAAAAGCCTAAATTTACTGGGCAGCGACGGATACCCCAGAGGGGCAGGTTGGGTAGGGCGATGTGGAGCAGGATGGAACAAAGTAAAACTGGATAGAGGTGTGAGGTGATCAAGGGGCTGCAGGATGGGGCGAAGGATAGAATGGAGTCGGAGGCAGAGTTTGTTCAGAGCATTCCAGACGGCTATAGGATAGGAGCGGAAAAAAATTCCAGGGCAACGTACAATACTCCCGACCCGCTTATTTATTATTATATTGTAGCGGATCACTAGGGCTGGGCAAAAACCACCAGGAACCGAACCCCAAACCCTAGTCGCTCAGGCGTGATGTCCGTCCGTGCAGTCCGGCGTCAACTGAAGATTGACGACTAGCCAGTCAGGCTTGAAACACATTTATTCGACGATCAAACAGAAACTCACAATGCAGTCCACAGCCAACTTCTATAGCGCCAGTGTTCGGAGCAAGTTCGGAGCAATGTTCGGAGCAATGTTCGGAGCTATTCGTGTAGCGCCACTGTCCCTAACCACTGCACCACTGTTCACAGCAATTGTCAATGCAGAACGCCGAATCGTCGTCGTGTAGATCACCGCTGCCTCGCCAGCGCACGCAGGGAATCTGTGTAGCGGGTCAGGTTTCGAACCCGAGTCGGCGTCGTCGAAGACAGGAACTGAACCACTGCGCTCACCCGATCGGAAGCGTAGGCAGGTCCGGCGTTGAATCCTGTTCGTCGCGGCACAGCGACGATCACCAGTCCTTCCGTCGTCTGTAGGCGTCGGATTTCCGAAGAGCACGACCGCGGGTCAAGAATCGAACCCCAGTCAACAGCGTCGCACAGCAAAGGCCTCCAAACCTTTCGTCGTCGACAGCGTCGGATCCCAGTCGAATACGTCGGTAGCAGCGGCGTCGAACTCCAAACCGTCGGCGTTGCACAGCGGAGATCACCAGACCTTCCGTCACGGGTCAGGCTTCGAATCCAAGCGTCGTCGTGACACAGCAAAGGTCGCCAAACCTTTCGTCGACAGGCGCAGAATTTCGGCAGCGTCGTCAAATCGTCGTCGCGCTCTCCAAAGCGTTTTCCTTCAGACGATCACCTGCTGACTGCACTGCGATTCGATCCCGCAACAGCCGACCGACGCGTCTTCCCACTGTTTCTCGGCGATTCACTCAGCCACTGTTTCTCTCGACGACTGCTTCTCGATCGATGACTGACTGTTCGATGACTGACTGTGTGTGACGACTCATTTATATATACACACGCCAAGCCACACCCATGCATAAATTAAGTAGACGCCTGTCAGGCCCAGGTAGACGCTTGGCCACGCCCATGCATACATTAAGTAGACGCCTGTCAGGCCCAGGTAGACGCTTGGCCACGCCCATGCATAAATTAAGTAGACACCAGGTAGACGCTAGACCACGCCTATGCATGAATTAAGTAGACACCAGGTAGACGCTAGACCACGCCTATGCATAAATTAAGTAGACACCATGTATACGGCTAAGTTTTAACGATACACAGGCAGACAGGGACACGGACAATTAATTAAAACAAACTGCAGGGGCCTATTTTTACAACACGCCTCCCCCAGAAGCAATCCAAGGCCCACCTTGGAGCACTAACAGAAAATCTACCCGACAATCGGAGTAAAACATCCTATAAAACACGATTAATTGTCCAACTATACAGCAAATGCAAGAGTATCTGTACCAAAAGAAAATCTAACAAGTTTTCCAATCAGCAAAATGCTGTACATCAGCTTGCCACAGAAATAACTGCCACACGGTACCGTAATTAAAGACATCATAAATAGCCAAGCTGAATCGGGTGCGAAGTGCTTTTCGCGCACATCCCCCTTTTTGTTCGGCTCTTTTCTTGCGGGTGCGAAGTGCCATCTCGGTCACAACCCCCTTTTATTTATTTTTTTCTCGCCTGTTTTTCATGTCTCTGCCTGTTTTTCTTTTTCTTTTCTTTTTTTTTCTTTTTTTTTTCTTTTTTTTTCTTCTTTTTTTTCAAAACGACATAGCATAAGTACAAACAATTGAATAGCTAACTATACAGCCGGCAATTACGCCTAATCAATAAAAAAAAAATAAGCTCGGAGTCAGGCACGACTCAATAATTATTTAACTAATTTGCTTTCAGCCGCGTTCACTGAAAGCGGACAGGACGGCCAGCGTTGCGTCGTGGTCGACCTGTAGAGGTCGCCACTCCGTCCAAATCCTGGTCGTGCGCATCCGTTTCGCGCGTTCCGTCCCCACGGCGGTGTGGCCGTCGACTGGTAGAAGCCGTGGCGCTCCCGGTCACTTTTTGGGGCGACCCTCCGGTCACTTTTTCGGTCGCCTCAGTCCATTCTCCCTTCGTCCTTCCATAACAGTGGCGAAGCTTGTCTACGTGCGCCACGAAGGGTTTAGCCTTCGGCGACTTTTGGAGAAGATAGTTGACCGGACCACACGCCCGCACAATCATCCACGGACCAGTGAAATTACGCTGGAACTTCGGACTACGTCCCACAAATTTCCGTGGACTGAAGTAGTAAACCCAGTCTCCGGCTTCAAATTTCGCTGGTCGTACACGTAAGTCGTAGTTGTGCTTACGTCGCTCAGCACTTTTCTTTAGACTTTGGCGTGCAGCGTGATAAGCTTTCCCGAACTTTTCCAGTAATTCGGCCGCGTAGGTCGAATACGTCTGCCCGTTCCCGTCTGGTTCCACAACTCCAGTTACCAACATTTGTTCCAGTTGCGCATCAATGGTAGCCTGATAAGGAAGCGGTTGCCTCCTCAACGGTTGTCTCACCGGATGGGAGTCCCCAGTATCAATCCTATGCTGAGTAATCATGGTCCTTCCCAAATCATGGTCAGTGGTCGAGAAAATGCTTCCGTACTCGACCAACAAATTCTTCAGACGTTCTTTCACCTCAGCCGAAACATCCTCGGAGACATCTTCCATCAATTTTTCCACTAACTGTGCTTCCGGACCCGTCTGTCTATCACTGCCTTCCATTACTTCAACATTTACGGGGTGCAAATCGCCCAACATCAAGTCAGTAGTTAACATCGCAGGCTGTTCATTCAAATTCACCACACGAATGCACATTTTATCATCATCATCATTCAGCACAACTCTAGCTACATGCAATCCCGGCCGAATCTCTTTAGATTCAGTCATCCACGCTTCAGCTGTGGTCGTCAAATCACGATATTGCGTCCTACAAGGGATATCGCACTGCGAACGAGGAAGAACAGTTGTCTCCTCAGCAACAATAACCCTGCGACACCAAAGTGAACCATTGCCCTTAACCAAAGAAATGCGGCGTCTACCAACAAAGAGTGCACCCTGACCAAAACCAAGTCGACAGCGGTGTTGTCTCAACCAATCCATTCCAAGCATCGGCTCACCAATTTGATCAGAGACAAGGAAATTAGTCTCAATGGAAAAACCTCTAGCAATCTTAATTGGAACATCAACTTGACCCAAAACCCTTATCTGTGTTCCGTTAGCAGCCAAGAGAATGCGAGTGCTAGGCTGGAGCAACAACCCATCAACATCAGACGAGGGAACCAGGCTTACCTCCGACCCAGTGTCCACTAGGCATGTTCTTTGCCGTCCGTTGATCATTCCCTGGATGTAGATTGCGTTGTTCGTCACAACCGTTGCTCTGTCTCTCGTTGTATGGTTGGTGACGGTCTCTTCGTTACGCTCGGTTGTCGGCTGACCCGAGTCACGTCCATCGTCGTTCCGACGGTCGGAGAACTGTCGCCGTTTTCGGCACTGGCGTGCGTAGTGCCCTGGGGACCCACATTTGAAGCAGGTCGACCCACGTCCCGGATTCCACGAAGCGTTACCTTGAGACGGAATGGTCGGCGGAACCATCGGCGCGGCGTCGAAGTTCGTCCTGCTCGAGCTTCTGAGTTCCTCCAGCTGTCGGCAGATCTTTCCTTCCATGTCTTGCTGCCACTTTCGCTGTGCAGCAAAGAAACTGTCCAGCTGGGACTGAAGCTGTCCTCCGGCGTCGCCATCCTGAGTTCCTCTTACTCGATTTGCAGGTCTGCGACGATCCTCCAGGTCTGCAGAATGCTGATACGCCGACAAGCGTAGAGCTGTTCGGTACGCCTCGTCGATCGTCTTCGGTTCCCGTTCTCTCACCTTCAGAGACAACTCCCGGTCACGGATGGCTTCAAGGAAGGCGTCCTTCGCAACGATCTCGGTCGTCTCGTTCGACGGCACCGGATAAGCAAGAACGACGAGTCTCCGGATGTCGTGCAGCAAATCTCCCAGACTTTCATCCGCTCTTTGTCGACGATAGTAGAGTTGCGCACGAAAAGTCTCGGCCTGACCTTCCGCACCGTATCGCTGACGAAGTATTTCGACCAATTCTTCATACGTCACCTCCGTTCGCGCTCCAAAGTCCCACAGTAGTTGCGTTGCTGCCTTTTCCAAGGAAACACGGAGGAAGTCGACCTTGTCGATTGCCGTCCATCTATTGTGGCGTGCGCAGACGTCGAACTGTGCCAAGAACGATTCGAGAGACCCAGTCCCATCGAACTTTCCTGGTTTCATGGTCATCTTCCGTTCACCGACCAAGCGACTGGCGTTGTCCAAGACTTTTGTCTCCAAAGCGCTTACCCTGTCCAAGACTTTCGATTCCATGGCGGTCGAGTCTCTCTCAGGAATCAGCAGACTTCTGCGATCCTTCTTCGGCAGGTCATCGAAGTCGATTCTCTCCAGAAAGCGGCTGGACTCGACCTCAAAGTCGACCAAGAGGTCCGTCCTTCGTCCGGCTGCTGGCGTCAAAGTCATCGGGCGGTCAACAGCATTTCCGTCCATCTCTGCAGTGTTCCACATCGTTGCTGAATTTCGCTCCACTGGCTGAGTCCGAATTTCCAAGAAGTCCAACGAGTTCTTCCTTCACTCCAATTGCTGGAACCAGTTTATTCTGAGACGTCCGACGAAATTCAATCACTCCACTTCTCGGTACCAGTTTGTACCGAGAAGTCCAGCGAATTCTTCTTTCACCCCACTTCTGGTACCAGTTTGTAGCGGATCACTAGGGCTGGGCAAAAACCACCAGGAACCGAACCCCAAACCCTAGTCGCTCAGGCGTGATGTCCGTCCGTGCAGTCCGGCGTCAACTGAAGATTGACGACTAGCCAGTCAGGCTTGAAACACATTTATTCGACGATCAAACAGAAACTCACAATGCAGTCCACAGCCAACTTCTATAGCGCCAGTGTTCGGAGCAAGTTCGGAGCAATGTTCGGAGCAATGTTCGGAGCTATTCGTGTAGCGCCACTGTCCCTAACCACTGCACCACTGTTCACAGCAATTGTCAATGCAGAACGCCGAATCGTCGTCGTGTAGATCACCGCTGCCTCGCCAGCGCACGCAGGGAATCTGTGTAGCGGGTCAGGTTTCGAACCCGAGTCGGCGTCGTCGAAGACAGGAACTGAACCACTGCGCTCACCCGATCGGAAGCGTAGGCAGGTCCGGCGTTGAATCCTGTTCGTCGCGGCACAGCGACGATCACCAGTCCTTCCGTCGTCTGTAGGCGTCGGATTTCCGAAGAGCACGACCGCGGGTCAAGAATCGAACCCCAGTCAACAGCGTCGCACAGCAAAGGCCTCCAAACCTTTCGTCGTCGACAGCGTCGGATCCCAGTCGAATACGTCGGTAGCAGCGGCGTCGAACTCCAAACCGTCGGCGTTGCACAGCGGAGATCACCAGACCTTCCGTCACGGGTCAGGCTTCGAATCCAAGCGTCGTCGTGACACAGCAAAGGTCGCCAAACCTTTCGTCGACAGGCGCAGAATTTCGGCAGCGTCGTCAAATCGTCGTCGCGCTCTCCAAAGCGTTTTCCTTCAGACGATCACCTGCTGACTGCACTGCGATTCGATCCCGCAACAGCCGACCGACGCGTCTTCCCACTGTTTCTCGGCGATTCACTCAGCCACTGTTTCTCTCGACGACTGCTTCTCGATCGATGACTGACTGTTCGATGACTGACTGTGTGTGACGACTCATTTATATATACACACGCCAAGCCACACCCATGCATAAATTAAGTAGACGCCTGTCAGGCCCAGGTAGACGCTTGGCCACGCCCATGCATACATTAAGTAGACGCCTGTCAGGCCCAGGTAGACGCTTGGCCACGCCCATGCATAAATTAAGTAGACACCAGGTAGACGCTAGACCACGCCTATGCATGAATTAAGTAGACACCAGGTAGACGCTAGACCACGCCTATGCATAAATTAAGTAGACACCATGTATACGGCTAAGTTTTAACGATACACAGGCAGACAGGGACACGGACAATTAATTAAAACAAACTGCAGGGGCCTATTTTTACAACAATATACCCGGGTACCACAGCTAGTATAATATACAGGGTGGGCCATAAAAAGTAACCCCCTACGGTTTTTTGCTCATATCTTGGCCAGAAGTAAGAATTTCGAAATGAAATTTTACAGTCTTAAAGACAATTCATATTTACACATGATGGCCAAATTTCATCAAAATATTTCAAACACAACCAAAATTATATCATTTTTAGTGAGGCCACCCACCGTTTTTTGACGATTCAAAAACGAAACGCTACAAAATTAGTTTTTTTTGCCAATTTCATGGCCAGAAGTAAGAATTTCGAAATGAAATTTCACAGGCTCAAAGACAATTCATATTTACACATGATGGTCAGATTTTATCAAAATATGTTAAGCAAAACAAAAGTTATACCACTTTTAGTGAGGCCACCCACCGTTTTTTGACGATTCAAAAACGAAACGCATCAAAAATTAGCAAAAACACGATTTCGTTATGTCTCATCTCAAATAACTGTTGTCAAATGAATTTGGTAGTGCTTCACAACTTGTGTTCAATGTGCCCACCACCAGTGCCAAAACTTCTTTTGAGTCTCTTTGCACAGTTCTTGATGGACCTGTTGATTAATCTGACAGATTCTCTATTTACCAATTTGATTGTCATCTTGCTAAGTGACTTCTCAGTGACGTGCAGCTACGCTGGTACCCTGTTTCTTTTTTAAGTAGTAATAATAATGATCATCTGGCAAAATCAAGGCTATTTGATAAGAAATATTTGAGATGAGACTTAATAAAATTGTGTTTTTGCTAATTTTTGTTGCGTTACCCTACTGAATCGTCAAAAAACGGTGGTGGCCTCACTGAATGTGGTATAACTTTGGTTCTGCTTGAAATATTTTGATGAAATCTGGCCATCATGTGTAGATATGAATTTTCTTTAGGCCTGTAAAATTTCATTTTGATATTCTTACTTCTGACCAAGATATTGGCCAGAATGATTTAATTGGTTTTTTGCAACTTTTTGTTGCGTCACGTTTTTGAATCGTCAAAAAACGGTGGGTAGCCTCACTAAAAGTGATATATCTTTTGTTCTGTTTGAAATATTTTGATGAAATCCGGCCATCATGTGTAAATATGAATTGTCTTTAAGCCTGTAAAATTTCATTTCGAAATTCTTTCTTCTGGTCAAGATATGGGCATAAAACCGTAGGGGGTTACTTTTTATGGCCCACCCTGTACATGCACACTCGGTGTATCATACATAGCTCGCTGCTGTGATGAAATAACGGACAGTAGTTGACCTACTGCAATAACCAGTCACATCATTTGCAAGTCGCCAAATACTTGGCTGTAAATTAAATTTCTGTAAGAATAAGAAACGAAGGCGGTTGTCATTTCACTGACTCACTCCATTCTTTCAGGTATTGGAGTTGTACCTGATGCTATAAAAATTGCAAAAATAGTCCCTATTTTTAAAAAGGGTGACAGGGAGAACCCTTCTAACTATAGGCCCATATCCATTCTTCCTTTTTTTGCCAAGTATTTTGAAAAAATAATGCATGATAGGCTCAATAAATATGTAGAAAAATCTCATATTATTTTTCCATACCAATATGGCTTTCAATCTGGTCGATCTACTTTTATGCCTTTAATTGATATGTATGATAAAATTTCTAAGGCCTTTGAAAACAATGAATATTCTATTGGTATCTTCTTCGATTTAGCAAAGGCCTTCGATACTGTGAATCATGAGATCCTATTAAAAAAATTAGCTAATTATGGCATCAGAGGCATCCAATTAGCTTGGTTTACCAGTTATCTCGAAAGACGTCTCCAGTGTGTTTCCTGCAATGGAGCTCTCTCAGACTTTAGAGTTGTTAGATATGGTGTGCCCCAAGGTTCTAATCTCGGACCCTTGCTTTTTCTTCTATACATTAATGACTTGCCTAATATATCTCCTACTCTTTCATTCATCTTGTTTGCTGATGATACAAATGTCTTCTACTCTCATAAATCCTACCAGAGTCTAATGCAAACAGTAAACAATGAACTTATCTTCATAGCCGAATGGTTCTCTGCTAATAGACTCTCCTTAAACATTGATAAAACTAACTTTATGCTCTTTCGAACTAATAAAAAGATGTGCCCCCAGAATGAATTGCAACTGTCTATCAATGATACCTCCATAACGCAGGTTAGCTCCACTAAATTTCTTGGTGTGTACATAGATCAACACCTCACATGGAATGATCATATTAAATATATCTCTGCCAAGGTTGCAAAAAGTGTTGGTATCCTTCGTCGAACTTCCCATATACTCCCCCCCACTATCCGTGTTAAATTGTACTACTCATTAATATATCCTTATCTCTCATACTGTAATTTAGTTTGGGCATCTACATATAAATCCAGGGTCAATAAATTAGTACTTCTCCAAAAACGTGCAATACGTATCATAGCTGGAGTTAAGCCTTTTATTCACTCAAGTCCTTTATTTCAATCATTTAATTTATTAAAGTTTCACCAAATAATGACTTTCCAGATAGGAGTCTTTATGTATCGGTTCACCCATGATCTTCTTCCCCTTAACTTTGCAGGGTATTTCCAAAAAGGATCTGAAATTCACTGCTATTCCACCAGGAACTCCTCTCATTATCGAGCCATATCCGCTCGTTTAAACTCAAGAAGATTCCATATTAAATATACTGGACCAGGTATATGGAACTCGTTTCCTAGTCATGTTCAACAAGCTTCCAGTTTACAAAGAGCAAAAACATTACTGCGCAACTACTTGGTTAATGACTGCAAAGATATTTAACCTTGTAGGCACTGATTTTATTTTATTATTATTTGTTGTGTTTGTTTTGCGTTCTTTAGTTAAGTTTACTACATTAATTGTCATCTCATGCTGTTCTTTTAGCCTATTGTTCAATTCATTATGTCAACCGTCTAGCCATCTGTTAAAATTGCATATGTAATTAGGTGTCCCTGTTAGCGGGATATTCATCCCTTAGGGCCTTCCTTGTTACCATCCGATTATGTGAAGCATGTTATACTATGTCTATTGTGTATGTTGATGGTTGGTTACAATAAATGAATTGATTGATTGATTGATTGATTGATTGATTCTTTCAGGTATTGCGAATTATGAATCGTCGCGCGTTCACTTAATTTGACACAAATCTTCGTTTAATTTCTTTGTTTTTGCTGTGTTCTGTAGGCGTATGCATGCCGTCATATCTCCGACCGATACGGGACGCACATGGAAGCCACTGTGAACTAAATGCACGTCGTGCAATAACGCCGGTCATTTTTTTTGCTGAGTTACCGGGTTTGCTACCCGTAGTTTTCAAGAACTGCGTCAGGTAAAGCAACGATAAAAATGTAAATAAAGACGACAAAACATGTGGCGCTGTACCAGCGATGCCGATACAAAGGCATAAGCGTAGGCATGATTGCATGCATGAGCGTAAGCGTGAGCGTATGCAAATGCATTGCGCAATCGAATACATAATACAGTATGTAGCCTATGCATTCTATTATATGCTGCTTCGCATACATGCTTCCTTTATACACTCTGCATGCCGAGCTACTGTAAATGACATAGAACGAGATGGGACGTCAAGATGCAACAGTTGCCCATCCCTACTAAAACGATTGCGCGCAGCGTGTGACCCATTCTACCGTATTCTTATGTATTTTGTCTTCATCCATGTCTGGAGTTTAGCATCTTACTTGAGTCGCATCCAAGTCAAGTGGCACGCAGCTGCATATGACTTCCTGGTGGTCTACGATTGCTTCTTGCGTTCGACTTCTGTCGTAGGCTGTCAAAATGATGAGGCCATATTAATTGACTTAGAGGGTGGGATTGTTCTTTCGCATTGGCATTCACACTGTGGTCTGCAGACCAAGAAAGACCGCGAAGAATGTGACAAGGTTCCTGATAATATCGTCCTGACAATATCAGATTTTAGTCTCTCTGCAATTGTGCTCAAATTTTAAGGAAGAACCTTTAGACTCTACTTCTTGAATATTTCGGTCCCCAAGCTATGCCTAAAAAGAGGAAAGGGGTTCCTAGTTAAAACTGTCTGAGAACCAATGTACTACTCAGGCAGCCGCGACCCACAAGTAGGCCTATACTTCGCTTGAAAGGCGAGGCACTTCAACGGACTCTTAACCAGAGCCCTGCGCCGACTTGACGGTGTCGGCGGCGGCGCGCCGGGCCATTTTTGGTCGGCGGCGGCGGCGCGCCGACAGACAAAAATCGGCGGCGGCGGCGCCCTCTAAATGTCGGCGTCGGCGGCGCAGCGCGGCGTCGTGGAATTAGTGCTCCAGGGTAGCATACCTATTTTAAAATTTTTACAAAATCAACCTATAATATAAAGATATGCGTGCTCAGCAATTATTTTTTGCAATTATCTGGTCTAATACGTAACCTACTAATAGAAGTCAAAGGACTGATTGCGCAGTGGTGCCATGTCGCTACCTGCCTATTTTACTGTTGACCTGCGCTTCGACCCATTTGCAGTTTTTTTCCTTTGTCAAAGCACACTGAGTAATAAAATTGATCAGAATTCGCCAACTTCCTTGATTTATCGTCCAATAATCCGACCGACTTCCACGCGAAACTCTTAGCATCTCCTTTAAACCTAATTGCTATGCACAAGTCTTTTGATCTAAGCAAGCCAAGTAACAATAAGTTGCACTTGTTTTATGCGGAAAGTGTTTCTCTTTTCATAATCGGATCCCATTTTTGAGATGTTTCTCATATTGCTGACTAAATACGATCTATTGGCCAATTGCCTATCATGCTCCATTTTGCATATAGACAGGCCTATTACTATCGAAAGCTTAATTAATCAACAATTTCGCATAGGTCAGGTACAGCGTAGGAGTTTGATACTGGTGAGAAAAAATAGGAATTAGGTAGTAACTGGCCGGCAATGGAGAATCAGAAGTCTGCAGACGCGACGGATCGCCTACATAAAATTGCAGATTACCACCTCTTTGCAACGTAATAGCAACGTGTATCCTAATACTAAAGGGCAGACGGTTCTGTTCCATCTTACCATACGGTCGGACTAGCATTCAGGCAAGAACGCGCACACACGGCATAGCAATTCACTTAGGCCTACCTGGAGTTCTTTTTACCATCGTTTCTGCCATAATTCAAATCGAATCACAAAAAGCCACAAAGTTTAAACGTTAGGAACACTGTTCCGAAAGTCAGAAACAATCAGAAGCATCATAGTTATTAGATGATAGGCTTCATAGCATTGACGAAAAACGGTGTTTCCATGAATAATCGAAGTAGATAAGAAAAAGATTATATTTTGCAAAAACGGTGTTTCCATGAATAATCGAAGTAGATAAGAAAAAGATTATATTTTGCACTGACGCAACAATTTTTTCACAAAATGATGCAAGAGATGAAAAATGCAACAAAAAGAAATACAGGAATCAAGGTGGCATCGGCGGCGCGCCGACAAATTTTCGGCGGCGGCGGCGCGCCGACCCCAAAAAATCGGCGGCGGCGGCGCCCAGAAAATGTCGGCGGCGGCGGCGCGGCGCGGCCGGCGCAGAGCTCTGCTCTTAACACAACACTCGATTCTTAATCAATCGATTTGGAATATATTTGACATAATTAGCCTACATATCTAATGTGATCAGCTTACATGGACATAAGAAATTCTTATATAAACTCCACTTACGCCCTTCCAATTTTAAAATTGCTATTGCTGCCTCATTGGAACTTATATAATGATGCCTTGTTTCGTAGACGCTTAGGAAGTTATTCATGTGAAGCATGCAGTAGCATTTTTGTCAACACGAGAGAGAGTCTTGGCCGATATATAATCCGAGGAAGACATCCATGGAGGGAATTATGCAGACCTCCTCCTCCACCTATTGATCATGCGAATGTCTTATACGATGTATGTACGTCGGAGTGCGACTCTTCTGCAACCGGTGAATGAGGAATAATTGTGTTTGCATACTTAGAACGTGTAAGTAATGCGAAAGTAATCTGCAGCGCAAAGCATCGCTAATGATAAATAGACAGTCAGCGAACGATCATTACTCTGGAGCCTCTATACCTCTTGCTGTGCTTGCCAGAAACATAAATTAAGGTCAACATGCATATAGTCCTATATATATATATATATATATATATATATATATATATATATATATATATATATATATATATATATATATATGACATGGTATGCATACGGGTGACTGAATACTGTTGTTAATGTTGTATTGCATCGGCTACGATGATGGCTGTTCAGCGTAGGCCTATAATTACCGATGAAACTGAAAATGTGGACATAACGTAGCCTATAATGTAAGATTAATGAACTCTCATAGCGAATATTGCGCATCATGGCTAATTAAAAGACACCAGAGTCGCTTTTTGTGGTACAAGGTTATTTATGCTGAACCCATCTGACCATAGAAACTGTCTGAGCGCATGATCCTGCATAGTAGGCTATCACTGACTATACCTGATTTCCATCTCAAACCTTAACCTTGACCAGTCTGGTTTCACCAAGTTGCCTACCACGCAACTGAAACCATTCTCATATTTCCATCTATACAGCAAAACTGATTCCGCCATCTCTCATCAGCTAGCTTGTATACACTCTGCGTCATTGACATTTTCATCAGCTTTTAATGATATTTATCACAACATAGCCTACCACTATAAAGACCATCAACCAGATTAGTATCAGTGACATTACTAATCTCTCATGGATTCGATTCCCATCTATCTTTTTTCCCCGTTTCAGTAACACCTTATCCCAATCGTATACCCTCTCATTCGCAGTGTTCCCCCAAGACCGTCCTATAATAATACGAAACAAAAGAGGCAACTATATTACAGTCGCCTCTTTTGTTCATTCTCTTCCCTGCTCCACTCAGCTAACTCAGTCAAGCCTCATCGGTTGCCACCTTCTTTACAATTCTGCTGACGACATCAAATCATTCATCCATTCATTCCCTTTATCTCCAACCACATTGCTGCATTTGCTTCTGCGACTCAATCGTCTTCTTCACTTGATCCCTAGAATCTCCTGGATGACATTATACATGTACATCGTATGCATGAAAACGTTTGTATGTATGTATGTATGTATGTATGTATGTATGTATGTATGTATGTAAGTATGTATGTATGTATGTATGTATGTATGTATGTATGTATGTATGTATGTATGTATGTATGTATGTATGTATGTATGTATGTATGTATGTATGTATGTATGTATGTATGTATGTAAAATGTTATATCACTCACCTATAACCAACTGCCATCCTCCCAGTAGTGTATCTTCGTCAGTTGTTCACAGTCCAACCACTTCGTTCAACTGGCTCCTCTTCCCCCCTACCACGTCTCCAATGTCCACCCTTCCGTCACCCCATCACTAAAAGCGCTTCATATATCCTCTGTGTTACAAACGATGCCTGGACAATTCGGAGCTGGGCAATTCGGATCGAACTATTCGGAGCGGCCAATTCGGAGCGGGTGATTCGGAGCCGGACAATTTGGAGCGGGAAATTTCAGAGCGACCACGAATTATTCTCTGCAGCGCTCAAAAAAGCGAATTAATTTTGCGGACAGCCCTGCGTTGACGTGTGCTAATATATTATGCGAAGAACAGTTACTGTCGAGATTGTGCAGAGTAATAATTCAAGTAGATAGGCAGCACCGTGTTATTATAAGACTGTTTTATATTAGACATCCTAACGATACAGATAGAACAAAGCGAGCAATAGGCCTAATGTTTTTACTTGCCTGCAATAACAATAAAGACATTGCTTTAGCCTTTAGCACACAATAGAGTATACTATGCACTTCTTCTGTGTTTTAGAAGTTATTCAAACTAACTAAATGCAAAAAAGCACTTACTACCTTAGCATTGCAACACGAGAAAAACAGCTGTAAAAGATTTGAAGCTCGTGATTTCTTACCTATCGGCATCTTCTTTGGGAAGAAATGCGGTTGGCTAGAAGCGCCGAGAACAATGGGACGCAGTACGGCGCATAAGACCGCTGCCGCCAATCTATTCCACATCATCCGCCGATTAACTATCACAGTCAAACTCATTTATTACAACTGGTCGATTAATCCCAATCTAAACGGAGAGCAGCACACAACGAAAACTCAACTGAGTTAGATGATGACTCGGCTGCTTCTGCTGCTGCTGATGTTGCTGCTGCTGCTGCTGCTGCTGCTGCAGTGTATCCGGTTGTTTCGACAGAAGCATGGCAGGACATCGTGCGTATTGCGCTTAGTTCCCTCCGATCATACAGTCTCATAGGTTGTGGCGGTGGTGGCGCTGGCCGCTTCGAGCGATACCCGGCCACAGTAATAACCTCCTCAGCATCTTCGTTCACCATCACCCTACACTGCGGGCGGGCGGGCGGGCGGGTTCCGGCTTAGGCGGTGGCAGCATCGGCATGTTGAGGGCCATGCGCGGCAGGTCACGGGGCTTCACTGGCGATCCGAAGGACAGACAGCGAGCGGGCGGAGGAGGTTCGCGCTGGCGATGCGCTGGCCGCCGTCGCCGTCGCCGTCGCCGCCGCCGCTCTGTCCCTTGGCTGAATGTCGTTCCTTGTTCGCTCTAATCGACGCATTTGATCCGGACAAATGACGACGTCGACCGCAAAAAATGTAACAACACTCGACCAACAACGACGTGATTCATCTCTGTATGATATGCTGCTCTCGTATTATACGAAACCAATCGCCGGAAGAAATGACCCAACGTTTTTTTTTCATATGTAGACTATGTTTCGTTTATTATGCACATAATTTCGGAAGAGTAAGCTACAGACGCCGAAGTCGTGTGTTATATTACAGAGAGCACAAAATGTTGAATGCGTTGGAGACGTTGGGCAGACGCTTAATAATAGTTAGTCTGACCCAATTGATATCAGAAGACCAACAAGAACTTTGTGTAACCATGTGGTCTTCTGCTTTACATGGCTGATATGATAAACATTTTTTAGTCTTGCAACATACTTAGACCTACTCGTCACCCGGTATCAGCGGCATCAGCGGCATCAACGGTATCAACGGTATCAACTGTGTCGACGGAGAATGTCTTTGAAGTTCATAATATTTTCATATTCATGATGGCGAGTAAATAATTTGAGGACTTACGTTTCGATGCGGATCTCATGGTATAAACTCCAGATAAATTTTAGTGATCTCAACAGTAATTATACTGTCAATGAAAGTGAAGAAATTGAAAGTGAAAGAATCGCATCGCGCACATCATTTCGAACTGCAACATCATCTGTTGCTTGGAAGCGAATCCTATCGGAAATGTGAACCTCATGAAAACAAAGCAAAACAAATTATTCATTATTTATTATTGATTATTTATTATTTATTATTTGCTATTTATTATTTATTATTATAACCAACATGCTATCAAGTGCTCTGCGGTTAAGCCTGGCATTGCATCTTCTGCAGGAGATTTGTTAGGCTATTATGAGAGAGGTAGGCCTAATTTTATGTGGCGAAAATGTTCAATATTTTGTTCTTCTATTCGATTTATATCGAATCCTGTGAATTGCCCATTCATTTATTTCATTTATTTCATTCATGCATGCTGATCAAAAGCGCTTTGTCCTTGATTATTTGCGCCTATCTAATGAAATTTGATAATTAATTATATGCGCTACATTAGCGTCCATATATATACGGCAACATCCTCATCGTGGTTGACCATGTTGCTTACCGGTATCTAATATTTGAAAAAATAGTTTTACCTGGTAGTACTCTTGCACGAAAAGCTAAGTGCCAAGAAGGAATCAGGATCGGTTCCCGCTATACTCTCCAAACGTCGATTCACTTCTCATTCGCTTGGTGGCGTCTAGTAAACTGAGCAGTAGTAGGACTGTAGGACGTAGTGGACGCCTTGCAAGGCTGCTGCAATTTGAGGTTGAACTGTTATAACTTGCAAGCATCCGTTCATAATAATGAGTTGTAGTCGTACTGCAGTGTGAAAGTTTGAATTAATAATAATTATATGCCGATGTGCAATTACATATGAACGTCTTGTATGCGCACATGGCTGGGCTGGGAGCGCCTCTGAGTAGACGGCTTGAAGGGGCGCTAACTAAGTATTTTTGAATGAATGAATGAATTCACAAGACGTCAGTTGACAGTCATCTGTCCTATATACTTAGCGTTTCCTTAGTAAAAACATGTGCCCACTACACCACCGCGCCCCACAACGCGCTGTTGGGGGAAACAATTATTGCAGTATCTCGACTTGTGGAAGTCAAAGGCAGTTTAGCATCACACAGCACGTGACTAAGTATAAAATCACACGATTCAAAAGCGCCATTGCTATGCTAAACAGAGGTTGAAATGGGCAACCCGATAGCCTAAATCATCTGGCTCTACATGGTTGCACAACATGGGATATATTCATATCGGGATAGCCTATACATTATGCAGGGAAATCGGTCAGTCTTGTCGTGCTGCATAACCAAACAGTAACCCATGCAAGAATAGACTTTACATGAGATACAGCAACGGCAGCGTCACCGTTTATTGGCCTACCACTGTGACACTGTCACTGTTAATAATATTGTGCTACAGTTTCCATTATTGTGTTTTAGCGTGAACTTATAGACTATTTCAAGAGAAAATAGCGAGAATAGATATGATGTGAATAGCGCAATGTTTCTGTGAACGACGCAATAAAATAATATGAGACTGATGCTTTCAAAGCACTTGTGTAGCGGAGCGTTGAATATTCGCTCCTGCTTAAGTATAGGCGTGTGCTGCTTATATAGAATATAGAAGCTCTTTATGGTGGATAACACCGGACTGTTGTGCACTATTGTCGTAAATGCATCCTGGCAGAAGCGACAGGAAACAAATCCAGCTTCCGCATCATGCATGACTGAATCTTTATGGTCGAAGGTGTTGGTTGGGTGAATCTCTTGAAGACGATTTTATTAGCCGCTCGGTTCTGTCACATGTTCGGCGCCTGATAAAGATGACTTATTGTATTTGCGCATTTACTATCGTCAACAGGGGCAGAGGAATGTGATCCGAAAATACACGATGACTCGTAAACGTTTGATTCAGCAGAGATAATAGTAGGCCTACTAGGAGTACTGGTATAAGCTTATGCTACATGCAGTGCGAATGTTATAGTAAAGGACCAAAATGATACCACTAAACATAAGCTATTATGAGCTCACGATTACCATTACGATTACGATTACGAATGTGAAACATTACTCAAGGTCGCAGTCTGCGCCATGTGGCCTTTCCTGCTCCTCCATTTTTCTTTTCATATGAATCTCTCCCCCTTCCACTCATAGTTCCTTCTGCGCAACAGTTCTAAGACATGACAGTAGACCTATACTTGCAATTGCAAACCAAAACTTTGCAATAATCGTAACTGCGTTTAGCGACGCTATCGATCATTCAATAAATTATTAATAATTGTAATATTAATGGTAAAATTTGAATATTTTAGAGCGCTACTCGAAAGCTAAAGTATCTCAGTCTATTGACGGGTGCTGCGTCGTGTCAGAGGTGTCGTCCATGGCAGTTGCCCAGCGATCAATGCCAGTGAGATAGAGAGAGAGAGAGAGAGAGAGAGAGAGAGAGAGAGAGAGAGAGAGAGAGAGAGAGAGAGAGAGAGAGAGAGAGAGAGAGAGACAGACAGACAGACAGACAGACAGACAGACAGACAGACAGACAGAGACAGAGACAGAGACTGAGAGACACACAAGCGCACACAGAGAGAGACATACAGAAATACAAAGAGAGAATCAGAGGGAAAGACAGACAGAGACAGAGAGACAGAAAAACAGATAGGGAGAGAGAGAGAGAGAGAGAGAGAGAGACAGAGAGAGAGATACAGAGAGAGAGATACAGAGACAGACAGAGACAGAGACAGAGGGGGAACAACTCTTATTACCGCGGGTTGCGGTGAGGTTTATAAAGCTTGGCATCCGGTATATAGAGAATGGGATTGAACTGTGCCTGATGAAGTGAGATGTTGATTTGAAGTGGAAAGCCTTCTGGGTGATGAGTAGGCTACATGTGGTCTTTTCATTCATTCAGTTGACCGTTGTTTGCCTTTTAATTGTTAATATTATTTATAAGTTGTTTGCTTCTACAATCAGAATATTGGGCAAGAGAAAGCGAACTAATTAATATATATCTATTGGGGTCCGGTAGCGCATTTGAAAACAGACTGGCTTGGGAATCAGCAGACCCGAGTTCGAGTCCCGTTTGACGGACGTGCTTTGTAGACTGCAGAAAGCAGAAAATTTCTGTATTTTTCTTTACACTGTGAAACTCAATAATATTACTGGTAGTAAGTAGTAGTTAGACTATTCATAATTCGTGCGATGTGATTCAGTTTCACAAAACTGGCAACTCAAAGGCTATATAATCGGTAGAAAATCTAAATGCTACTATTATGAACTAAAAAAGGGTTTTCTGTCTATTTTGTCTTGGATTCAGACAGTGTATCGAGCCAATGTAACCAGTGTATAGCGTAGGAACACGTCTGGGAATATGGCAGCATAAGAGAGAAATGTTTCTATGTATTTGCGTTTCTTGAGTTAGAGTTCACACCGGTGCGAAAGTACCTTACTTTTTTATCATTCTAATGCTTCTGAATTCACAGGCTATACGTTCAAATCATCAACAGTTATATCGTCTGTGTGCGGCGCATAAGTTGACCCTATTCGTCATCTTCATCTTTTTTCCCATCTTCATCATCCTGCTTATGCTCCATGGGCGGCATATTATGGGGTAGATGCATAGGCATTTGTCCAAAGGGTGGATTCATAGGTTGCATAGGCATATATCCATAGGGTTGTTGCATAGCCATGCTTTCATAGGTTGGTTGCATTGGCATATGTTGATAGGATTGTTGCATAGCCATACTTTCATAGGTTGGTTGCATTGGCATATGTTGAAAGGGTGGTTGCACAGGCGCATTTTGAACGGGTGGTTGCACCGGCGTAGGCGTCTGTTCAGGTGCTGTGTCAGTTGGTGTGGCTACTGCAGCAACAGCGTCACCTGTTTCCGATGTCTTCGTATCGGCCGACTGAGGAGGTTTCTTCTCGTTGGAGCCAGCTGTTGCCTCATCGGGTTTTTTAGTTGTTTTTGCTCGCTTTACTTTTCCGGACTTTGACTTTACCTTGTCTGCTTTTGGAACCTTTTTGTCTGCTTCTGGAGCCGCTTTTTCTTCTGTTGGCTTCTCTTTAGTTGGCGGTTGTGCCATACCAGTCAAAGAAGCCAAACTTATTATCCTGTATGAAAGAGAGAACAGAACATATATAGCGTTGACTTCCGTGTATTCCAATGAAGATCATCGCCGTTAGTCTGTTGAAAATAGATTAAGAAGTGTTGGCCTATATCTCACACACACTACACAACTTGACATCAGCTTATTCACAAGCGCTGTGTTGTCCAAAAGAGTAGGCCTAGTGGTCCGAAAGAGGCCGTAGTCCGACTACCAAAGAAAAAGAGGTCACAGAGTAGTTGTTAAGGTTGGTGGCGTTTAGGTCGAGAAATAGAATGTGGAAGATCTGATGAGCCGGGGTAAGACTAGGCTACTTAAAGAGTTGGGGCGTTAGTTTCGCATGGAAATCCTCTGGAGTGATGGATATAGGAAGGTGATCGGAAAGGATGGAGGAGGAACGGGAAAATAGCGGAGTTCAAGAGGCAGATCATACCTGAGGCGAGGGGACAGTGTTTGATATGACTCGGTTGGAGAACCTGAGATGTCTATGGTGACAGGAGTCGAGAAAGAGTTATTGACAGGCGGATGATCGGGTAAAGCGGGTTGACTAAATGGTGAAGAGTTCACGGAGATATTTTAGCTGAGAGTATTGTAAGTAAGGAATTCCAGGTTATGGACTGGACTTTGAAATGGATTCACTCTGGGATTTTTAACTAATGGAGTGATTTCAGGAATGGGGATGATGTGATGATGTTTGAGAGTTCTGGCGATGGCTCTGGCTAATGAATTTTGAATGAGTTGGAGACGCTTGAGTTGTGCAGAAAGCAGTTTTGAATCGAGCATAGGTCGGATGCACGAGACTTGCTGATGGCGGACGACAGAGACCAGTTTATTGTAGATAGAGGCGAGTAGAGTTTCTGTGGAGTGGTGCTTAGTAAAGCCAGATTGCTGAGGATTGAGGAGTGAGTTAGAAGAAGGGTTAGCCGGGCAAGGACAACTCTTTCGGTTAATATATATCCTATCTTGTCTATCTATAGATAGAAAAGATATGATAAATTATGTCGGTAAATAGATTGGCATTCCTTGTAAAGATTTTGCTTTTTTAAGATGAGGAGCGACGAGAGAGTGCTTGAAAACTATTGGGAAGTTGCTAGTAGTGAGTTAGAGATTGATGATTCAGGAATGAGAACGGATACATAATATTTAAAAAAAGCAGTGGTGGATAGGAGTTAACAGGAATGCCACTTCAGCGTCAGAAGCAGAGTGGAAAATTGGGGGCGATGACTGACAGACAGGTTGAAAAGGGCTTGGAGATGGATAGAAATAAGTGTTGGTAGACTGTGAATCTAAAAGAGACAGCAATGAAAGCGAATGGATGGGACCGTCATCATCGTCATCATCATCATCATCGTCGATACCTTCTGTTCGTTCTTCAAAGATAAAGATCTTTGAAGAACGAACAGAAGGTATCGGCGTCAGAGGGTGGATGGAATGGAGATTGGCAGCGGTAGGGAGATCTGCGATGAACCATAGAGTTCACGGCTCTCCAGAGATGTCGAGGGTCGGAATAGATGGAGTGGATGAGTAAAGAGTAGTATTTCTTTTTAGGCAGCGGCAAAGAGTTGATATCTGTTAGTGGCTGATTTGAGAGCGGTTAGGGCTTTTGCTCTAGATGTTTGTATGTGCACTTGTTATTGCGCCCTTCAAGCTTACAACTCATATGCGCTCCCGACTACAACGCGGACACTGCATCGGAGTTTCACGCCGAAACGCTGTGTACATAGATATAAGATCAAAATCAATGTAGGATGTGTGATCATGAATTATGATATTGAAGACTAAAAGCTGAGGAAAAGCTCACCGCATAAGATTAAGTATAAGCACAAAGGTCAGGAAGATGACGAGTGCCGCATATCCGATGACTGCCATTAGAATAAACAGTCTCTTCTTTGCATAATCACCAACTGGTTGAATTAGCGCTGCTCAAGAAAACACCAACATTTAATATCGGGTTAGAAAGAGAGAGAGAGAGGTAGAGACAGAGAAAGAGACAGAAAGAGAGAGTCTCCCATAGGTCTCTCTCTCTCTCTCTCTCTCTCTCTCTCTCTCTCTCTCTCTCTCTCTCTCTCTCTCTCTCTCTCTCTGCATACGTATACTCGTATATTGCACGCATGCAGAGAGAGAGAGAGAGAGAGAGATAGATAGATAGATAGATAGATAGATAGATAGATGATAGATAGATAGATAGATAGATAGATAGATGATAGATAGATAGATGATAGATAGATAGATAGATGATAGATAGATAGATAGATAGATAGATAGATAGATAGATAGATAGATAGATAGATAGATAGATAGATAGATAGATAGATAGATAGATAGATAGATAGATAGATAGATAGATAGATAGATAGATAGATAGATAGATAGATAGATAGATAGATAGATAGATAGATAGATAGATAGATAGATAGATAGATAGATAGATAGATAGATAGATAGATAGATAGATAGATAGATAGATAGATAGATAGATAGATAGATAGATAGATAGATAGATAGATAGATAGATAGATAGATAGATAGATAGATAGAGATATTGAGAGAGATATTGAGAGAGAGAGAGAGTCAGAGAGAGAGAGAGAGAGAGAGAGAGAGAGAGAGAGAGAGAGAGAGAGAGAGAGAGAGAGAGAGAGAGAGAGAGAGAGAGAGAGAGAGAGAGAGAGAGAGAGAGTGAGAGAGCATAGACACAATTCTTTTGGTGTAGGCCCTTCAGATTTCCTGTCTATCGACGCTACCGGGCAACCTGGTATAGATTCTACGTGTTTATCCAGGCTCTAAACTGACATCCAGTCATTAAAAAATGCAATTGCAAAGGCAGACAACCAAATGTTTATCATTTCCATAGCTGCTTACAGGGCCGCATTAAGGCTAGTGGGGGCCCGGGTGCTGTGCTGACCTTGCGGGTCCTCTTCTCAGTCTTCTGTACAATTACAATGTATAATAATACGCCTGGTGGACCGGTTGGTTGGTAGGTAGGTAGGTAGCCTTTATTTGCATCTGGCAATCGCACATGCATTACATTGCATAATGCATATCAAAACGAATGATAGGCCCTACATTAAAAAAATTGCAATAGATAACAGCAGTTAAAGTCATGTAGGCCTACAGCTAAATATAATTGAAAATGCATCTATTAATAAAAATATTTTAGAGAAATTTGTTTTAACGAGGAGGTCCTGTGGCTCACAGAAGACTGAGAAGAGAGCCCGCAAGGTTAACACAGCACCAGGGCCCCTACTAGCCTTAATGCGGCCCTGCTTGTCGTACAGTAGAGCTCATAGAACCGCCTGTATACAGTGAATGGTCTGGCCCGTCGTCACTGGGTTGGGATGAAAGCCTGTGTACAAAATTAACGATGGTGAAGATTTCTTCACAGTCAGATTTCCATAAAGACACCTTCTTCTTGACGTTCTCTGCCCTCAGGCAGGTTCGTATGTCCGATGACGCCACTCTTCTCTGTTCTGTGCCTTTCTTTTAAGTTCACTGTATCCATCCTCTGTCAGCATCCAGTCCAGCAACATTGTTCTTGGTCTACCCTGCATCTTTTCCCCCTCCATTCTTCCCTCAATGATGTCTCTTAGCAGGGTGTCGCTCCTTAAGATGTGATAAAGACACCATAATAATATTATAATTAATTATCTTCCGAAACAGTTTAATAAACATCGTTGGTTGAGGACAGCCAGCATGAATATCGGGAACGAGCCTACTTCGTAAGTTGTATTAAGTTTACATCACAGATAATTAATCAGATTGCATTCGATTCGAATGGATAACGTAAATCTTACTAACGCAGTTCGCATTTCTGCCCGTGAAATCCGACTTTACAGCGTTCTTCCGGACAGTTTCCTGTCTTCAGATTGCACGGATAATACAGGCAGTTACACGGTTTTTTGCAGTCGACACTATAGTGTCCGATGGGACATACTGTTCATGAAAGACAATAATAGGAGACATTTGACTCATACAATGCGTGACAATAGTGCTTATGAAACAAACCAAGTAGGCTACGCCGCTACGGTACCAGGTAGTTTACAAGGACTCCGTCAATAATATAATATACATGCCCAAGGGCGGATACAGAAATTTTCGAAGGGGGGGGCCAAAGTCCTACGGAACCACTCATGGGGGGGCCACGTCAACTTTCCGAGCAAAATAGCTGGTCAAAAATAAAGAAATTTCTAAATGGGGGGCCATGGCCGGATTGGCCCCCCCTGGATCCGCCCCTGTACATGCCCGCGCTAGATTGGACAGTAGGTCTTTGCCTTGGTCCTTTGTGGTACCACGTGGACATGCTGGTGGATATTTTGATGATGATGATGATGATGATGATGATGATGATGATGATGCTGCTGATGATGATGATGATGATGACGATGATGATATGGATATTAATGTAGAATATATAGAAACCAAAATTCATATGCATGAGCAGATGCTTTAAAAAGAACTCTCTGAATGAATACGGGTGCGACAATGCACAGAACATAACAAATACCGACTGGTTCATAAAATGACTGAATTGTGCGGGAAATGCTTCATTCGGGTTGAAGGAAGTAGCCCGATATAATTATTACTTCATTCATTCATTCATTCATAGCATTTATATAGCGCCCCTTCAAGAAACTACTCAGAGGCGCTCCCAGCCCAACCACGAGCAAAGAAAAAAGACTTGAGAGACTTGTAGAACCCAGCCGGATGGGCCACAAGTAAAGAGCGAAGCGCAACCGGGAGGTCATTCCAGACAGTAGGCCCCACAACCGAGAAAGCACGGCGCTGCTTAATAACTAAGCGAGCCCGCGGGACCAGAAGTTCACCCCTAGCCGAAGAGCGTAGTACACGACGCGCTGCAACGTCAGAGACTGGACAGCAAAGATCACGCAAGTATGACGGAGCACAGTATAGGCCTACATATTAATTGCGTTGACAAGATCTCTATACTATGCATCAGTAAACACTCCTGCAACGGCTGCTACCTATTGCAGAGCTTTTTGTAGAGTGCAGTCCGACACTAAATGTGCCGTTCGAAATGGATTTGTGCAGTGGCAGAAGTTCATCTGTGCAGTTAAAATAGTAAGAAGGTCTTTGTCATCCGATTTGGAGGAATTTACCATGGATTATGGATAGGGGAAGAATGGATGATGGATGGGGAAAGAATGGGTTGTGCAGTTCTAAAAGCTCTTTAAACCGATTGCAGTTAGGTTCAGACACTTTGTTAGGTTGTCCTTAGCTTAATATGTTTCGCCATACACGACGGATATCGAAGCGGAAATTAGAGCATTAATATCTAATTTCTAGAGCATGCTACGACCAGAATGAAGCACGACTAAATGTAGTTTACTGATGAACGCTTTGTTCGAAATGAATTTGATGCGATTTAATTCAAGCGGCGCTTGTGAAAATGTGCATGAAGTAGTGAACGACAATAGGCCTATAATAAGTGTCTAGATGACAACCACATTTTGACTTCGAGACATGATAAACCAGTATCTGATAGCTGGCATCTCGGTATAGGCCTACCTGTAAAGACACTGTTGGCAGTTTGATCTCCGCCGCAACTCTTACTTTGATCTCCACTGCACTGTCGACCGCACTCCGACGCTGGCACTCCTCCGTACAAACCCAGACTGTCAGAACACCGGCACTGGTTGCCGAGCTGTGAATACGTGAATACGAAGAAGAAGTTGACTAATTCTTTAATGAACCCAGGCAACATATTATAAATTTTTAAGTGGTTGCTATACTGTTTTAGAAACATATAGCGCAGAAACAGGCGCATAGTCGATGGAAAGACTTAATGCAGCGCCTCTTCATAAACGACGTACACGCCTTATAATGTAGAATAAAGACAGATTCAACTTATAATGTAGAATTATGACAAATTCAACTTATAATGTAGAATTATGACAAATTCAACTTATAATGTAGAATTATGACAAATTCAACTTATAATGTAGAATTATGACAAATTCAACTTATAATGTAGAATTCTGGCAAGTTCAACGATGAAACGATGAGTTCTGATCACTCGATTTCCATGTCTATTCTATTCACCACACTATGGAGCAACGGTTGTTTCGTACACTCCGCACATTAATCCGACTCGATTTATCACATGCTCTCGGAGCGGGGCAACCAGCATGTGGGTGATTTTAAATTCAATTCAACTAATCATCTAGGCCCATCTGGTACACATCTATTTGCATAGACTACCATACTGTTCTTCCAGAAAAATTTTCTGGGCAGAGATGAGCACCTTAGAGATTTGAGTTGTTCATTCAGTTGATTATAGCGTTCCGTTGTTGCTTAGGCTAAATAATAATAATTAATTATTGTTCGTGGACCCTTGGTGCTGTGAAGCTGCACGTGCTTTACCGTGATCTTCAGACCTCAACTTTAACCTGCGTCATGGATATACATATATATAATTATATATATATATAAAGTCTCTGAATCACAAAGAATCACTTCAACCTACGTCATGGATAGTCATAGATAGATATTGTAATGTCTCTGAATCACAAAGAAGTCCTATAAATAAACTGTGACAGCGTAAACCGATGTTTCTAGAAAGCAGGCGATTGTGTGCTTTTGCTATCTTTACAACTCCATCGGTTACATATAGCTCTAATGTTCGTTTACTGAATACCCTGGTACATGATCAGTTCATGATCAATACACGATCAGTGCATGATCAATACACGATCAGTGCATGATCAATACATGATCATGAAGAATGGTATAATATGATGACACCATGCGCGTCGTCTGCTCTCACCTGTAGTGCTGCATATGTAAAACCTGAGCCACGACAACGCCTCGAACACAACTCGGGCGTCATTTTGGAAGAGTCAAGACCCTTCATCTCTTCCAAAAATGTTCGGTCTTTCTCAACCTCTCTGAAGCAACTGACTAACATATGACTCGCAGGTATATCCTTCAAATCTGCCAAAAGAACAATCATAAAAACATTTTAATTGTAATTTACAACTTCCGTCGCGCAGGAGTCAGATGCACCGGGTATAATAGGTATCAACCGAATGCGCAGAAAGCAAGGACTCAATCAGTTCAATATCATCAAGATCGGTCTACACGACAGAGAGGCAGCGATAAAGAATGTTGCAATTTTAAATCAATTAATATAATTAATATGGAAAAGGCAAGTCTTAAGTTGAGAGCGAAATGACAGAAGCAAAGCGAACCGGACAGATGCAGCGAGAGAATTTAAGAACTGCATCGCTATGTACAAAGTGGCTTGATAAAAAAATGTCTCACTAGTAGAAGTTCATTTTTTTATTGTGCCACCATACTTGCAGGCTCCAGCAATAAAAAAGGCTCGTTCATCACGAACAGCTATAGTTCTCGATAGAACAATTTTAGTTTTAGGTTTTTAAGAAAACAACGAAAACTCGTAAAAGTCTTAAGTGCCTTCAATCAGCATATTTTATGATTGGGTAGACTATCGCCGTGAGCAAACTAATGTTGTTTTAGTTTTGACTCCAGTTTAGTTTGAGTTGTTTAAAAAGCTCTATACTACTTTTTCGAATGTAAACAGCCCGCAGAGTGAAGACAAAACACAGACGATGATGATAACATCACTTGCATCACTGATAACCTACTGAAACATTAAATTTTTAGTTTAGGCTACATAATATATAAAAAAATAGTCTTGCAAGGCTATTTAAATGCAGAGTTGAGTAGGCTAATCTATCATTTTCAATCAGAAGAAAAACAATGCTTAAATTCTTTAGTGTAATTGGCCATAATTTATGAGACTATAATAATTCCGAGCATCGCATGCTTATTAAAGGTATTTCAAAAATCATAAAAGCAGTGGTCATAGGGACTATAGGTCCTACACAAACATGTAGAAACGAATGGATGATGGAGGTGACACGAGGGGAAAGACCTTTGTTCAACTCGATCGAACGAAGGAGACTTTCTTATTTCGGATGCCTGATGGGAAGGAAGAGAGACTGCCTGGAAAAGGAGATCGTGCATAAGGTACGGTGACAGGAGCAAGAACAAAAGGTGATGGATGATGATGACAGGAGCAAGAACAAAAGGTGATGGATGATGGAATGGATCACCAAAATCAGAATCTGGACGGAAACGCCATTCATTGGGTCCAGGCTGAGACAGAGGACAGAAAAACTTGTTGGCAGAGTTCTGCGACGCTTTCCAGTCACAGCAGAAGCACATGCAGATAAAATATCTAATGGTAAACGATCGCTACTTGTTTTCGTGAAACTTGCTGATCAAAAAGCATAAATATTATTAAAGGGATTCTTCAAGAAAAGGAAAAAGAACAATAATATAGGGAGAACTATTATACTAGTGCAGTAATTGCGTATTGTATCACAATTACAGTATAGTCTACTCTATTCTAATTACTGGAATTTGTTTCCTACCACTTTCACACTTTTCTCCATAGCTATCTCCCACGCACTCGCATTCGAAGGCAGCTTTCTTGGATTTGCAAATTCCGTTGTTCAAGCACGGATTTTTAAAACACGGATCGACTGTATAAAAAACCAGTACACATGTTAGCTGTAAGGTGGAAATAATTGAGGCGTGAAACAACAGAAGAATTGAGCATACACTATGCATTTAATAGATAATCATAGCCTACTAGCCTATATATTCAGTCATTCATTGCAATAATTTGAATAGGCCTAGCGCTTCTTCCAGGAAACTACTCAGAGACGCTCCCTTTATTTCTTCATACAATAGCTGACATTTATCACAAATCAAAAGCTGTGGATTCCTGCACCAACGATTATGAATCAGCCGGCGGTGAGAAATCGACATAGCACTGGCATTGAACCGAACGCAACGACCACAACTGCGTGGTCGATGACTGGACTGCAAGCCAAAAAGCAAATCTAATTGGACAATAACTTAAAATTTATTTCTAGCTTTTGCTATAGCGCCTCCTCAACCTCGCTGCTCAGAGGCTCTCCCGACTACAACGCGGATACTGTAGGCCTATTGGAGTTTCACGCCGAAGCGCAAGAGCAGTTGCAAGTGAAGGACTTGGTTAAGGTCCCTACGCGACGACTTGAGATGGATTCGAACCTGGAACCCTCCGGCTCCAAGGCACTGAACCCACCACCACACCGCCGCCACTGAATATATAAATTATTACGAAACCCCGTGTGATAATTATATTATACATATTATAAATTATATAATACACATAATATATATATCATATATATTATATATTATATTTTATATTTTTCCTTCACTTGCAACTGCTCTTGCGCTTCGGCGTTGTAGTACAGACCTGGATGTCCTCCAACCGGCTGAGGCTGAACCCGGACAAAACGGAATTCATATGGCTGGGCACAGGTCGGGCACGCTCAATGATTGATGCTCAGGCGATTGAGGCGGCGTTCCCAAACTGGAAGACCAAGCGTGTTGTTCGGGACTTGGGAGTACTGCTGGATGAAGACCTATTCATGGATCAGCATGTCGGATCGCTCTGCAGGTCTTGCTTCTACCAACTACGCCAGATCAGAGTCATTCGGCGCAATCTATCACATGAAGCCGCTGCCACTCTTGTCCACTCGTTTGTGCTGAACCGACTGGATTTCTGCAATGCCGTCCTCGCTGGTCTCCCAAACTGCCGGATACGCCAGCTTCAGTCTGTCCTCAACTGCGCCGCCCGAGTCGTCGCTGATTTGCCCAAATTCTCGCATATATCAGCATATATGCGTGACACGCTGCACTGGCTTCCGGTCGTGGACAGAACGATATTCAAGATCATCGTTATGGGACGAGCGTCAGTGGTTGGTCTGGCGCCAGAATACATTAGGGAACTTTGTATTCCCGTCTCCAGCCAACCAGGTCGTCGGTCTCTGCGCTCTGCGACTCGTGGGGACTTGATAGTCCCACGCTCCCGTACAGTGATGCGGACACGCCGCGCCTTCTCGTGTATTGGACCTTCATTCTGGAACAGTCTTCCATTGGCAATTCGTGATGCTGCGTTGCGTGTTTCTCATGAAACATTCTCAAAGTTAATTAAGTCGCACTTGTTCAGAACTGCCCGGTAGCTGCGTTAAGCGCCTTCGTGAGGTTATTGTAAGGCGCTATATAAATGTTCATATACATACATACATACATACATACATTTTATATACATGTACATGTATATACATGTTCAGTCACAAGCGAGTGGCAACTCGATGGAACTGCACTCTAAAAAAACGGAAGTTACGGAACCACGACATGAACGAAGAAGAGCAGCAAAGCAGAAGGAGAGGAGAAAGAGACTGATGACGGAAGATGGCGAAAATGAATAAGAAAAGAATTAGACACAGCAGCATCAGACAAGTCTGAGAAGAGAATCTCTTACCAATCTCACAGTTCTTGCCGCTGTACGGCTGCTTGCATTGACAATTCATCTTGAGACCATTGATGATACACTCTCCACCGTTTAAGCACGGGGCGGCGTCGCAGGGGTGCGCTGCAACAAAATATGCCGAAAATGGAATCATCTAAAAATTCAGTCGACTAATACAACTATTCGGATCTTCATTTCATAGGCATAAATTACAGTTCATTCAAATCTGCCCAAACACGATGATATTATATGCAGAACTTTCTAAAGTGTAGTTTCGTGGCTTTAATTTTTAAAAATTGATTTAGGGCCTACTTCTTTTCAGTTTTGCATGTTGGAAAGTTCCAATTTTTGGTGCTGCTTCTAAAACGCTCATAAATTTTAAAAACTCGCGAATATTTCCAATCGGCTTTAGGATTTGAGGCTGCAATATGACCACTGTCGCTGCGTTTCAATTTTCAGACAAACCCTAAAAGTTTTGACCGAATTATGACACTTTTTGTTGGGTTCTATTTGATCGTGGATACAGTGTATACGTATTGTATGAGCAATTGTTATAGCGCCCCTTCAAGATGTCTACTCAGGGGCGCTTCCGAATACAGCGCGGGCACTGAATCGGAGTTTCTTGCCGAAACGCATAAGCAACTGCAAGTGAAGGACTTGCTCAGTGTCCTTAGAAGTGGATTCGAATCTGCAACCTTCCGACTCCAAGGCACCGCACATCCGCTGCCGCACAGCGCCCACATATAATTTTAGCCCTTCATAATAGAATAGATTTCTTACGTTTGTCGCATCGTCTTCCAACCCAGCCACGTCCGCATTTCTTCACTTTGCAAATACCAGTCACTCGATCGCAACCACTGCCAGGCGCGCAGTGACATACGAATTTACACTCGATTCCGTATAAACCATAATCACATTTCTCTGCTGCAATAAAAATTATACATTACAGGAATAATGATTGTTCAAGTTAGCATTAGACCTAATCCTTGTCATGACATCATTTTTTCATCAATTTGTGGTGTGTATTAATTAAAAGTCTTCATAGCTACTAGGGGGCCCTTCTTAGCGGGATTCCCTCCCTTCTGGGTCTCCATTTGTGTCCTAATTCTGTACTTTAGAGTTCTCTTTAACGCACTCCAGATTTATGGCTAACTTTTCACACTGGTATCACTCAATCCTATAGCCACTGGGCTTAAATAAGCTCTTCTTATAATTATATTCCTGGGAGTATTTCCAATCTAGGCCAAAGGTTTTATAATTTGCGTTACCGGTAACTAATTAGTTCTCACCTTTAT
This sequence comes from Lumbricus terrestris, assembly GCA_949752735.1. Classification (NCBI taxonomy): domain Eukaryota; kingdom Metazoa; phylum Annelida; class Clitellata; order Crassiclitellata; family Lumbricidae; genus Lumbricus; species Lumbricus terrestris. Next base: position 19,379,510 of record OX457039.1, on the reverse strand, counting down.
TATTGCCTGATTAATTTGTGATACTTGTTATGCTTTATGTAACTTTTTCTGCCTTGTATCTTAGTGTGTTTGATACTTACGGACCAATAAAAAATTTGATTGATTGATTGATTGATTGAACGACGGCCATTGCTCGCCTTGCAACATTTAAAATATATTCAATAAATCCTGCGTATAATGTTTCCATTGCACCCATCTGTATAGACATGTACATGATGCCTATTCGGACAAAGACGCGCTATAATATTAGCTTACGTCGCTAATCTTGAGATGCCTTATTCTGTTTTGTGGCAGTTCAACGAATCTTGGCGATGATCAGCTTTAAAACAATGAAACAGAGAGCATAGGCTGCCTGTTATGTTCTATCGTCACATTTCCCTTAGACATAATTTCCCCGACAATATTATTTCCCCAGGACAATTCTTAAGGACAATTTCTCAGGACAATTCATAAGGACAATTCTTAAGGACAATTCCTAAAGACAATTATTCAGGACAATTCCTAAGGACAATTCCTCAGGACAATTTCATAGTGCAATTCTTCCGCTCATCATCCTTAAATTTGAGTGTAATAGGCTAATTATTATAAACTCACAAACTCCAATCGGATGACAATGACCTTTACAACTAGCTTTAACTACACAGAAGTGCATCTACAACTCCACAAATCCATTTAGAACTGCGCAATTTGTGAACAACTGAACGCTAAAAAGCCCTGCAAGTGTGGAGAGTTATGCTGGAGAAATAGCAAATTGGCGGACATAACCAACAGCGAAAAGAGAATTGATGGTCGCAATGCATTGGAGTTGATATGGGAACAAGGGCATCAAGAACTTTATGTAGATACTCAGAGCAAGTGTGCATGGCCACTGGTGGCGGACACATTGAGCACAAGTTGTGAAGCACTATTCAAGTTCAATGATAACAATTCTCTGAGATGTGACTTAATAAAATCTCTTTTCGTTACCTTTCGTTGCGTAATTTTTTTGATTCGCCAGAAAACAGTGGGTGGTCTCACTAAAAGTGATGTAACTTTGTTCTGTTTGAAATATATTGTTGAAATTTGGCTACTGTAAGTAGCCTACTAGGCTACTACGCTACGCTACTACGTAGGTATGAATGGTGAGTTTTCATTTAAAAATTCCTACTTCTGGCTAAGACATAGGAAAAACCGTAGAGGGGTACCTTTTATGGCCCCCTGTCTATAGATATAATTATACTGTCGCAATCGCATTAAACACTATTTTATAGTGCACAATTACACGACTGAAAAATGCTTAAGCTAACAGTGAGAGATAAAAGTCTGAACTAACGAATTTGCTTTTCAAGGACAAAAAAGCCTTTAATTTTTTTCCAGAAATCTTGTAGAAACTTCAGGAATGCGTTTACCATTTTCCAAAAGGGAGCGTCCCGCTCTGAAATGCAAACACATTCGATCCTTCAAAGCAGTCTATACAAAATAATGCACAATAATGATGCATACAGAGCAAGCATAGATGATGACTATGATTACAATTCTATCTGATGAATTTATTTGACACCCCTTCAAGATGAGTTTTAGGAGATGCATCCGACCCTGGGCCGCACGGCCAAAGAGGAAAGTCTTGAGTGTAGTTTATAAGAGGAGCTAGACAAGTCCCGCAGAAGGGAATGCAGGGAAATTGGCAGTTTATTCCAAACAGAGGACCACAATCGCGAAAATGCTACTAGATTCGATGATGTGTCATGGTCGTCGTTTTTTGCAAATTCAGGCGCCGAAATTTTCAGTATTTTGTTGTCCTAGAACCAGCCTTGACGAGTCGTTCTTGAAATCAGTCAGCGATGTCACGCAATCTCGAACCAATAATATAGAACCGTTTTAGAATAAAATCGCAACGTATAATTATATTATCTATAGTACACTGTGCTATGGCTTTTAAGTGGCGTTAATTCTTCCACCTCTGGAATGCTTGGCCCGACTTCATTCTGGAACACGAATCGCCGACGCAACGTTTGTCACTCTAAGCGTAGGCTATACTTGTAACATTAAGATGTTCGAGATGTAGACCTAATATGGCCTATATAAACTATATGCTTCCAATGGCTGGGATAAGTTCTTCGGCGGAAGAAGGCTACATAACTGAACGAGTAGGGTTGAACATGCATGGACTGGTGCTCTCTTTGACCAAGTAGATAAAGAAACGCAGGTGAGATCTTTCCAATTTACTATAATTATCTTCATCATCTTCACGTCTCAAACTGATCGAGGTGCACAGTGTTGGCTGAGTATCGACTGAGTACGTCGGCTCGCTGTCTGTTATTGTTCATCAGGATACCAAATATGTACTGAGAGATAAGTGCAAGCAATCTTTCTAATTTATAAAAGAGAAAGAGGAATAGGAGAAATAAATAAGGAAGAGGAGAGGGAGAAGAATCTGTCTCCATATTGCATGCTCTTCTCACCTCATTGTCTTGTGCGTCGCTATGCATTCTGAGCAAAACCATGCATTAAAATTGTTAGTTGTGGACGAATGAATTCATGTAAGAATGAATGAGTGAATGAGTGAATGAGTGATTTAAATAAATAATTAGCTCTCATTTAGAAGTGATTATAACATATCATTACTTTGGTCGCATCTTTCGCCCTCGTAGTAGAAATCACATTTGCCGTTAAGACATACACCGGTCATAAAGTTGCACGAAGAATACTTATCGCAGTAACATACGTATTCACAATTCTTGTAGTAGTGAATGGTATCGCAAACTGTGACAAAACAAAACATGACAAGTTGTAGTAACATGAAACGCCTCTGACTTTTCGACGTTGGCTACACGAGCATTAATCGTCATAATGTTGTAGCTGTTATCGTAACATAGTGCATTTTGATGCTACAAGCAAAAGAAAGATATTTTATAGTAGGCCTAACTGTTCAGAAAGAAATTCTGAAAAAGTGTCATATAGGCCTAGTGCCAGTTGGGGAAAAATAAATAAACAATTTAAGTTTTTCCAGTTTTTTCCAGTGATGGATATAGGCTATTCCAGTAGAGTTTAGTCATACTGTGGAAATAGCTCGTAACACGGTGAATTATTTGTTCAGAGTTAGTGCACGAATAATTATGACTGGAATACCATGTCAAAAGTTCCCAACAATCCCTAAGGGCATCTCTTGGAATACCAAGATGGCGTCCGGAATGGTCGTCATTTTCTAAGGTCATTAGTTATCAGCTGGAAATAGCTCAGAACAAATTGAATTTTTCAGGATTGGTATACTATTATAAATGAGTGGAATAGCATAACAAAAATTATCAACTGTTCCTCAGAATTTTTTCATGAAACCAAGATGGCGTGCAAAATGGCCGTCATTTTTCCAGCATCGTCATAATATTGCCATGAAGGTTACACTCAGGCTTGGTGGATGGACATTATCCTTGGCACTATAGTAACTATATATAGCCCTTTTACGACATTTCTTTGGGAATTCAAAAATATCTTTTCCTTGCTTGTAGCCACGACAACATTTATCATTTCAATACCCAAACTACAGTAATACCCGTCAGCAGTTGACCGTTTAGTCACGCAGTGTATGACATTTCAAGATAATAGCCTGATGATGGAATGCCTTACTTGTATAAATTGAGATTGCGTCTGGTCCTCCACAGCGCTCCCCGGAGTTTCCCGGACACTTGGACTTGCAATTAACTGCAGGCACCTCCGCCCAAATTGTGAAGATATCTGAGCACATGCACGATTCGCCATTCTGTCGCAAAAACACGCAACTGTTTAACTGCTGATCTATCATAAGTTACAATTGTATTAATTAATTAGTTAATTAGTTCATTCATTCATTGCATGGACTCACATAACGCCCCTTCAAGAAACCAACCCAGAAGCGCTCACAGTGTAACCACGGCAAAAGAAAATAATACTTCCAAGAGAGATTATTTTACGCAGCAAAGTTTGATTGGTCCGATGCAATAAACGCAACATTGAAGGACGAAGGTCATTCCAGATGGACGACCCTGCAAATGAGAAAGCTCTGTGCTGCCTGGCAGTTAAACGAGCCCCTGGAGTTGCCCCTCATAGCAGAGCAAGGGCGGATACAGACATTTTCGAGGGGGCAAAATTATCGGTCTTGGGACAAGGAAAAATTTTCGTCTTGGTTGCCGAAAAATCTGATGACTTTTTAAAAGTCATTTGCCTGGAATTCCAAAGAAAGATACCTTTATTCCGCCAAAATAGTTGATGATCTTTTTTAGTCGTATGAACCTCGCATACGGAACTGAGGGGCCACGTCAAATTTCCAAGCCAGAATAGCTGGTAAATAATTTTTTCTTAAATTATAAATGGGGCATGGCCGGATTGGCCTCCCTGGATCCGCCCCTGTAGCAGAGCAAAGAGCACAACTCGCCTCAACGTCAGGGACAGGGCAAAGATCGCGTAGGTAAGATTGAAACCAGAGCAGCAATCCGATGCGAGATACGAACTACAGGCAACCAGCGTAACACATCACGCATGTCAGAAGAGACACAGATGAATAGTGTGGTATGGTAATGTATGGTTTATGGTATATAATAGTGGGGTATGGTAATGTATGGTCACTGGTCAGTTTGTCGATGAGCTCGTCAGTCCGTGTGTCACTTAGCATCGTCGCTTAGGCCTATGATAATTATATTATCATTATGATTAACATCATTTATACAGAGTGGGCCATAAAAAGGAACCCCTAAAAGTCGTCTGTCCAATGACGAAATTTTAAGAGACACTGAACAGAACAAAGACTATACACTTTTGATGGTCCTAAAACATGTAGCCTAAAGCAACTATGGGTGAATATTTTTTTTATCGCAATTCAAATAAATTGTCATACAAAACATGATGTTGCAAGAAAATTATGGTTATTGTTCAGAAAGGTAGCTGGTTACCAGTATCGTTGCCCATAACTGTGTGACGTCATTCAGCAGATTACTAATTATGTCATTAAAACTACGTAATTGTTGAATTTATAAAAGAATTGAAATTGTTTTAAGCAACAACAAAAACGCAAATGCAGACACTTCATGGACAGACTCTTAGGGCTGAAGCTATAGACTAATCGACGCTGACCTGATAAACGGTGATCCTGTAGAAGTTGAGTAGCCTACTCTTACAAATGTGCCGCCACCTTCGTCAAACGAGATTGTGCTCTGGATCGTGGTAGTAAAGGCAGCCGAAGGCCGAAATCTGCCTGAAATCTAACCTGATGGATTATGACGTGTGAGGAGCTATGCTCTAGAAATACCATACTCTGCGACCAAAGAGAAAAAGGTAAGAGATTTGAAGGTCGCATTGGAGTTGATAGGCTATAGGAAGATTTAACCCAGCAACCACTCAAGAAGGTCGTCAAAAAAGTTTCAAAGAAGCTCAGAACATTGTGTCGGCATATGGTTAACATCGTGAACACTAGTTGCATCGTCAAGTTTGTTTGATAAAAATTATTCGAGATGCGACTTCACGATTTTCTTGGCTTTACTTGCTGTTTGACCATCAAAAGCAACAGAGAGACTCACTAAAAGTTGCAAGACTTTGTTCTGTTTGAAATGTTCTAGAGAAATAAGACACTTAAGAGAAAATTATATGCATTACGCTTGGACATGTACCCAAAAAATATATATAAACCGGAAGGGTTCCTTTTTGAGCCCGCCTTCTAGGCCGACATTCGTGTGATAGCTGTACTTACATAGAGGAGTGCCAGAGTCATTTCGTTGTCGGCGCAATACTGGATGCAAAGCTCGATGCTCATCTCATCCTTCTCATCCCATCTATATTTCGCATTCTTGAACGTTTTCGGGTCTGCTAAGTGACATTTCAGGTTAGTAGGACCTTTGTTTGGAATCATCGACTGAATATCTGAATATCATAAAACGTGATGGGTTTAATGCCAACGACAGTCAATGTGAGAAACTATTAACGCGGTAATTGCAACAAGTTGGCCTACTATAAGGCGCTCGTGTCCTATAGTTAAAGTTATCGCACCTGATAGTAGTAGGACAGTAACCTAATAAGCTTAAAAAGTAGTTTGAAAAGCGCCTCATGTGAATTACTAGAGGTATGGCACCTCTTGCACGGAAACTCCGAGGAAGAATAGACGCCTTTACAAGCGAGATATTTGAGATATCGGAGGATCTCAAGAATAAATGTTTGGCCTCTGAACCGGCGGCAGTGGTAAAAGCTCAAAGTCTTTGGCCCAGTTCCAAGGACCAAGACATTGCAGGACTTTCCTTTTTTACCGGTTTCAAAATTAAAATGCGTGGCAGGCAGTGTCGGGTTTAGGCCTAATGTCAACGGCAGTGAATGTGAGCGGCCATTAACGCGGTTATTGCTGCCTGCAGCAAGTAGGGCCTACTATATAAAGCACATCGTCCATTGACATTCTCTATTTCGAAACAGAATCTCCATCGATGATTCTGTCTGAAAATAAATTCATCCTCGAGGAGACAAAATATTATCCTCCCGCTGAAACAATGTTTCCCGCGGTGAAACTCGTCGACTTTACCAGTAACAATTATAATACCTTGTCTATATAATGTAAAACGATTAGACATTATGCTGTTATGCGTAGTCTACATAATAATGCTAGGAGACCATTCCAGATAGCGGGACCCACAATAGAAAAGGCTCGGCGCTGTCTGATAGAAGTGCGACCTCGCGCAACCAAAAACTCCCCTGATGTCGCAGAGCGAAGAGTTCGACGGGCTGTAAGGTCTGAGACAGGTCGACAAAGGCTAGACAGGTATGATGGAGCACAATCAAGCAGGCATCGCCAAACAAGTGCAGCAACTCGGTAGGAGATGCGCTGTGAAACAGGGAGCCAATGAAGAACGTCACGCATATAAGCAGAGACAGAGGCATATTTAGGAATGCGGCCAGTGAGGCGAGCAGTAGAACAAAGAACTCTTTCAATGCGCAGATAATATAGATAATATAGTCTAATATAGATAACGGCGTCTGATCTTACCTGGAAATATCCTTAATAGCACACAGACGATGGACAATAGCCGTCTCGACAGAATTCTGCCATGCATCCTATCTCCCAACGATGCCTACACCGACATTAGACCATAATAAATTATTTACAGCGGAATTCAGATTTCACTACTGGCATGAAAGATAATTTACATTACTATTTGTTGAATACACTTCAACCATCGCGAGTAGTGAGACCAGCTTGTATTCTAGAATTAACTGCATTTAATAATAGTCACTCTGTGACGTCATAATCTACCTCGGTGACGTCATAGGCTACGACCGTTACTTACCGGTCTGTTGTTTGCTTGCACTTTGCAGTCTTTACGTAGGCGTAAGCATAGGCTACATGAATTTGTTCAGTCCATATCGAAATCAGTCAACTTAATCGAAGTCTTGACTGGTAGACTTGTTCTCAAAGCACTCAGCATCCACGATTAAAGATGGTTTCGGTATGTCACACCAGTTTTGCACTCGCTATAATAGGCCGACCACTGTCTTCCCGTGGGGGGTAAGAATTCATTTAAAACTCCATTAATTTTTATATAGGGCCTACCTACATTTTAGTCACGTTGCAGGCTTGCAGCTCCTTGTTAGCCTCCATATCGCTATCGAATAATATAGCCTACTCAGTAATTGTCATGCATGCCTCATATACCAGGAGAGTATTGTGTTCTCAGTAGTTGGTCGAAAGCTTTGCAATGTAATGCCTAGTATACATTGCATAGAGCATACACAATGTCATCCCTTTAGTACCATACTGGTCTGAATTCAAAGCCTGATCTGCTTCAGTTTGCTTACAAGACCTATAGTCTATTTTTGTGGAGTTGATATTGGATTTCAACTAGGCTGCTCTATAGATAGTGGATCAAGACTGTCAATTGCTTTAGTCTCTAACTGTTGGCGTTTGATGGAACAAGTGGTCATCCGTCTCCTATCGCCCTATATGATCGTGTAGCCTACAGCTATTAGCATGACGTACGGTTACTGTACTGTTTTTAGATCGTACAGCAAAGCTTTCTGCATGTCCTGAAGAGATTTCAAGCTTTTGCCATGAGACAACATTCATGCAGCTTATCTATAGATTATCGCGAGAACTTATAAAAGATCGAAATTAATCTCTGTCATCAATGCATTACCATACATGTTGACTTACGTCAAGAAGATAAATGTATAGGCTAATTGAAATCTTTGCTCGCAATATTTGCCATGTGTCTATTACCGGCTTCCGGCAGACACAAGCTAAGTTAAAATTTAGCTCGCGAAAGCTTCAATAAGACATAATGTATGAAAATCGTTTTACTATAATCAACATTTTCCTGAATCATTAAAAGGACTTCAGATTAAGTTTTCTGAGTAAGATCACTTCAAATCTGATCCTTCCTCAGCTTTACAGAATGAAAAAAAAACAGATAAAGGTTGTAAATAATATTTGGAGTGTAAATGTTAATCGGTAGATAGCCTCTAAACTCTAAAGAGATCTTACATATGAAATGTGTTTTAAGATTATTCGCTTGCACGATTTATATGCACATAATAAATTAGCCTTCGTCTGAAGAATTCTAGCTTTAGAATCGATTGTCCATCTTACCACGAAGACTATGTCGCTCTGTGACAACTACTAGAAGCGAGCTGATCGATTTACTGCTCAGTTCGAGTCTCGTTTGCTGATATAGAAAAAAATTGTCTGATTGATACAACATAATATGGAGGTGAGTTTTGAGGTTTTATCTCTTTAAGCTTCCTTGGAATGGGGCTTCTCAGATTTCAATAGCTTCAATTCCTCAGCCATCAGAGCTTTCAGCTCCTAATCCGCATCTTCTGCTTCGGCTTTTAATTTCGCGTCAGCTTTCAATTCCTCAGCCAGCAAAGCTTCCAGCTCCTTCTTCTCACCGTCTGCTTCGGCTTTCGCTTTGTCGCCAGTTGTCGTTTCCGCGGCCTTAGACAGCCAAGACTCGAGATCCTTCTTTTGATCTTCTACGTCGTGTTTTTTCGGCTTTTTCGGCTTTTTCTCCTTTGCTTCATCGTCTCCGCCAGATAAATTCCTTGTCAAAGAACAACCATAGAAATAAACATAAGCTACATGACGAGTATGAACTGAATCTAATCTGAAAGATTTAAGCATCCTTTGTGATTCTGATAAATTTCTGTCTGTGAGTTCTGGGACGGCAGGCTGAAAAGTTCTAAGATTTATATCTATAAAGAGTTTTGTACCACTGGATAACAACCATGGCAACATTCTCCACACATTATTACATATTTTTTGTATCAAATGCAGCACTTACATGAAACAGTGCCAAAAGGGTAACCTGTGACTTATCAATGGCCCCATAAATGTCTTAAAGAAGGCGCACAAGTAAACCCTCCGTAAAGTGACCTTTCTGAAAACCTGACTGGAAGATTGGTAGTCCTGAGGTTATTGCTACCAAGATAGAGGGTGAGTTGAGCAGCTACAACCTTTTTAATAAAGTTTCGATCGAAAGCTATTCGTGGTCTAAAATTATTTGGTTCTTCCATGTCAAGACCCTCGCCTTAGGTACTGGAACCAGGATCGACATTTTCTGTAATATAGGAAGGATGCCTCACTGAGGGAACTATTGCAGAGTACAGTTAAAAGTGGAAGCAAAGTATCCACGATACACGAATTCCTAAAGAATGAAAGTAGGATGCTGGTCAAAGTTTCATGTCTTTGGTGCAGAGTCCAAGATGATGCGTCGCAGTTCTCGACGTGTGACTGTATCCAGGGTAGACAGCTCACAGTCGGTCGACAGAAAGGTTGGTGGAGGGTAGCTTCACGGATGCAAAAGACTTTCGCAATGAAATCATTCAAGAAGGCAGATTCTGTTGAGAAGAGAGGAGTATTATAGTTGAGCGTCGACTGGAAGTAACGCCAGTCTGCGGTTAACATCAATAGCATTGCTCTAAAGCTTTGACAAGGCACAACGCATTAGATACTCATGATCTCATCAACATTGTCAGTGCAGTTATTTAATATTATATTCCTACATATGGACTGAACTTAATATTACTTTCTAAATATCTGTTACCAATACAATGCTCTACACTCTTTTTACTGTGCATGCGTCTTAGCCGTGCTATTCAGCACGTGACATAAGCTTACAGCACTGCATTCTCGCTTAGACCACCTATTGTTTGGCTATAAATGTAAGCTATTGAACTTGAAAATATGTGACGTGAGAATTGACTGCAATCTTACCCGAAAGTCATTCCTAAAAGGGCTAGAACTTGTACAACTGCAATTACAGCTAAGACGCCAACTCCAAACACAATATACTGTCGCGATTTCGAGAAAGTTTCAGCAGTTTCGAACTTCACTGTAGGTGAAATCAGAAACAATTTCTGCAATGCAGTTATAGTTTAAATCTAAGTACACAATAACAGATAATAATAACGCTGCATCTGGTTAGGCCTAGGCCTGCATGGTTCAGTCAAGTTGCTGTGAATCTTACTCGGTTAAGTTTCACGGCTCAAATCGAAGTTCATATATCTGCCACACTATCCACGCCTTTAACTAACGATCTTAGAATGCGACGGATTGGGTGATAAGTGTCTTCTTGTGTGTGTGTGTGTGTGTCTGGTGGGCTTCAACTGTGACCACCCTTCATTGCCTTCAACTCCATTGTATTGTTCTCAGTCATCGTATTGCAGCTGCCAAACCGCCCCTGCACCTAATGCGCGAAAAGAAATGCCCATCTGTCATTGACTTGATGCTGCATCGATAAAAACGACCGATCTGGAGACGGGTCTTTGGTTAAAGCTGATGATGGGTCGGCAGTTTTCTATCGGTAAATTAACGCACCCTTTAGTTGGCAGACAGGTGCCTTCATTCAGGTGATTGGATGAGCGTTTTTTTATTAAGTGTTCTTTGCAATGAGACAGTGCAAGTGGCAGTTTTTTCGCCGATTGGGCTTTCATCTCTGCAGCCCTGGCCAATGGTTGGTCCATCACCACGGCATCAATATGGGGCCTATTCCTCTTCAGAGCAAATTCAGCAGAGGGAGCGACACTTCTATACACGATAAAACCGTTTTTAACACGCAAAATGCTGAAGGCGGCAATCTATATATTTTTCCTCAAAAGTGGTCCCCGTCCTTTTGCAACATCTGATATTCACTTGCAATAGAAATAATAGAAATATGCATTTGTTTTGAAGTCTAGCTTGACTTTTGAACGTCAGGATCTGTTTCTTTAGTCACATTCTTCTCAAAGGAGACTTCAGAATAAATGGCATTGAGAAAGCAAACTCCTAAAGAGTCTATGCAATTCCAACGCAACAGTAATCGGATTCAATATATTCTCATTAGAGAAGAGTTTTCAAAATAATGTACCTTGATCACATTTTTCCCCAAAGAAGCCGATTTTGCAATGTGGACTTGGACATATTCCGCTGTACACGTCACACTGCGCACCGAAACAATTACAACGCCCTTTGCAGTCGAGGTTGTAGAATCCAATGGGGCATACTATAGACAAATCATAGAGTAAACACCGTTTAAACATTATAAACACAGGTCTTACAAACGACAATAGTATAGGACTTTTATCATATGCAAACTTTCTTTTCAATATCTTTACTGGCAGGGGCATGTTCAACATGTTTGGCCGAACAGGAGCCCGGACTTTAAGGGCCCCCTATACATGCCAACAATAAACATTTTATAAAGATATTGTTGTTTGTTAAGTCTAGAATTAACTTAGCAAAAACTCAGAACACAGCAATTGTTCGATTAGTTTTAGCATACACAACTTTCGCACATGTGTTTTGTATTATTTTCTTTATCAGGAAGATAGTTGATGTCTTTATCAGGTAGATTCATTAAAAATGAACCATAAATGCTAGCAAGACAGGTCTTTTTGGCTAATTTAAACACTTATTAGCCTACGTCACCTGACCACGGCCATCTGTGACCTGATCGGATCTAAATTTGTATGTGTCACATTGTAAACTATCATAATTTTATTGCGTGCACCGTGTAGTATTCATATGCACTTGATCGTTTGTTGCAGAGAGACATTTCTTGAAATGAAAGAGGTTTCTTTCATGTCACCGTAGCTTCTTTTATGGGCGACATGTAAAGTCTACATCATCGCTGTAGGCAACACGAGGGTATACGCGGGTATACCCGGTATACAGCGTGTACTTACCTCACAAAGAGCAAAGTAAAAAAACTTGCAATAAATCAAATTACGAGTAGAAAACAGTAGGCCTATAAGATCGCGATTTAAGAAGGATAAATCATGAAATTAGATCGTTTTACGTCGCGGTGAGCATCTTCCGGACGAAAAACCTACGAAAAGCATCAGATGACTAAAAAAGATCGTCAGAAATTTTGACAACTAAAATTTACCAGTAGGCTACAGCCGTGGTCTAGGCCTACACTCGTGTAGAACTTATTGGCATTGTCAACATAGGCGGAGTTTGGTCTCAATTCTTGGGAGGGCTAAAAATAACTTTGGCTTTGGGGCGGAGACTTGGTCCAGAACGAATTGCGCCGACAATATTTTTCGAACTACCAAATTTAATCCTTTTTTAGTCCTTCGGTCGAAATTTTGTGAAAACATACCTTTTCCCCCGGCAAAAATGACATTTTTTTAGTCCTTGGGGGCTTAGTCCCCCTCCAGCCCCTGATAAACTCCGCCCATGGGTTTTGGATGAAAGTTCTAGCGTTGAATATAACAGTTTCGTTCGTGATTCTGTGGGGCTGGACCCTCAGTTTTACTGAATAGGGCCATCACATTTCTTATTCCGGCCCAGTTAATCACTGGATGTTATTTGTGATGACCTAGTTCTTCCTCAAACGTAATCTTACGCGGCATTAGTTTAGCTTCATTTGTTTAACCGAATCAACAATATTATGAAACAGTCGGGCACACGGTGACACCACATTATCTGTAATATAATATATGTGGTGACACTTCATAATTATTGACGTGACAATTTCGGAATTGACCATGGCGTTGTGTCAATAAAATGTCGGATTCTAACTCGTCCATAATCGGCTGATGAACCACTTTAATGACGTAATGCCATTGAGTCATTACGTTGCTTGCTATTGAATTTTTTGGGCATTTAAGCGGTGACTCCATACTCCATAGCCAGTCTTAACAGTCTAAGCCGCGCTAAATCGTCAGTGTTTAGCCCCTGCAATATAGCAACAGTTACTTTCTTGATGCGTGTCTGAAATCAGTATACTTAGATAAGAATGTGCTTCAAAATTGTTGACAATGTCAATTTAAAGAATCATACGCACAGAGCTTTTATTGCAGGCGAGAAAATTGCTGACGTTTTTGAACTGGCGATTTCCAATAAACGTAGACATGCTAGAAAATCGGCTCCATCTAAAATTATTGTCGAATTAACTCTACGTTGAGAATCTCATGCGTAGGCTAATGGTCTCGAAGTTTGACCCACTAGCAACGTTGTAGATTTAAGGTTGTTGAAGTTATTCAAAGTTGAGTGGCAGTTTCATTACTGAAAAATGTATTTTAAAAAATAATCCTGACTGATAGGCCTATGATTTGAATGAATGAACTCTTTTAAATCGTATGAACTAGGGATTTTATTTCGTAAGTCGTAACTAATGAAATGTGAGCGAATAAAAGCAGACTAATGTAAAATTATTGCTTGAACCGTTTTTACCTGAGTAGACACTGTTCGTTTTGTCAGCGCCGCATTTCTTATCACGTGCACCCTCACACGGCTTATCGCAGTATTTCTCATGCAGGCCACCGTATTTAGCGTAGGTTTTGCCGCAATAACATTCGTTGCCGCCCTTGTTGAGAAATCAAAGCTCTAAATTAGTTATAGATCTAAATCGATCAGACAGTGTAAGGTAACTCAGGTACACTCATGGGCGGAGTTTATCAGGGGTTAGGGGGGCTAAGCCCCCAAGAAGCCCCATAGTCATGTTTTTCACCGTGTAAATGGTCAATTTTTTGGACTTAGCCCCTCCAAGCACTTTCAACTGACGACTAAAAAAAAGGGTCATCAACTTTTTTCTCGGCCGAAACGCAAATTTTTTTTCCCGCGCCGCGCCTTCTGGACCAAGTTTTTAACCCCCCCCCAAAAAAACGGAAACCAAACTCCGCCCATGGGTACACTACTTGCTTTCTGTGTAACGGTTGTTTCTAATTCCTGCACTACCACTAGGAAGTGGAATGGTGGAGTTAGACAGCGGGCCATTTACATTTCCCTATTCATCTCATTGTTACTTCCGTGGAAGGCAAATATTGTTGTCACTAAGGCTAAGCTTCATGCTATAGTTCTATTACGTCTGCTTGTTGGTGCCTGAAATCTGTCATTTTTGACACTCTAGCATCATGCCGTATTAAGGCATGTTCAACATGTTCGACCGAACAGGGCCTCCACATTTTAAGGACCGCCACACAAAAAAGAGGAATATTTTTGTCATTGTTGATTTTAATAATGAAAATGAGTAAACAAATCTCAGAACAAATTGTAAAAATTCGAAAACTACTGAGTTTAAGATAAACAACTTTTGCACATGTGTGACTTGAGGTCGATTCGAACCTGCAACCCTCCGGCTGCAAGGCGACGACCCAATACACTATTGCGCCCCAATAGCCTAATCAATAATGAATAGTCTAATCAATAATCAATAGCCTAATCTATAATCAATAGCCTAATCAGTGGCCATCTTGTATCACAGTGTACTGAACAATAATTCTAGTAGAGTTTTGACTAATAATTTATTAGATCTATAGGCCTACGTTCATTCAGTTTGAATGCAGGTAACAAGACTTCATTCAGAGTCTCTTGTCAAATTGAAAGAGCGAACTGGGAAACTATTCACAGAGGAAAGTCAATCGCGTGCGTAGGATTATGTGCCATCTTCTGTAGTGACTGAATTCGTATAGGCCTACCTGAAGTGCAGCGAATGTGAAGAGTTTGGCTTTGCAGCGCATGGCACAGGATTTCGGCTCCATGTTTCCAGCATTTAAATCCATTTTTGTGGGAAATTCTCTTTCCTCTGACGACTCTCGATAACATCCAAGGTAAGTTGGATTATTCGGCAAAGTCTTCGTATCTACGAAAGAACAGTGTACAAAACTCGATCAGTTGCGGACCAGGGCCGGATTAACAAATGTGGGGGCCCTGTTCGGTAAAACTGTGGGACCCAAACCTTACAGAAGTACGACAAAATGACTCACAAAAACGTGTTATATTCAGCGAATCAACATTCGTTTATTATTAATTCATTAGGCCTACTTCTATTTTAACAATATCAATAGCTAGGTATTTTAATAGTGATAAAGAACCGATAAGCCTACATCTTTTACGGCTTAGGAATATTAAAGTGATTCATGGTCAGTCATTCTCCTAACCAGCGCACAGCACTCGTACAAGCAAACAGCGCAGCGAAGCGATTTTATGCCCCAAATAAATTCTTGGCTATGAAAAATTCTGGTAGACCTGCAGCAGAATAACGGCCAGGGAAACTGGCTTTTACAAGGGGATTTGCCCCGATTTGCCCTGCTGTGCATGGCGCCCACACTGTTTACAAACAGTAACAAACTAAAATAAATTATATTTTCGCGGTTATGCCAGTAGTAGACCCTGGCTCAAGCTCCATCCTACTTATATGAGTTTTCACCCCGATGTCTGTCTCTCTGGACAGCCGTTCACTGCGCTCAGCTGCTCGTAGAGAATTTCTTGTTCTTTTTTCAAGCATTGTGACCATGCAACGACGAGCATTCTCTGTAGCCTAGTGAGTGCAGTTATCTGGAATAGCCTCCCCTTGGCTCTCTCGCTTCCCGTGACTCTGCTGGCTCTTTAAATTAATTCTTTCGTCTTCCTAAGGCTTTTCTTTTTGACAACGCCTGTGTTGGGAGCGTCACTGAGTAAAAATCTCAAGGGGCTCTTTATAAATTTATGAGATTGATTGAATTCGTAAAAAGAGTGCGTATACTGCATGTAGACCTACTCAGTGTTATTATCATCACGCCAACTCGTAATGCGTAGTAGGCCTATAGCACTTGAGTTCCGTTCAGGTGATGCTAGGCTAAGTGTTTAAATAAGCAATAAAAACATATAGGCAACTTACTAGCAGTTCTGACTGATTTTAAGATCAATCTGCCTGGCAATGAAAACTGCAATAAGGGCCCCCACACATGTGCAAAAGTTGCATAATGCTAAGTCAGTAGGCCTAGTTTTTGAATAATTTGACAATTTTTTCATAGATTTTAAACTCATTTTTGGCATTAAAATTAGCAATGATGAAAAATTCCTATTGCATTTGTGGGGGCCCCCTAAAGTGTGGGGGCCCCTGTTCGGCCGAACATGTCGAACATGCCTTAATCCGGTCCTGTTGCGGACGGTTCTACTTCGATTCATGTAGGCAGCAGGTTACATGCAAGCTAGTAGACTATATATGTATGTATGTATGTATGTATGTATGTATGTATGTATGTATGTATGTATGTATGTATGTATGTATGTATGGATGTATGTATGTGTATGTATGTATGTATGTATTTATGTTTGTATGTATGTATGTATGTATGTATGTATGTATGTATGTATGTATGTATGTATGTATGTATGTATGTATGTATGTATGTATGTATGTATGTATGTATGTATGGATGTATGTATGTGTGTGTATGTATGTATGTATGTATTTATGTTTGTATGTATGTATGTATGTATGTATGTATGTATGTATGTATGTATGTATGTATGTATGTATGGATGTATGTATGTGTGTGTATGTATGTATGTATGTATTTATGTTTGTATGTATGTATGTATGTATGTATGTATGTATGTATGTATGTATGTATGAATGTATGTATGTATGTATGTATGTATGTATGTATGTATGTATGTATGTATGTATGTATGTATGTATGTATGTATGTATGTATGTATGTATGTATGTATGTATGTATGTATGTATGGATGTATGTATGTGTGTGTATGTATGTATGTATGTATTTATGTTTGTATGTATGTATGTATGTATGTATGTATGTATGTATGTATGTATGTATGTATGTATGTATGGATGTATGTATGTGTGTGTATGTATGTATGTATGTATTTATGTTTGTATGTATGTATGTATGTATGTATGTATGTATGTATGTATGTATGTATGTATGAATGTATGTATGTATGTATGTATGTATGTATGTATGTATGTATGTATGTATGTATGTATGTATGTATGTATGTATGTATGTATGTATGTATGTATGTATGTATGTATGTATGTATGTAATACTATGTATGTATATTATATATATATATATATATATTTATATATATATACGGCGTAGAAGCAAGTTTCAAGTTGAACCGCGCTGAAGAGCCAATAGAGCCATCACAAGCATAGCAATAATAATTATATAATACGCGGTCTTCTTGTGGTGATTGGTTTGTTTCGCCGCTCGCCTAAAACTTTGCTTCGTCATTCAGAAGATGTCAGTTGCTCCATCTAATGCATATCTCCGAACTGACTAGATCAAAGTGATGGGGATAAGAAACGTGAATCGCTTATAAAGCAGTGTTGCGTTGGTCCCACCTCACCGGGAACTCTCCTCCACTGTTCTCATTCGGCCAGTGCCAGTCCCAAGCCTGGACGAAGGAGGGGGCGATGCTAATGATCTCTGTTATCGCACAATGTCGTTAATCTGAAACTACAACCACTTCTTCCTCATCGGGGCTGCTAACAACATGGCTTGTCAGCGATGCTCATCTCCAACCCATGCATCCTCTTTCTGCCCTACTTCTCTCAACGTTTTGGATGGCATTCTAATGGAAATAAATAGACACAATGTGTCCAATGTTGTATGTATGTGTATGAACCAGAGTAATGTCCACATATCCAGGGATGGGCAGTAATTTAATTGAGTAATTGAAATTACGTAATTTAAATTACAATTGTAATTGGTAAGTTGTAATTTGCAGCTCTGAATCAAAGTAATTTGTAATTTGTAATTCAATTACATTTTCCTCTGTAATTTGTAATTTCAATTACATTTCACAAAATCAAATTACTTCGGATGTGACTATATATGCTAAGATTCTTTGGTGAATCAAGCGATCCTTGCAACAGTGACTCACTCATTTTTAAGTTACGCTGGCTGCCTGCACAAATTGCAGTTCAAACTAAAAGAATATAATTATACGAATTGCTAGTAACAATATCTGAAAATGCCACCAGAAGCGAACAAAATATTGAGAATATTGAATATAGTTGTCATAAAGAAGGAGAGGAAGATGAAAAAACTTTATGGTTTTAGTGTATAGCGTGCAGTGGCCACGAAGTCGACCAGCAGAAACAATAACGATTTAGAAATCTTGCAGCATATAGAAGATGACAGAAATGGAACTAGCAGTGCCTCATTGCTAGCCAACTGCTAAAAAATTGCTTATACAATTAAATGCTGCCATGCCTTGGTCTGCAATAAAAGAGAGGCTCTTTGATTTTTACAGGCATGACTGTAAGGTCCAACAGACGGCTTTAATTGTTTGAACAGCTGTTGCTTCTTAAAGACATTCAAATAGACATTAATTTTTCTTACACAATAAATAATAGTACACATTGAAATAAGAAAAAAGGCATGCACTTCCTGCCTGAGTTTTTTTATTCCAATGATTTCAGCCCCAAAGTAATTTGTAATTGATGTAATTGAAATTACGTAATTTGTAATTTGTAATTTGAGGCTCTGAGTCAAAAGTAATTTGTAATTTGTAATTCAATTACATTTTCTCCAGTAATTGGTAATTTGTAATTCAATTACATGTTGCCCTGTAATTTGCCCATCCCTGCACATATCCGTATGTCTACAATTCTTTTAGATAATGAATGGCCTTGTTGCTTTAACAACACGCAGCCCTACCTATATCACACAAGAATCCGCTGAAGTCTTCCGTACATTGGCAACTGAATGAGGTCGCATTCGAAGAACATATGGCGTTATTTAAGCACGGATTCTTGAAGCACGGATCAACTGCAACAATCGAAAAATCTAAAGTCTAAATATTGATAGCCAACTAAAACTAGACAACCAAATTTCTTAAATAAATAAAATAGGCCTAAAACCAACTTAATCGTGACAGTAGCCTAATCGTGATTTTAAAGATTCTAAAGCGATACTCTATATCCGATAGGAGGACACCAGTTTAACAACGAACGCTGTGTCAAGCCAAGGTTCCAAGTATACGGGGTGGAATTAAGAATTAAATATAGCCTACGGTGTCAAATCAAGGTTCAATATACGACGTCAAGTCAGAGTTCAATATACAGTGACAAGTCAAGGTTCGATATAGGCTACAGTGTATAGTCAAGGTTCGATATACGGTGTCAAGTCAAGGTTCAGCATACGGTATCGAATTAAGGGTAGCCTACAACATACGATGTCAAGTCAAGGTTCGATATACGACTTTAAGTCAAGGTTCAACATACGACATCAAATCAAGGCTCGATATACGGTGCCAAGTCAAGGTTCAGTTCAATTTCAGTGTTGTTTTGTCGTATCTCCAATTTATTTTGCCGTATCTCCAGTGCCGCATTCACGGTTTAAAAGTGCATTGTCGTATGTCCGAGAAAGCTCGTCGTTGATTGGACGAAGGAGATACGACATCCCACTTCGTTGTATCATAGTGTCGTATGTCCAGGGAATAAAAACGTTCTTTTATTAAAGAAGGGATATTAAACTTGCGAAAATTGAAACGAACAAAGTCGAAAATGATTGTGTATTGCTTTCTTTTATTATTTCATTTTTTCTCGTCAGGATGACTTGCAATTGATTTAAATCCATTTTATACAGCATTTTCCAAAATTTCACAAAACCATTCTAAGTTTTAGTTTAATTTTAATGCAGCATCCTTTAATTAATGTCGATGCTTTAATATGACGTCTTTGCCTGAAGTTTTATTGCACTGAATAGAATCTATCTTTTTTTAACGTCCAAAGTTGCGAAACTTCTACCTCGTTTTTCTCGGAAATCACAAAAAATGGGCGTACGCGAAGATGACTCCTAGGGGACGCGATGCCAAGTCAAGGTTTGACATACCATGTCAAGTTAAGGTTCAATATGCAGTGTCAAGTCAAGGTTAAACATACGATGTCAAGTCAAGGTTCGATATACGGTGTCAAATCAAGGTTCAATATACCATGTGGAATTTTAATTTGCATTGGAAAGCTTGTGGAGTGATAGATGGATAGAGGCATGTCAAGTCAAGGTTCAACATACGATGTCAAGTCAAGGTTCGACATACGGTGTCAAATCAAGGTTCGATATAGGGTGTCAAGTCAAGGTTCAACATACGACGTCAAGTTAATGTTCGACATACGGTGTCAAGTCAAAGTTCGATATACCATGTCAAGCGAAGGTTCAATTTGCGATGTCAAATCAAGTTTCGATTAAAAAATTATGCGGTCTTTAGTAAAGTTCGATCTGCTTCTCTAAGTTCTCTGCCCCTCGGTAGGTTTCAACTTCCAATGACGCCATTTTTCTTTTAGCTGTGCTTTTCTATTCAGTTCGTTGTATCCGTCAGTCATCATCTATCCCAACGTCATCTGTCTCGGTCTTCCTTTCTTTTTTCCTCATCCAATCTCCATTCTTGGTTCACCCTCAGGAAAAAAATATGCGGTCTTAAGCCAAGGTTCGATATTCGGTGGCCAGATCTTCCGACAGAGGAGACAGATGAGCTATGTCGGGTTTAACTGAGGTAGGGGCCTACTATAAAAACGCTTGGAAGTCAAAGAAACCGATGGATTAGGTTAACAATTCTTGCAGAGGTGGAATTTTAATGTATACTGGTTGCGGAGTGGTCCTGCTATAGGTTAGCGATAGGACTTTGAATTGCTGCGCTAACGAATTATCTGAGTTACAATTGTCAGTGGTGACCCTTTATATTGAAATTGAACTGGTGGCATTAACTTCATGTTTCGTTGCTAAATCAAAGGCGGTATCTTATCTCGAGTTTTAATAGTAGGGCATTTGTAGGCTACTCCTACACCACAAATCTGATGATCACATAATATTATAATTTCGTTGGTGACGATGTCGATACTGAAGTCGAACGATGACGTCAGTGGCTCTGATGCAACTAGGTTATAGAGGCAGCATAGACATTTTACGAAGTTTTACGCGGTATCAAATGTATGGATTTATAACGGCGATAGTGATGACGACGATTAGCCTATATAATGCTGAAGCTATGATTATAAATATGCCGACTAAAGCACCTGACTCGCAGTTAACTCCGCTGTATCCACTGGGACAATCACAATGCATGTAAAATGCTTTCAATCTGCACTCTCCGTTGTTATCACAAGGCTTTGATGAGCATGGGTTAGCTGAGAACAGACAAAATTAAATGAATAGAACTTTACACAGGTTTAAGTCTGTACATCTAAAGGGATGTCTTTGCATGTGCAACTTTAAGGAGAAGAAATTATCAAGCAGCATAGCAACAGCATTGCAAGCATATGTAATTGTAATTGTAATTGTAATTGTAATT
This sequence comes from Lumbricus terrestris, assembly GCA_949752735.1. Taxonomy (NCBI): domain Eukaryota; kingdom Metazoa; phylum Annelida; class Clitellata; order Crassiclitellata; family Lumbricidae; genus Lumbricus; species Lumbricus terrestris. Next base: position 19,358,011 of record OX457039.1, on the reverse strand, counting down.
GTAATCGTACATTTATATAGCGCCACTTCAAGAGAACTCCTCAGAGGCGCTCCCGACCTGACACCTAACCACAATCAAAGAGTATGGTTTTCAAACGCTTGCGGAAAAGGGGCAAAGAAATACAAAGAAGTTCATTGCGGAGACTAATAGGTAACTTATTCCAGAAAGACGGACCAACCATAGCAAAGCTTCTATGTAGCACTGTGGGAGATCGAGCCCTAGGGACAACCAGGTCACCATGCGTAGCAGAGCGAAGGAATCTACGGCCTGGGATGGACAGCACAGGTACACAGAGTTCCATAAGTAATATGCATGCAATGCATGTATTGTTTAGGCCAATGCAGGCATTGATCTTTCGACTATATGCCACGACGGGGATACTTGGGACGACTTGGTCATATCACACATTGTCTTGCTTTCAGTGCAAATTTGAAATGTACCATTTTCAAGCGGATAATTTCACAGATGTTGTTCTGTTTTTTGTTTGTTCTTGGAACGATGAACGATTATGGTCATTGACTAGTCTTGCGTACAACGGCATGGTCTATAATTTTTTTTAGTAAAACTCGTCACTTAACAAGGCTCATATTCTCTATAGGGCTGCTGGCATCTTGGCCTGGCAAAGATCAACTATCGTCATCCTGCTTTTGGCAATGGTCTAGCAAGATGCCAATGAGGATTTCATGTGCAACTAAAACCTATACCGCAGTGTGCCTGAAATTCGAAAAAATGTCGCCACTGTAGGCTATAGCCGAAGATGTTCAACATCATTCCCTATTGTGCTATAATCAGTGGCGTAACAATAGGGTAGACTGGGTAGACAAATTCTAGGGGGCCCCGAGTGTAGAGGCCCCAGAGGGGCCCCCGAGTTCCTATAGTTATGCCACTGTAAGTGATAATACATTTCAATATTCACATTTTGTCTAGGGCCCCCGAGTTCCTAGTTACGCCACTGGCTATAATGTGGCGGTGCTGCTTTGTTTCGAGTTTAAAACTGTTCCATAGGCCTGTAGCACTATATACGTAATCTACGTGACCCAAATGCAGAAGAGGGCTAATCTTAAAACGCACAAGTTTGTTTAGATCTTTTAGTTAGACGACCGCGCCCAAACATTACTGTTTGATTCTGAAAGCACAGCAGGCTATAACTTCAGCTGCTAAGATAAATGATAGGCCTACAGAAATATTATAAGTTATAGAAATGGCTTCCAAGAAACAATGCGTTTAGAGACTTACGCTTGTCACATCGTTTTCCCAACCATCCTTGGCCACACTCTGGACTACTGCAAACGCCGGTCAACCTGTCGCAGGGCGAACCTGGTTTGCAGTGACACTCTGACTTACACACGAGTCCATAATGGCCAGGCTCGCATTTTTTAGCTGTAACAGAAAAGTGAAGAAGAAGGAGCTGTAGTCACCTTCGTAGTCTGTTTGCTTTTCTTCAGGACTGCTTTCTCTATGTTACTACGCCCGTTATAGGTCTACTGCGTGTTTCCGTGTCTGTCTATTTGTCTGTCTATACCTATATATACATTATAGGCCTACTATGCAGAAGCCTATAGCCATGCAAAGAGTGCATGAGGGATACAGAATCAGATGGTGTAAGGAAATCTATGAGAATGACACATTTTCAACTGATTCAAAGAAGTAGCAATGGGTAATTGACTGCCGCAAGAAAATTGACCTGTGTTGGCATCAAAACGGCCATGTCACTATGATGACTAACTTGATGGCTTTAAGCAGAATTTCTCTTATTAGCCTACCGAGAATGGCAACATATCGTTTGACAGCAAGGTAATAATTTTATGGAACTGGCCATCAATCAATTCAATCAATCATCAATCATCAAATTTTTTAATTGCACCAATATAACAAAAACATTTTTACAAAGTATATATACATAACAGTTGGTTACAATCGGAAACCCAGAAGGGATTAAAGTCCCACTGGTAGGGCTACCTATATGCACGCTTACATATTCAAGATGGTAGATAGGCAAGTATACACATGATGCAGTCTTAACTAAAAGTATAAACATTCACAGTCAAGACAACATGGTGTTGTTAAGCTATCAAACCTTAACTAAGAAAAGGAATAAAGCGAAATAAACCTTAACTAGAAAGAAAAAGAAAAGATTAGAATAGAAGTGCTGTTATTGCATATGGGGGAGTAGTCAGAGTGAAGATAAAGAGTGTAGTTAATACTTCAGTCCAGTTAACCACGAACGTAATTGATGCTTAAAGGAATTAAGATTAGGGTTGCTACGAATATTTTGAGGAATTTTATTCCACTCCCTGGCTGTCATAATTATATGGAATTGGTTATTATAATTACATGGAATTGGCTATCATAATTACATGGAATTGGCTATCATAATTATATGGAATTGGCTATCATAATTACAAGGAATTGGCTATAATAATTATATGGAAATGGTCATCATAATTATAATTAATAATTAATTGGCTATCATAATTACATGGAATTGGCTATCATAATTATATGGAATTGATAATCATAATTACATGGAATTGGCTATAATAATTATATGCAATTGGCTATCATAATTATATGGAGTTGGCTATCATAATTATATGAAATTGGTTATCATAATTATATGGAATTGGCTATCATAATTATATGGAATTGGCTATCATAATTATATGGAATTGGCTATCATAATCATATGGAATTGGCTATCATAATTATATGGAATTGGCTATAATAATTATATGGAATTTGCTATCATAATTACATAGAAGTGGCTATCATAATTATATGGAATTGGCTATAATAATTACATAGAAGTGGCTATCATAATTATATGGAATTGACTATGAAAATTATGGGAGTTGCTGTTATCATCAGTTTTACAAATGGCAAAGAAGACTACCTTCTTCAAGTAATGAACCAAATGGAGTTGTAATATTTAAAACGGAAGCGGGTCCTGTACAGAACCTTGTGTTATACCACAACTATTTATTGCAGTGGGTGTTGTATCTTAAGTAGAATTATTATGCCGTTCTTTTACCGAACCAGTTGACAAAACGCATTCAAGTAGACTACACATACATATTACATAACTATCATAATTATATGGAATTGGCTACCGGTCAGTGGCGTAGCAATAGGGCGTGCAACCTGTGCAGTGCACGAGGGCCCACGGCTGTCAGGGGCCCCCCGGGGTCCGAGTCAATTGTTTTTATTTATTCAGAATGTATTAAAACCTACATCTACAGCGTACACAACCAGTAATTTTTTTGGTTTCAGCCGGAATGTCCGTGATTACGCTACCTTATTACAAATATCTGTGCTCTTTGCAGTGTTTGGCCGGAAGTAGTTGTACTGACGTCTAATTGTGTCATGGTCTACGCAGACGCGTTTAAAATTTATTATCTTTGTAGTAAAATGTAAATTTATAAAAGATAACTGCATAGCCTATTGACTTGGAAATTGTATATTTTTAACTCTCGTAAGGCACTCATTATGTTCCCCAAAGGTATGCCTAAGTCTTACTTAAGTGGCGCTGCTAAGCGACAAGCACGAGAAGAACGGGCAAAGAAGACCGCCAAAATGCAACAAAATTCCGCATTTATGATGCCTGCGGAGAGCGAGCCTGCACCGATGACTACATCAGGCATGGGGGCAGAATCGAATTCCGGTTTGATCAGAGCAGAGACGGTGGTTGACATGGATATTGACACTGAGCCGAGTAGGCCTCGAACCTCAGAGACTGCGGTAGCAGTTACATCACCATTGGATTCAGTCTTGACACCTCAAAAGTGGTGGATATTTTTGCACAAGAGAAGGCGCGCAAACGACCATTTCAGCATTTCGGATTTAGACCCCCCCCGTAGTAGGTTAGCCGTAGACTTGATTGAGTCATTTCACACTTGCCAAATTCGTTACATTTTTCCGCTCCTTTAGTCAACAAACGGTTACAAAGCCAACAGCTTGAAGAATTTAAGTAGGGCCTATATGTGATTGATGATTAATAGATCTCCTTCAGGAGATGAAGCAATTTTTGTGATTACTTTTGTATGGTATTCTAGTTCAATTTTTCTCTGCTGATATGGAGAAGACTGTGTTTCATTAGATAAATTTGTTAAAATAATTTTTAAAATGTGGCTAGTTTATTTTCGTTTAACTTTAGTGTTAAATATACAAATTTCGTAATGGAACCAGGCGTTTTGCACAGCCTTGTTGTTTGAAATCGAATGGAGTCTCAAACACTTAAGGGCCCACCACCTAAGCTCTGCACAGGGGCCCCCCAAGACCTTGCTACGCCACTGCTACCGGTAACCGTATGCCTAAGTTTAAAGCTGTATTTAGCATTTAGTAGCCTATGTATAAATAATCCTGATTAAAAAATCCTAAAAACTAAACGTTTCGACTTGCGATCATGAAATACAGAAATGGAAATACTCACGAGGTCCTCCCTTTTCAATGACGAAAAACGATTTAATTCTTTGCCCAAGAGCCATGATCTTGTCCACCATATTGTCGACAAAAACTCGAAGCCGAGTTTTTTCTTCCGGAATTACTATGAATAGAAGAATAAACTTTACTGTAAAACGCAGAGCATTTCGCTCGCTTTCCTGAACCAAATGGAGTCAAATGGAGTCAAATTGACTTTCACCAAAGCAAGCTAAACCTATGAACTGATGTATCGTACTCCTATCATTTCCAAAATAAAATCAAACAAGAAAACGTGATTGCAAGAGTGGGATACATTTCGATACACGAGACGATTTTGCTCTCCAATGGAAAAACAGAGTCACAAGTAGGTGAAGTGAAATCACTAGTAAGTACGGTACCCTTCAATGGGATATGCGCTCCCTAATATATGGGATATGAGTTCACAAGTAGGTATATACATTACATATATTATTCGTTTAATTCATGTAAAGACACAGGATGACACAACGCAACCTGGTACATGGTTTTTGCCAAAAGTAAACAAAATGAAAATTAATGCGTCTTCATCAATAGATCATTGTTCATTGGATTAGACTCTAATGGATGATTTGTAGATGGTTTGCGCTCTTGCAGAGGACTCTGAAAATAAAGTTTATATTGTTCTTGAGCGGGAGTCGGAAGTTATGGCATCGGGGTCGAAGGCTGTAAACCGTATTTGTTGAAGCTAACTTTCAGGTAGGGGAGATCGATGAACTTCCGAATAAAGAAAATTCAATCTCAAGTAGGTGAAGTTATGTGTCGCCTCGATAGGCTAGAAACGTCCCCTACATCCAAACTCGCGGTAGAGTCCGGCAAGGACCCTGACTACAGTAGGTCCGTAGTTGCTGCTAGATCATCCGCCGTGCCTGTCCACTCCAGCCATAGCCTGGTACACTGGTGTGTAGAAAATAGTGGACTCCGACGGAGTCAACGTATGTCCGGCTAGCCCCGCGTTAATTACCGCGAAAGCGAGAATAGGGGAAACCGGACGCATAAGGCGGAACGGTCTTTGGATTCGGTGTAGGAATACGGTCTAACTCTTGGGTGAACCTTAGGACTCTACTGCGAGGAGAGTCACCCTAGATGGCGGAAGTACACGTTACTGGGGACGCAGCAGCAATCCACACGTAGCCCTACGCATCGTCGTATGATGCCGACAGTAACGAGTGTAGCGGTAGAGCAATTGAACTGCTTAACGTAAAAGCATTCATCTCTCCAAACTGTGCACGAATTCGTCCCAGTGGCCGTAGAATCGCTCGGCCCCTACACCAAACAGGATTAACGTTTTTGCAGAAGTTGAGCCGCCACATCACTGAGACAGCAGATTAGTTTCCTCCATCGTTTTTCAATTTACATGCAACGCTTTAATACCGTGGCATTAAGGGACAATTCTCACCAGCACGTTGGGGACGAGTCGTATAATACCGGCAACAATGAGAATGATGATGATGGTGATGGTGGTGATGATGATGATGATGATGATGATGATGATGATATAAAATAATAATAATAATAATAATAATAATAATAATAATAATAATAATAAGTTAGTCATATCTCCGGATATTGTTTTGAATGCCTGAAGGATCATAAATACCTGGAGTAAATTAAAAAAATACATTAGCCTGCCATTAGAAATCAATCGGGTTCTGAATACCGGTACACTACCCGTGTCCATCCAACACATAAAATCTCATTTTAGCGCATGTTTGGAGGGATGAAGCCTTATAGATCTACATGGTTATTTCTCTAAGAAATAACCATGTAACTGATGATGATGATGATGATGATGATGATGATGACGACGACGACGAGGAAATATCGAAAAATTGTGCTAAACTAAACCATACCGTCATCGCACCGTTTTCCTTGCCATCCAGCTTGACACTTTTCGTTTGGACAAACCCCCGTCATGAAGTCACACACGGCATTTTCAAAACACAGGCATGGCATTTCGCACCTAGGTCCGTAGTGACCCTCGTCACACACTGAAGCAGAAATTCAAAAATACTGAAAATAATGAGTTTAGATAAATAACCATGTATATATAAGGTTCAAGCATGTGCAAGTAGAAAGAGAATGCTAATCCATATCTACTAATCACGTGTCTAATCATTGAACCTATGAGAAAACGCTGTTAAGCCTACATGTTTTATGGACTTGATTTATTCTTCGTATAAGATCAGTGGGGCTTAACGCTGAATCTTGCCACACGTTAGCCAATCGAAAACGCACTGATAGGCCTACTTGCTTGCTTCGTTTGCTTACTTTCATCTGTTAGGCAATCATCAATCCCAGGTTCAGGAAGTGTGTATTATAGGGAGTAGACTTCGCGCAGCGATCTCAGCTTAGACAGCTCGTAGCGTCTACTTGTCTGCATCATAAAGCATGCAGTAACATAGAAATGAGGTTTCTGTGGGAATCTTCTTTGCCCTTTCCAAGGTTTTCGACGCGGTCAATCGTAATATCTTGTTTGGCAAACTTGACCACTACGGCATTAGAGGCATGGCGCACCAACGGGTATTGCATTAGTCTATCGATATAATAAAAGTATAAAACACAATGATTATGTGCTTTTCGATGGTTGCCATTCTCTTCCAAAGATCTTGCGGTGTGGAGCACCACCGTCGTGCTCTCTATTGGACCTTACATTTTTGATTTATATAAATGAATTTTCAACGATTGCTGATAAATGCATCACTTGGGTTTTGGCCGCGTTGGGTAGGTTAGTAAGTGTTAAAGAAGCAAGAAAAATAAGTGTCACTAGAACTTCTGACTCATTTATAGATGAATCCGTCTGATAATCGAAACCAATAGGAGTCTACACATGTGCGAAAAGTGTGCACTGTGTAATTAGTGGTATAGACCTAAATAGGATGATTATGCTGATCGTGTCAAACTATAGAAGGAATAAAACCATCATCATATTACATTACATAGGCTATAGAAATATAGAAATATATGGTAAAAAATTATATATATTTACCAGCAAATGCGGTAATTGCTTCTGTGCCTCCGCAATATTCCGCCCTATTTCCTGCACAAATCGTTCTGCAGTGACGATCATCTAGTTTCTCGTACATCGGATAAACCTCTGAACATCGGCATTCATAGCCATTCTGTTTGCATGAAATCATATCAAATTGATTGACTCCAAAAAATAATCTGCACACGTTATGCAATTCATGACAAGATTAAATGATTAAAGCGAGTTCCATGGATGAGCAATGTACACAAGGTAAAAATTGACTAAACAGTAGGTTTGAAGGAAGGGTATTTCTCCTTGCCTTGTTCTTATAATATATTGTAGCAACAAACCATTCTAATATATCCCATCCCACTTTCACTGCAGGCTTTGATATCTCTCCGATTTTTAAAGAATCCGTATCAGCCTGCTCCCGACCCCGTATGCCTTCAGTATAATTGCCCATCATGCTTGATGAAATCAAATGCCTATTGAAAGTCCACAAAACAGTAATAGACAAGCTGGGCTTTTCGTTTTCGTTTTTCAGAAATCAGTCTTAACATCAGAATTTGATGAACTGTACTTCTATCATTCCTGAACCAACGCTTGGTCATCGGACATAAAAACATTTCTCCGTAAATATAGTATGTCCAGCGAGGGCATTAATCATTAATAAATCAATAAATTTTCTTATCATTAATGAATAATGATAAGAAAATTAGTTGATTTCTGTTTTCACGACGTAGGCCTAGACTTATTTCATTCACAAAATTTTATACGGACGAACTTGTCGGTTTTAACAAACTGAAAAATTATTTAGAGACAAAGTAGGCATACGCATGCAGCAAAATGATTTCAAAAGGCGAACTAAATCTTTGTCTGGATGAGCAAAATTATAAGATCATATTTTCAAGATCCCAAAAAGTCGATCGAGCACCGAACCGATGCGATTGGCTGCTTTGAATCGCATGTTCCGTATACGGCCGCCTTCGCAATTGCCATGGCAAACGGTGGAACAGTATTTCAATTTGGACGGATAGATCTAATAGTTAGTTAATACTCACAGAATGGCTGGTAATTAATTGGCATGAAGACTAATTACTGTAAACGCTGGGAACTTGTGGCCCTTACTCGGAGGCCGGCAAATGTCAGTTCGTTGAAGGCACAGTAGTCGATGCAAAGCTCCTGGTTCATGTTCGACCGATCTTCATGTACAACAGCGTTCATCACCGGATTCGTCAGGTCCGTCCGTTGGCAGCCCAGCGGCGTCGGTGTCTGCTCGCCGGAGTCAGACTCTAATTCGAACACAAAGAGCGCAACTCTTCATTTAACCCGAGATGATGATGATGATGATGATGATGATGATGATGATGATGATGATGATGGTGATGATGATGATGATGATGATGATGATGATGACGACGACGACGACGACGACGACGCCGACGACGACGCCGACGACGACGCCGACGACGACGCCGACGACGACGACAATGATGATGATGATGATGATTATGATGATGATGATGATGATGATGATGATGATGATGATGATGAAGATGATGATGACGACGACGACGACGATGATGATGATGATGATGATGATGATGATGATGATGATGATGATGATGATGATGATGATGATGATGATGATGATGATGATGATAATGCACTATAAAGTTCTGTACCTTTGTTCACTTGGTCTGCTATTTTTGCACTGCTTGGATGAAACTGTCATCGAACAATAATAGGCCCGTAATGGACATGTATTGACATGTAACTGGGTGCGGTGTGTCACCCTGATTTGTCTAATAAAACGAAGATTAATAATCGATCGAACAATAATAGGCCCGTGATCGATCGAACAATAATAACCCCGTGATCGATCGAGTTGCATGCTACGATCGACTTCATTTCGCAGACGACTTGCCAAATCAACGATCGGTAGCACGACACCTAACACCTCGACAGTTCATCCCAACGACATTATTATCAATCCCGCAGCATATTATGATACCGCGACTCTTAGAATAGGCTAGCCTACCTGTACACAGCTGCACAAATTATTATTTGTATGACTATGATTGTTGTCCACATAGTTATGTGGTACCTCTGTATTCAGGTATTCCGCTGCCCATAAAGCTGATAGGCTAAACGAAAAGAGTCGTACATCATCATAAACTGAGCATGCGAAGTTTTATCGGACAAAAGTTTATGTGAAATGGAGTCGAATTTCGGTCGCAGTAGCAAAAGGAGACAAACTGTGATAGGCTACATCGTAATTATGGAAACATTAAACATCACGACGGTGATCACTGAACCACGGTTTGGCGATCATGTCACAAATCGCTTCGGTTGAACTGCAAACTCTATGCGTCTGGATTCTGAGAAGAAACTAGCGATTTTGAAAAGTAGCCAACCTATTATGAACTGTGATTGTAAAAATTCCGCATGCTATTATTTTGCCTTTTTCCTGACTGTTAAAGTTAGGTCTACGAGCATTTTGAGATCACAACAAGACATTCAAATTTCTCGAAAAAGACTTCTTATAGTATTAACGATTGCGTTGTTCCTACCTCTAGGCAATGCTATCAAGATATGTATAATCCATGTAACTAAAACGGAAAATGCAGTCATAGTCTACAGCTAATCCACGAACATTTGAGATAGCTACAATGTCCCACACGAAGTTGACGTAGTACAGTGCTTTGTTGTTGGCGATTTACCAGCATCAAGTCGTTTGCCAAACGCGAATTGTGCCTTAGTGGCTTGTTATGCTTACATGAGATTTAGTTTCGAATTGTCTGAAAGGTTCAATTCTGCAGCATGATATTATCACACTTAACGCATTAAGTTGGCTGACGTATATATGACGTAGACAATTGAAATGACGTCAGACAAGATAGATACTGCTGTCGTCATTTAATCTACTCCAACACGTTTTATAGCGCCGTTTAAATTACGGCACATCAATACATCAATCGGTTTAAGTGAAGCCGAAGTCGAAATTAAAGTCGCTATCTGCGGAAAAGTGCATGGAGATAGTGAGATAGCCTGTCTCATATCACTGAAGCTCATTGCGTCTCCCGTCCGTATGTTGAACAGCCGACGTCCTGATGGAACAGACAGTCGAACTGCTAACTTTATGTCTGTCTATCTCCAGTGCAAATCTGCTAGCGGTCTCAAAACAACGCATGTGTATGTGTAGGCCTATTATATATCTGAGAGTTTTGTTATCCTCGGTAAGACCTAGGCTTACTAAAATCTGAAGTAAGCTTACCGAAATAGGCATACGCCTTATAAGTGTTCCGAAACATTCATACACGAACCTACGTACAATATCATACATACAATCATACATTGCGGGGCGCGGTGGTGTAATGGGTAGCCTTTGTTCGTCGCCTTGCAGCCGAATGTTGCAGGTTAGAATCCACCTCAAGCCGCCGCTTATGTACCTTGGGCAAGTCCTTCATTCGCAATTGCTCAGCGCTTTGGCGTGAAACTCCGATACAGTGTCCGCTCTGTTGTCTGGAGCGTCTCTGAGTGGGAAGTTTGAAGGGGCAATATTACGTGCACACACAAACAAACAAACTTACATGCATTCAAACTATAGGGAAAACAGCGAAACATGCAATTTTTGCAAGTGAAGAAATTATGTGCTGAAGAAGCAATGCATTTAGAGTTATGGATTGGTTGTAATGTAACTATAGGCCTACACGTAAACGCCTCACTGGTTGCATCCATAAATACGCTCCTATCTCGGACCATATGCCTGTTACGTTCCATACACTGACTTACTATAAATATTTTCACAATGCATCAGTTATAGACAGTGTGAGAATTGTGGAAAATAACTGTGGGTTGGACTATGATCCACTTGGAATGTGGGTGTAAAAACCAGACTTTGCTATGGGGCTGTAAGAAATACTGGCGGTTGAAACCCCCACCAACTCCCCGGCAATTCTCACCCTGGTTATGGAAAGCTGCGCTGGTCTGGGATACCTGCTTGACATTGCCTTGCTCGCAATATCAAAGGGAGATTTTGCTGTCATGTCTCCTATTTGACTGGTCGTTGAATCCCCCTTCTTCTGTTGGCGAACCCCTCGTCCCAATACCCCACCATGCCAACAGCTCTTCTAGTCAACTGTTGTTCTCTCCGCATGGAACGAATTCAGCTTGGAGATAACATGGCTGCTGCCATGTGAGCAATACAATTTGCTTTCTCAACCTGCTCAAATCTTATCTATAATTATTGCCGCGGTTTGGCTGGAGTCGCCTCAGGGTGGACTTCTCGAGTGGGCGATATGGAAGTATTCGAAATCTAAGGATAAATGAATGAATCCAGCGTGACTTATGGATTGAGAATTGAACCTGCATGCATGCAGTATGAGCCGATGGTCATCCTCGGTCACCGTTACTAGCTTCACTGACCTCTCAGCATCTGACGCAGCCTTGCGGGAGGGGGGCGTTGATAAGGAAAGTTCATTGAAAGTGATAGAGTAAATAGGACAATACAACTAACTGGCCATCTTAATGAGATGCTACTGATATAAAATTAGTTGCCTCTCAACAAGCTCTTAATCTTGTGCAGCCATAAACTTTATTAGATTTGCATGCAAATCTTCACCAGTCACTAAGAATTACATACACAGTGATTGGCAGCGCTATAAACGCTCACGAAACCACAACGAAGGACAACATGCAATTTAACGCGGCACTTAGGAATTTCCTGTTTCTTCTCCTATAATTGATATAAGAAGTTTCCCTCTTAGATCTTCTCCGTCTTAAGATCGTCTATTGCTCGAATTGTCCGTCAGATTAGGCTATGTGGTGCACGAGAGGGATCAATTGCACAGAGTTATCCATGGCAGTCAAAGTGCTTGAAAGGAACACGCCTGAGTGAAAATCATTGCTCATGACTATACGACAGTCGACGATGATAACCCTGAGCCATCTTGACTACTGCAGTAGTTAGTCCTGTTTAGCAGACGTCTCCTCGATCGTCCGTCTTGGTTCAAGGTTAAGCTTCTCCGCTAAGCTTCTCATTGGTCGTTCCTTGCCCGATCGATGTAGCGCCGAATAATACGATCCAACGGGAATCATCAAATGTTGGTGTATTCTACATAATTCTACATAATTCTACATAATGCCACATCATTCTGCATAATTCTACATAATTCTGCATAATTCTACATAATTCTACATAATTCTACACAATTCAATCGTACTGAAACGCTGAATTCTTTTGTGATGCAATGAATGCAACAGCAGACATCTGACAGACAAGGTCGATCCACGGCCACGTCTTAGAGTCGTGCAACGAGTCGTCAAAGAAGCCACGACAAAGTCTTCCTTTCATTGCCCACGTTGTCTATCTCCTGAAACAGACAAGCAGAACAACATGCATGAAGCGTTGCATTGCATTGTATTGCATTGTATTGCATTGTATTGTATTGCATTGCATTGCGTTGCATTGCATTGTATTGCATTGTATTGCATTCTACTGCATTGCATTGCATTGTATTGCATTGTATTGCATTGTATTGCATTGTATTGCATTCTACTGCATTGCATTGCATTGTATCGATGAATTTATAAAGCGCGTCTCACAGCGCACACCAATTAGACGCATACCCAATGTATTACAGTATTACCCGTGGTGCGAAAGACTCAATGAAGTGAAAGTGGTTTGAGACAGAGGAAAGATGTGCTTGGAGACTAAGTTAAATCACCATTTACTAGCTATGAACGTCGCAATGGAGACGGAGCTGAGTCCAAAGTGAAGGACCAATGAAGACAAAAGCGCAAGTTTTGACCATGACATTTCTAGTTCGCGGTACAAGAAGATCATGCCTGACACGTGAGCGTTTAGTGAACGAAGAGAGGAAGTCAACAGTTGGATGAGATCAGGATTAAACTTGAGCGACAGGCCGCCATAGTAAGACCAGTAAACTGCAGTAAGAACTTTGAACTGAATTCGAGCAGCATGGAAGCCAGTGAAGGTGATCAAACATGAACGAGGAGATCTGAGAGCAGCGAGGAAGTCGAGCTATTGGAGCAGCAGTCTAGCAGCTGCTGCATTTAGAACGGACTGGATGGGAGAGACAAAACTGTTGGAAGGCCAACCAAGAGGGCCTTGCAGTAATCAACTCGGCAGCAGACGAAGTCATGGATTATCGGGGCAAAGACAAAGGATGAGACGCAGCACGGATTTCTCAAAGTCACCTCGCACGCTTTTCACCAATCAGCCACTTCCTTCAACATGCTCATCGTTCTTCCCCTTTTTCTCATCCGTTTCGCTGCCTCGCCCTTCCATCACCTCATCACTAAACATTTGCAAACCGCTCTATAGCCATTGCTTCAAGCAAAGACAACGCCAACGGAATTGCGTCTATGGACAAACTCCGAAGAAATACTTTTGGGGAGAGGAGCTTAAAAGAAAGATATCGCAAAGAGACGATGTATCTACGACATGATTTTCTTTATTAAAGCTAAGAAACTATGATTAAATAGACTATTGAAAAATATAATAGTTCTTCTTACACAGTCTAATTCCAGAGATACAACGTGATTAAAATATTCTATGGGAACTAACCTGTGACTACGATTATCGCTTGGTTCGTGGAGGAATTGGAGCAAAGTTGGGAACGTGTAATGTCACTTCTCCCTGTTGAGATTCGTCTTTCCCTTTCTTCCCAAGCTTCTTTCCTTTCCCCTTGCCTGGAACACCAAGAAAAGCGCCATGCTTTTGAGGCTTCTTCTGCTTCCCTTTCTTCTGCTTCCCCTTCTTCTTCTTATCCTGCTTATCCATCACTGCTCCTAGAAAGTCCGCATCCACTTCGCGCGCACGCTTGAGTAATTTGAACAATCGCAATTTATTCTCATTGACTTTCATCTTGCCACCTGTAGCTCCTGGCTGCAACGTCGCCGTACCAGTTGTCTTTGACGTCGTCCTACCCGCTGTCTGTATCGCCGCCGTACTAGTTTTCTGTGACACCACCGGACCAGCTGTCTTCAACGGCGACGTACTAGTTTTGTGTGACGCTGCCGTACCAGTTGCCTGCAATGCCGCCGTACTAGTTTTCTGTAATGCCGCCATACTAGGTTTCTTTACCGGCGTCGTACCAGTTGCCTGTAATGCCGCCGTACTGGTTTTCTGTACCGGCGTCGTCGTACCAGTTGCCTGTAATGCCGCAGTACTAGTTTTCTGTAATGCCGCCATACTAGGTTTCTTTACCGGCGTCGTACCAGTTGCCTGTAATGCCGCCGTACTGGTTTTCTGTACCGGCGTCGTCGTACCAGTTGCCTGTAATGCCGCCGTACTGGTTTTCTGTAATGCCGCCGTACTAGTTTTCTGTTCCGCCGTCGTACCAGTTGCCTGTGGCGCCGTCGTACCAGTTGCCTGTACCGCCGTCGTACCAGTTTTCTGTAACGCTGCCGTACTAGATGGCTTCGTGGCTTCCTTAGGGGCATCGAATGTAACTTTCGACTTACGATGAAGCTCGCCTTCGATTTTTTTCATTTTTATTTGGCTCCCTCTTTCCTTACGTCTTTTCTTCTCATTACCTCGAGTCTCCTTTCTCTTGATCATATTTGAGTTGTTCTGGCCAGACTGCGAGTCTCCTGCTACTGTAGTCTCCTCTTCCGAGTCGCCACTCTCGTTCGCAGACGACATCCGGGTCGATAAATCGTATAAGGTCAAAATGATGACGAGACCCGCATAGGCACACAGAAAGATGACCATGAGAAAAGTTCGACGCAGCGGCTTTGCTTCAGCTGGATTCACAAACACAAACGCCTTCTATCAGTTCATATTCTACGCCATAGATCTAAATGTTAGCGATAGGCCAAGCGATAGGTCAAACAAGATGGATTAGACAAATAGAAGAATGGTAAAGTTAGATGAATCAGTGGATGGTCAATCGGTCATCGTGCGACAGCAACATCATGCAATCTGATGCTAATTGAAAATCTAATCGGGTTTAAAAACATTATACGATAGAGTCAACTTAACGCCGCCAAACTAAACGCTACTTTTCAAAGCATCCAATTATTGTCACGGAAAACTGGAAAAAGTACCGGAAATTTTTTAGCTGAAAGCTTGGTCCATTGGGACCTCAGAAGACCCTGGACTTAGTCTACCTTTGCTGTATGGTTGTTACGCTCTGAATAGGACCTACACGAGCTGGTTGAGAGGGCACATCCTATCAAACGCCTCAGCAGTTGCAGATTCGTAAAATTTCCGTTTTTATGATGATTTTCTTCCCCTTATTTTCAAATGTTACAGCATTGGGTGAAAGTCTAATCGGCGCTTTCGCAAACTTGTTATACTGCATCGCAATCGTAATCTCGTAAAAGCGAAGCACCTTTTCACAGGCACTTTACATAGAGAAAAATCGATAGGCTGTAATTATGTCATTTATGTTGGGATGGTGGGTCTGTAAGGCAAACATTGTGGCCGCTCCAGATTGCGACGACATGGAGTAGATAAGAGTGTGACGCGCGGGGGCGCCGCCTGTCCTAACGTTTCCACCCCCAAATTAATGGGCTCTAATGTTGCGCGCCCCCTTAAGCGCGGTTGAGGAAAGCTGGGTCCTAGGTCAAGGGTTTTGGTGTCAATGGTAGCGGGTTCGAATCCTAACCTAGGGTGTGAGCTTCTCTGGTTACCAAATTCCTCAGGATGGGCCGATTTTGGACATATGTCAGCGGTGGCTGTTAAGCTCACAACAGCCCCACTAAATGGGTGCTTATCAGGGTTCGATTCCTCAACTTTCCCCCAAGCTCCATCACCCACTTTACCTTCAGCTACCGACTTCACCATTGTTTCACATTCTTTCTGGCGGGAACTTAATTGGGCTTGCTGCATGGAAACTAGATTCAGCTCTTCAGCTAGACCGATTAAAATGCTACTCTGGCGCTCCATAAATTGTTCTATGGTAGTCATTTGTTTCTGTAATACAGCAGGGTCTAAGTCATCAGTATTGTCTGTAGTCCCCAACTCAAGGGTTTCTCTCGGGCATAACTCATCTTCCTCTTGTCCTGTCCCTAAGACACTGTCCGTTTCCCCGTCGGAGTCCATTATAATTCGATAGCAGAAATTACTTCACAGTTCTCTATTTAAGTTTCATTTATTTCAGAATCAATCAAGCGACTGTCTGTCGTTCATTAGCAATTATTTACACAGCCGATAAAATAGAAACAATATTAAAGATTCACGATTAAGGCCCTCCTAAAACGCCTATGTCTCTTGACTAGCTTAAGTTTTATCAGATCAGTTCGCAGACTGACTATTTCACACCTATCAGATCAGTTCACAGACTGAATACCCCACAACTAATATTTGCACCAAAAATAGAGATACAAGTTTTATCTAATTACACCTAGTTCAGGTTCGAGCTCTATAGATTAGGTTGCTTATACTTCCCTGTTCCCATTGATATTTTAGGACAGCCGATCCACCGTTTTCCGTCCTGTAGAAAGTTATTGAGTCGTCGGCCGATGCCAGAATTTCTCCGTAGGAAGCGTATTATTAATTTAATTGTTGCCGGAAATCTTCGTAATTACACATCGATTCACAAGACATCGGAAGAACCTCGTCTTCTGCCTGAGAAACTTGCCAGAATCGAAAATACCATCAATTTTGCCACGATTCACGATTTCTACCAGCATAGGTCTTACTCGATTCAATTCTGCTGCCCGACTGAAGGTTTGCGCGTTAATTTGCCGCAAGAGAGCGCTTTTTGGCGCCTAAAACATCGCGTGATGTCTAACCAATCAAAAATCGCCGGTGGTGGAAAGTTCCATTGAAAAATGCATGGGAAGCTAAATATAGCGATGACCGCATCGATCAGTGCTAAGCATAGCACCCATGAATTCGTAATAGAAATAGCGGCCTTACTCAAGTAAATAAGTAAGGTAGCTTGTAGCAACCTGGTTCGCTACACCCCCCACAACTTACTCTTAAATTTACCAGTACCCTGGTAAATTTAATAATACTTCGGAGCTCGAACCGGATACATAGTACTTGTATATCATCTAGCATGCTACAGCTCACAATGTCTCAGGAGTTGCATCAATTGGCATACAAATTTGTACAATGACTGATTATTAGTCAGTCATAAGGGTTCACATATGCCCAACAACAGCTCTTAACTAATCGTGGTCTTCACACTGACCAACAAAGTCTTACTAATCTCCTCATTCACATAAACTGTCACAGTTTTTATCATTAATACCTGCCATCAGATTACATACATCATATAGCAATACCATCTCGGAAAGGTAAAACATAGCAATGCAGGACATAGCATTTCCAAGACAACTCAGTAACACAATTGTATAGTCCACATAAAATAACCAATTGAAGTCATATCTTCATTTCACGACTAGTGTTAGATGTGTTAAATCCCACAATGCTAAATTATAGGAGCCTGGTACATCTAAGCAGTAACATCACTGCTTACAACCAACTCAGTAGTGTCAAACGAGGAATGGCCAGAACCATGCGGCCTTCTTAATAGTAAAGAGTGTTATAACTATCGCCTCCTCATGACTTCCTACCCACGGGGATATCAAATCCAAGATGTCAATCTTATCTTCCATGCCAACTGATTGTTTCGGTCTGTAAGAAGAAGATTAATCGTTTACCGTAACCCCATTAACTACACATAATTACAATCACTTAGCTTAACTACTTTTAGCAATTATCCACAATGAAACTTAACTACACACTACTTCCAGCAATTGCACGGAACCCTAGCGAGAGAAAGTCCTCTTAACACATGTAGTCATGTTCCGGCGCCAAATCTTATATTAATCCGTTATTACATTTTTATACAGCAGTAGCATTATTAGAATTTCACATATAATAATCACAATCAACAAGAATCGCTATAGAAGAATCAATACCTTATACAATTTTATGGTTACGATACTATACTAAATCTCAGGTACACAAGAGTCTGAGGCCATAATCCATTTAAACTTGTCATCAAAAGCCACAAAATGGGAAATGCATCTTCAAGCACACTCAGTCGCTCTCATACATACTACCTTACACTACCTCTTAGACAATGTTTGATTCCACAAACAATCTATTTCTACCGCAATCCCAAACCAATGTTCACCCAATCACCAAGCCAAACATATACAGCAACTTAAAACTTAAGCTGTGTTTTACAGGCACGCATTCCTTTTACAACAAGCCACTGCTAGTGAGTAAGCAACATCAGATCATAACCCTAGGCAACTAATAATAATGCATACCAGCATGCACACGTTTCAACATTACATCAAGGCTTAGCTACCTGGATCGAAGAAGGAATTACTGCTCAGCTAAGCATACCCAAGGCATAAAGGATTTATTCCCATATCCTATAATAGTCTATTACATTACAACCTCTACAGGAAGTAGTCTAAGACTGTACGAATTCATCCACAGGCACAGCTTCACCATTGCATGCAATCTCCACTGCCTACTACAGTGATTCTGCCTCTAAGTCTATAATCCAACTTACTCACTAATTCTCAGGGCGATGCTTACAATTGGGTGCTCTACTCAACCTTACTACACAATCTAGCCCCACATTATCACCAAGTTACTCATTCATCCAATCACACAAGGTTATCTTTCAAC
Organism: Lumbricus terrestris; assembly: GCA_949752735.1. Taxonomy (NCBI): domain Eukaryota; kingdom Metazoa; phylum Annelida; class Clitellata; order Crassiclitellata; family Lumbricidae; genus Lumbricus; species Lumbricus terrestris. Next base: position 19,338,953 of record OX457039.1, on the reverse strand, counting down.
CACCACGCAGAATGCTAATTACTTCTACCATAGCATATTATAATCATAACTTTTTTACTTTCAATCATTATTATGCACATAACATACAAGCACAAAATTTGCCCTTCTTCGTGGCAACAAGAAGCAATTCAAATATTTAAACTGAGTTTAAAACTACCCTTTTTTATTTCAAACTAAAGGACTACTCTTTAAGCATTACGCTGGAGCTAATACTTACTAAATGTCCTTGTAGCATCACATCACTCTACATTACTTTCTTGTAACTGCTACTAAACACTTACTGTAAACATTTTCACATAGTTACAGCCAACTAACTTACATCAGAAAGCACAGCATTTATGCACAAGAAAATAAAACAATGTATTTCCACATCACATAGTCTCATATCATCAAAAAGCAAATAAAACAGAGAAGATTCTATTCTCCCATCGCTTACTCTCGTCGCCATTACACGACCTGGAGGGATTCTACACGAGACAAGTACAAGTATCTTTACTTGGTTATCTCTTATTTATCCCATTTCTTTATTATTCATCTCATCTACTTAGTTATTTTTATCATCAGAGGACACACATGTAATCTGAAACACTTAAGCTACATTTCACACTAATAAAACTATGCATTCTCACATAACCTATATCATCATATTACACTTCATTACTGTAATCAACTTTCACATTTTTACACAGTAAGAAAGCACAATATATCAACGCACATTAAAAGAAAAATGTAAACCTACATCTCAAGGCCACATATAATATCATCAAAAACACAACTAAAGCAGAGAAGACTCTATTCTCTATTCACCTACTTGTCGCCATTACGCGACAGGACCACCCTATCATATCACATTACATCACATTACGCTTGCCACAGTCTCGCTAGCATTGCGAGTCTGTTTCCTCCGGTGAGTTTGATCCTCTGGTCGACACCAGACTTTGGGCAGCGAGTGACCATGTAGAGTGCATCTGACTCTTCCACTCGCATTGATTCGACAGATGGCGTCACTGGAGGAAGGCAAGTTCCACCCCGGAAGGAACTATTGGGATCGACCCGAGGATGCACATCCGATAGACGTGGGATTCGGGCTGCCACCTCAGCAGGACAGAGATTTCCGAAGCGATTGGACTGGACAGCAGTCTTCTTTTGACACGAAGCTTCCGGTTCGAAGGTTTCGGTTTGCACGGCAAAGATTTCTTTCGTGATTTTCGTCTCTGGCAGCACTGTTCGATTTTCGACATTCGTTTCACAGCTCGTTTCAATGTTCGGAGAATTTCGCAGGTCACAGACAGTTTGTTTCGCTCGCTGACGCTGTTTCAAACTGTTTTTGCACAGGACATTCAGCCGCAAATTCCGGACAAGGATCCATCCTTTTCCTACATGCCACATGACATTTTCTTTCACCATCCAAGAGAGTCCGAGAATCAGTTCAGTAACCTGCTCAGTTACCAAGCAAGGAATTTCGAAGGCCTGATCTTCGATTTTCAGTTTCAGTACAGTCTCCCCCAGTATCCGAATTGCAGACCCATTAGCAGCTTGTAATAGTTGACTGGAACCGATAATTTCTTTCGAGTCCACTAACGACGCAGGGCATAATGTCATTTCACTGCCAGAGTCTAACAAAGCTAGCAATTTCTTTCCTCTAATTGTCACAGACAGATAAGCGTCACTGTTTCCTTTTACATGTCTAGCGTTACTCACCCCAGGTCCTTCAGGTTCATCTTGCTCTCCAGTTGACGAAGAGGTTATTCTGCGAGGACAAACCCGGGCCAAATGTCTAACCTGGTTGCACTCGAAGCAGCGTCGGTTGTCAGGAGTTGTTCTTCGGTAGTTTTCATTCGGTTTCTGATTCCATCGTTGATTCCGATAGTTTGCGCCTCTCCATGCTGACGAGGTGCGTTGCGGTTGCCATGGCGGATAGTGTCTTTCGGTTGATGGAGTATTTAGCAAGCAGTCCATTCTGTCACTCAATTGCTTTAATTGACGGGCGATGTCTTCGCGAAATTCTTTCGTATCACAATCTTCCGTTTCATTACTTTCCTTCACAATTTTGACTCGGCCTGGACGTCGTTCTTGGCGGTCCATGCCATCTTCATCAGCTCTGCGGTAGCCTTCCAGTCTCATGGCCGTTTTGTATGCATTGTCTAGGGTGACCGGTTCCCTCTCTCTCACTTTTAAGGCTAGCTCTTTATCTCGTAAGGCATCAAGGAAAGCTTTGATCGCTATAGTTTCACTGTGTGTTGACCTCGGTCCTGGGAATGCCAGAATCATTAATCTTCTTATATCGTGGACTAAAGAACCCAGATCTTCTCCTACTTTCTGTCTGCGAGCACTTAGTTGAGTCTGGTACAAAACCGTTTGGTCAGTGCTCCCATGTCTTAGCCTCAACCTGTCCATCAAGTCAGCGCATGTGGTGATTGTGTCAGAGTCAAATTCATAGAGAAGTTGATCTACAGGTTCGACCAGTGCGCAGGTCAGTTGTGCTAGTTTTTCGTCTTCTGTCCATCGGTTGTTCTTGGAACACACCTCAAATTTTTTTAGGAACACCTCTACCGACGTTTTTCCATTATAATGACCTAGCTTCATGTGCGATCTCACCTTCTCCCTTGTTGAGTCGGCAGCTTCTTCTTGTTCTGTGTTGGTTGATGGAGTTGCATGACCACCAGTTGATGCTCGACTTTCAGCAGCAACTTGCACTGCTGGGAAAGAAAGACTGACTGTCTTTCCTTCAGCTGTTTTCAGACAGTTATCTTGACAGTTCACACTGGCTGAGCTGAGCTTTTCTGACGATGGATGCAGTTGCATGACCTTGGCAGAGTTTTCCAGAACTGTGTTCGTCATGGGCCACGGTTGCATCTGGATCGGAAGAGAAACTGCTTCCGCGTAGACAGGGAAGACTGGAACAGGTGGAACCATCTTCTGACTGTATGGCGCATACATGGGCTGACCATTAGCCCAATGTATGCATTCGTAGCTGTGCGTGACTCGAGTTTCCGACGACAGGGACACCATGGACATGATCGGTCGACTCGGAGCAGATGTGTACGCGAACATCTGAGGAACTGATGCGAAGACTGGAAGGATTCTTCCGGGTTCTGTTTTCGACTCGCAGAACAGGACATCAGAAGCAGCCGAGGTGACTGAAGCAGTCACTTGTGACAGCATGTTGCTCGGTGACCGGAATTTTTCTGTTTCAGGAACCGACGAGGAGGGGAAGGTGGCAGCCCATGGGGTAGCAGTCGCTGATGACCGGTGAGGATGTGCATCCCATGTTCCCACGTGGTCGTCGCTCAGCAACGAAGAATCCCCCATTTTTCCATCTGAAACTAAAAGTCTAGGATTAGTACAAGTTTTACTATCTTTTTGCCGAACGCCTAACGCTTTTGTTTCCAGTTCGAATTTATGTAGCGCTCGCAAGTCGGTAACTTCTGAATCATCGTCTTCAGATTTATTTTCGATTCCAATTCTAACTAATTTATCTTGTTTTCGACGCATGTAATTTTCAAAGTCAAAATCTCTATACAAAACATTTGTATCATAATAATACATTGTTTGACCATGCAACATGTCAGTTGTATTTACTCTTTGACCTTGACCTTGTAAATCATTTACCTTTTGACCTTGCAAGTCATTTACCTTTTGACCTTGACCTTGTTCCCGACCTTGTAAATCCTTTGGTCTAGCACCAAAGTATTTCATCTGTACATCCATTCTTCTTGGATCATCTTGTGAAAAATTTTCTTTTCCATTTTCCACTTTTTCCCATAAATCTTCTGCTCTACTAAATCTGGGATCCATTATTATTTTACCCTCTGACCCATGACCTTTTGTAGCTTCATCCCACTTGCTGGAACCAATTGTGACGCGCGGGGGCGCCGCCTGTCCTAACGTTTCCACCCCCAAATTAATGGGCTCTAATGTTGCGCGCCCCCTTAAGCGCGGTTGAGGAAAGCTGGGTCCTAGGTCAAGGGTTTTGGTGTCAATGGTAGCGGGTTCGAATCCTAACCTAGGGTGTGAGCTTCTCTGGTTACCAAATTCCTCAGGATGGGCCGATTTTGGACATATGTCAGCGGTGGCTGTTAAGCTCACAACAGCCCCACTAAATGGGTGCTTATCAGGGTTCGATTCCTCAACTTTCCCCCAAGCTCCATCACCCACTTTACCTTCAGCTACCGACTTCACCATTGTTTCACATTCTTTCTGGCGGGAACTTAATTGGGCTTGCTGCATGGAAACTAGATTCAGCTCTTCAGCTAGACCGATTAAAATGCTACTCTGGCGCTCCATAAATTGTTCTATGGTAGTCATTTGTTTCTGTAATACAGCAGGGTCTAAGTCATCAGTATTGTCTGTAGTCTCCAACTCAAGGGTTTCTCTCGGGCATAACTCATCTTCCTCTTGTCCTGTCCCTAAGACACTGTCCGTTTCCCCGTCGGAGTCCATTATAATTCGATAGCAGAAATTACTTCACAGTTCTCTATTTAAGTTTCATTTATTTCAGAATCAATCAAGCGACTGTCTGTCGTTCATTAGCAATTATTTACACAGCCGATAAAATAGAAACAATATTAAAGATTCACGATTAAGGCCCTCCTAAAACGCCTATGTCTCTTGACTAGCTTAAGTTTTATCAGATCAGTTCGCAGACTGACTATTTCACACCTATCAGATCAGTTCACAGACTGAATACCCCACAACTAATATTTGCACCAAAAATAGAGATACAAGTTTTATCTAATTACACCTAGTTCAGGTTCGAGCTCTATAGATTAGGTTGCTTATACTTCCCTGTTCCCATTGATATTTTAGGACAGCCGATCCACCGTTTTCCGTCCTGTAGAAAGTTATTGAGTCGTCGGCCGATGCCAGAATTTCTCCGTAGGAAGCGTATTATTAATTTAATTGTTGCCGGAAATCTTCGTAATTACACATCGATTCACAAGACATCGGAAGAACCTCGTCTTCTGCCTGAGAAACTTGCCAGAATCGAAAATACCATCAATTTTGCCACGATTCACGATTTCTACCAGCATAGGTCTTACTCGATTCAATTCTGCTGCCCGACTGAAGGTTTGCGCGTTAATTTGCCGCAAGAGAGCGCTTTTTGGCGCCTAAAACATCGCGTGATGTCTAACCAATCAAAAATCGCCGGTGGTGGAAAGTTCCATTGAAAAATGCATGGGAAGCTAAATATAGCGATGACCGCATCGATCAGTGCTAAGCATAGCACCCATGAATTCGTAATAGAAATAGCGGCCTTACTCAAGTAAATAAGTAAGGTAGCTTGTAGCAACCTGGTTTGCTACAAGAGTGCGACAATGTATTGTGCATACATGCATGCTTACTTAAAGTCATTCAAGTATGCATCCATCCATACATACATGCATCTGTCTCAGAGCCAACATCACTAATTTTGGGAGCACATTAAATACAAACAATTTCTGCTGCACGCTTACAGTTCAGGGATGTGTGACCCACCATGCTTGCACCCTACGGAGGTAAAGACAGTGATGGTTGGAGGTAAAACTTAGTCTGTAAGCCTTGCTGTAGAAACTAGACAGGCGCCTCATAATTGCACATGCTGCAATAAGAAATACAAAGACTACGAGTCACGATCCATGTTGACCATTAATTTTCAGTGAGTCGCTGAGTAAGTGAATAATTTAGAGGTCAATAATTATAATTGGTCAGTTTTCTAGAAGCTGCATGGCCACTAATACAGTCAGTCGATCAGTTGACTTAGTGAGTCAATGGGTATTTAGTAAGTAGGCTAAACAGCCTTTGATATTTTTGTTTTCCCAGTAAACAACTTAAAGCACCTGTCGATGGAAATTCAGTCGTCAGTCGGTTATTCAAACGGTGTAGTTGGCCAACGGTGGTTGAGAAATAGCTTCGGCGACCGTGCTTTCTTAGTGACCGGTGTCAAAATATAAAGTATCCTCCCGATAAACGTCTCCCCCACCCTCCACCCCACCCCCCCCCCCCCCAACAGAGCCCCCTCTGGCTGAAACTCTGTATTGGAAGGAATTTTCTTGTACATAAGTTTATTGTTTGGGAGCGTAGTTCTCGTGAAATAATTAAATTTGTTAGCAACGTAAACTAACAATTAAACCTGCTCATCTATAAATTTTATGTGACTGTGGCCCATTACATTACACGGTGAAAGGAAGAAACTTTTTTGTTAGTTGCAGGTTATCATTTGTCAGCACTGTCCTCCAGACCAGTGAAGAAAGTGAAAAACATCGTAGACAATTAATGGACGGTGATATTGTTATCGATGAGCGTAGACTTAATAACCTTGTCCGCAGTCGTCTCCTGTCCATCCGCCAATGCATGGGTGGCCTTCACAGCTGCCGGTCATTAGGTTGCACTGCTTTCCGGAACAGTGACATTGCTCTTTGCAGTCCTGCTCATGAGTTCCCATCGGACAAACTGTCAATTTCATACGAGAATAAACAGAAACAAAATAAAAATTAAACGAATTAGCCCGCTATCTTACGTTACATCCTGCTGATTAGCAGTACCGTGGTGAGGGAGTAATCTATCGGCGCCATGAAGGAAAGTTGTAGCCATGTTTGTATATAGACCATAAAGTGCATGTATAAATATAGCCTAGCAGTACTAGCACAGAAAACAATATTATTTATTGATTAAATTGATGCAGAGTAGGCCTAGGCCTTCTAATAGGAGACCAATTAAAAAAGTTCTTGAAAACAGCATAATTATAAAAATATATAGCATATGTACAATCGTACATTCAGAATGACACAAATAATCGTCGAAATGACGGCGTCGTTAAATAAATTGCTATCAAAAACCTGAAAAAGAAAATCTTTAAAGACAGGCGGGCAGACACCCGTAGCCCCTCCCTCTAAGTCGACGTGGCAAATGAATTATATTTCTACTGATGACTAGCAAAAGACCTTTTGCTAAATAAAGAATGATTGCCCGCCTATCTCAAGCTTGTCTACTGACATGAGATTATATCTTGAGGAGGAGACGTCTGCCGCTTGACATTATCTTACTCCTACTCCTACTCCTCCTCCTCCTACTCCTCCTACTCCTTTTCCTCTTACCCTACTTCAGCTTTCCTGCTGAGCTTTTCTTACCTTATGCTGCACTGTCCTTCTTCATCGAGATCTTATCTTAACTTACCCGGCATTCACTTGCCTTCATTTTATACATCTCAACTTTAAAAACTTACATCTGACTTACGGTACCTTACCTTAACCTGCGCCATTTTGGTTCAATGCTCGCGTAAATAAATAAGCTTAGCCTATCTGAGTTCTTACCTGTGTAAACGCTGTTAACTAGTCTGCCACCGCATTTCGATGATACGTCACCGCCGCTGTTGCACGTCATGTTGCATGTTCCTTCTCCCACTGCTCCAGCACTGGCGTAATCGTCTCCACACCAACAACCGGCTCCAAGCTAATCAAATTTCGACAAAACAGAATTTCCGTCGAAGCAAATGTCACCAACATAATTATCTACTTTGTTTCCGATCCATAAAAGTACCTTCATTAGTGGTTTCGTCATTAGGGGGGAGACCGGTAGAGTAATGGATAACACGCTGGAGTAGAGTGGAAGCAGTAACGAGTTCGAGTTCCGTTGGGCGGACATGCTTTGTAGGCTGCTATTAGCGCCATGTATTGCAGGCTGTATGTTCAGTTAGTTAGTTAAGATTGATGTATTCTGTAATCTGAGTTTCTGTAAATTGTTTCAACTGCATAATTGTACACTGTAACCGGTTGCGGTCTGTCAACCGGATTGTTCATTAAGCGAAAAAATATTATTATTAGACTTGAATAACGAAACAATTACTTGAAGGCGCTCTTGTATATTTATAGGCCTACAAGAGTTGATGTGAATCCTGAGATGATCATTTGAATTGTGTATTCTATTTTGTGAAGTAACAATGGCATGTCTTGTTTTTATTGTTGTTTTTAAAACAGCAGGCGTCAGATGCAATAATTATTATGGTGAACAGCAACGACTGCGGAAACTTAGAATAAGTCATAAGGTGTCGTTAAAAACAACAGATCCCACATCAATTAGGCTACCACAACAAACAGATTCAGTAGAGATTGTTCTTATGCCTGCATTGTCCAAGACAAATTATAAAGTGTGAAAAGCAGAAAGATTCCATAACAATAGAAATTTCTATGCGAATTGGGGCAATAGTGCATGTTCTTTCTGTGTTTTGTTTTATTCCATGTCAGCTAAATGATCAAAATAGCGCAATGTTCGTAGCAATACCTGCAACCCGGCGTATGTGTAAAGACGTTCTTTGCAGTATCGGACACATTTGTCGACGGTCATTTTCCTATCCGATCCCCACCAAATTCGTTTATGCAATAGCTGACTCTCCTCGGATAGGAACCGAAAGCATCCCAAGTAGTCGACCTTGTCTGTAGATGAGGCACTGCTGGGGGAATCTAGAAGAATGCAAAGAAAGTCAATAATCGATAAAGATACCAACAATGACGAGAAAGTATTATAGGCCAGTTGACTACACTAAGAAGTATTATAGGCCAGTTGACTATTCTAAGAAGTATTATAGGCCAGTTGACTATACTAAGAAGTATCATAGGCCAGTTGACTACACTAAGAAGTATTATAGGCCAGTTGACTATTCTAAAAAGTATTATAGGCCCGTTGACTATTCTAAAAGGTATAATAGACCAGTTGACTATACTAAGAAGTATTATAGGCCAGTTGACTATTCTAAAAGTATTATAGGCCCGTTGACTATTCTAAAAGGTATTATAGACCAGTTGACTATACTAAGAAGTATTATAGGCCAGTTGACTATTCTAAAAAGTATTATAGGTCAGTTGACTATTCTAAGAAGTATTATAGGCCAGTTGGCTATACTAAGAAGTATTATAGGTCAGTTGACTATTCTAAGAAGTATTATAGGCCAGTTGACTATACTAAGAAGTATTATAGGCCAGTTGACTACACTAAGAAGTATTATAGGCCAGTTGACTATTCTAAGAAGTATTATAGGTCAGTTGACTATTCTAAGAAGTATTATAGGCCAGTTGACTATACTAAGAAGTATCATAGGCCAGTTGACTATTCTAAGAAGTATTATAGGTCAGTTGACTATTCTAAGAAGTATTATAGGCCCGTTGACTATTCTAAAAGGTATTATAGACCAGTTGACTATACTAAGAAGTATTATAGGCCAGTTGACTATTCTAAAAAGTATTATAGGTCAGTTGACTATTCTAAGAAGTATTATAGGCCAGTTGGCTATACTAAGAAGTATTATAGGTCAGTTGACTATTCTAAGAAGTATTATAGGCCAGTTGACTATACTAAGAAGTATTATAGGCCAGTTGACTACACTAAGAAGTATTATAGGCCAGTTGACTATTCTAAAAAGTATTATAGGCCAGTTGACTATTCTAAGAAGTATTATAGGCCAGTTGAATATACTAAGAAGTATTATAGGCCAGTTGACTATACTAAGATCAAACAATCTAACGGTTGCTGCTATCGCAATCTAAGTTTAGGGTTTCTTTTAGGAACTTAATAATGTGATGATAAGCGACTCCTATGCTATAGCTTAAAAGATGTTTCTTAGTGTGGACCTAAGTAAAGTGTGGTCTATAGGCCTAAACTTACTCGTATAAGCTACACCAGCTTTGGCATGCTCCATTGTGCAAGCAGTGTACAAACAAGGAATACCCACCCAGTACTGGCACACTGACTCGGTTAGCTACATCGGTAAGAGCGCTGGTCGCGCGTCTGTACGCGACTCTTGTGAAAGAGAGCTTGCGGGCCGCGATTCGCTTCCCGAAGGTGCTATTTCAGAAATTCAAAATCTCGGGCTAGCACGGTCCGTCCACGGGGACCTAAATGGCGGGCGACACTAATCATCTTTGAAATGGCAGTGTCGTTAAACGTGTAACAACAGTGCTGGCAGTGTCTAGCATGTTCATAGTTCAACGGAGTGCATTTTGTCGAGAATGAAGAACGACAAGAGTCGATAATAATTTAGTTCGCAGCACAGAGTTACGCCACCGTTATAGGTTGTCACTTGCGGATGGGAAAAAATGTGACTTAGCCTGACTTAGCCTGATCATCAGCTCTAATGGATAGGCTATAATTATCAGACTGAAACAGAGAGTTACATGCAAAGACACAAATGAATAGTCTATACCTTCTATGTTTAGTCTCGTCTGCCTCCAAAACCTTTTAATTTCGACCTTTATAACTTAAAGATATCTTGAAGAGGCGCCATATAAATTCCCTAGAAATGAACTTGGAGCTGTGCTCGCTAATAAACTGGTGCTTTGCGATTAAACGATTTAAACGTGCAGAGCCTAACTACTGCTGAGAGTTTCAACATCAGATTGCGTCAACGTTATAGCCATAGTTTTACTGGAATTTACGAATCAAAAAGAATACAAACATTTCTCGCAGTTGAATCCATAGTAGTCAAGGTCGCATGAGCAGTCGTAGATGACTCCGTACATCGTACAGGTTCCTCCGTTTTGGCATGGATTTGACAAGCAAGGATTAACTACAGACAGATGCAAACAAAGCCTCAATGCATATATAATTTTCATAATCCTACGCATAGGCCTACACATGTCACTTTACTTCCGTTTATTTACAAGTCGCTGTCTATCATTACCTATTGGATGACTTCTGTAACCAAGTCATTGAAACATATGATCATAATGTCTGTAGGATGTGTCATAACAATGTTTTTGACTATTTGTTTTGTCCGAGTACCATAAAGTCTCTGTTACTGTTGTACATCACTCTCTCTGATAGCCTATTGAAACACCATAGTCTTTTCAGTTTCGTATAATTATAGGTCTATACACCATGGCATATGACTTCAATTATTTTAGTAGAAAGAAGTAACTGACATTTCATTGCTAGTAACATGTTCCGTTATGTATAGGCCTATAGCAAGTTAATCGGAGTTCGATATGGGTGAGAGTGGATCAGATATCTGAAGACATGAACACCTATTTCGGTTCGTACGGGAGACTTAGACAAAATTGACACCCGACTTTGGAATCGCTGTTAACATACACGATGAACATATTATAGATATAGTAAGTAAGTAAATATTAGGCTAGTTTATTCAGTTGTTCGTTGGCTTCTATGTGTTTTGAACGAGCGATGGATTATGCCAATGAAATAGGAAGACTAGCGACAAATGAGGTTAAAAAGAGAAAAAACTACTTTGAGAGAACGTTCTGTAAAATGTAATATTTTATTGATTCTCACCGGAATAGGCCATAGAACATGTTATATGCAGAAACAAGTCATTCACTATCTGGTATTGATTATAGATAATATAGGCCTACTCACTGACTCACTAAGCCTATGCCAATTATGTACGCCAGTTAGCGGAACTTACTGTAAGCGCATGTCGCACCAGCGAATTTGGGAGGGCAGACGCAGAAATATTCCTGTCCTGAATTTTGACACGTGCCGTGGTTTTTACAAGGATTGCTTGTACATGCATGACCTGTCAGAAAAAGTTACAATCACACGCATAATAAGGCAAGTTAAGTGACCATCTACCTGCCTGATTCATCTACTGTCTCTGTCTTTGTATCTCTCTGTGTGTCTTCTGTCTCTGCCCTGCATCTGCCTATGTCTCTGTCTCTGTCTCTCTCTTTCTAAGTAGATTCCTTTTATTTTGTTCAGGTACATGCGGAAGAATCTTTTGCAAAGTTGAATGGCATCCAATTCAAATTATTCTTGTGATCTAATGCATAAGGAACACAAACTAATGCTAATCTTGTTCCTCGGACTCATTCTTTCCACCAGCTTTGCTTCTGTCGTGCATTTAGCCTGGATGAGTTTAAACATTTCTAATAAACCAGCGATGAGAAGTCAGCCTCTATGTTTCTCTATTTCTCAAGCGCTTGATGCCATTATCTTTGAACGATTGTGTTCTCTATTCTGCTATTGTTCTCTATTCTGCTATCGTTCTCTATTCTGCTATGGTTACCGATAAATTTTCCAAGAAGTTTTTTAAATGTTTATGAACATCCAATCTTGACAACGCATTTCGCAAGCAGTAGGCTACACCAACCATTGTAAACTAAGCCAACCTAAGCTAAAAAAACATAGCATAATAATTTAGTGGCTCGGAAGAAATGTATTCTGTGCTGGAACTACTGGAACGCTTAATATCAATTTTCGCAGTCTGTGCTTAAGTGTTGTTCCTCCTAATTGACAACGCCAACTGGTTGCAAGGGAAGCAATTTTTAGTATGTGTAAAATTGTGCATTCCATCTCTGAGCTGCCACAAACGATTAAGGCTATCGATGCTTGCGACTTCAAATAGGCCTAATTGTCTTGAATATTGTAGAGACTTGGACTAATGCATTGCGTGGATAGCCTTAGGCCGCTTTATTTTTGTCCGCCTGCTTGTCTGCCTCCGTCCGCCTGTGCGCTGCGTCCGCCTGTGCGCTGCATGCACCGACTCGCCGCTTATTGATTGTCCGCCTGCTTGTCCGCCTGCTTGTCCGCCTGCTTGTCTGCCTCCGTCCGCGCTCTGTCTGCTATAAAAAGGCAGGATTCCGCTGTTCGCCACCGACTCTCCTGTTGGCCACGAAGCTGACTAGAGAGCCTGGCACTTGACACACGGTAAAACGTGAGTTCAGGTGGTGAATGACTACAGACTTTCGGACGGCCTCGAAGCTGACTGATTGTCCGCCTCTCGACACACGGTAAAACGTGAGTCCGAGTGGTGCCTGACGACACGACGTTCGGGAAGCCGCAAGAGCTGACTGATCGATCGACTCTCGACACACGGTAAAACGTGAGTCCGAGAGGGGACTGACTACCAACTCCTGGTAAGGCCAACGAAGCTAACCAGAGAGGCTGGCACTTGATGCACGGTAAAACGTGGGTTGAGTGGTGACTGATTGTGAGAGTGGGTGTCGCGGCTCCTATTGACCCTGGGTACTTAAGCTCGGTCTAGGGGTTCCCTACTCTCATTAGAGGGGTTCGAACCCTCCGACGGCTGACAATTGACGGTGACGGTTACCTTCTCAGCCTCCGGCTGAAGACTATTGCTACGGTTACCTTCTCAGCCTCCGGCTGAAGACTATTGCTACGGTTACCTTCTCAGCCTCCGGCTGAAGACTATTGCTACGGTGACTGACAGACGAGTAACTGACGATATTCGACTACTGTTGACGGGTAGGACAGTTGACTCCGACCGTGGGAGGGATCCCTGAGAGCTATAGGGGTTGCTGCGGTCCACATTTGGCTCCATTTCTAGTATCGTTCTGTTCTGTTCTGTTTCGCTTGTACCTTAATCGCCTTGTGTTTGGAAACCAATAAACGTGTATTAAACCTTAACCTGGTTAGTCTTTAGTCAACCGCTAAAGCCGGACCCGGATATATTTTACGGGCTAGGGGTGGTGTTTTGGTCTCCTGGTGTAATTTGCCCAACCTAGTTCCGCTACATATTGGTACCCGGTAAGTGGAGCGATTCTTGGTTTCCTTTGGTGGTTTTGGCCTTCGACAAAACTGGAACTTGGGGTGGTAGACTTTGACTCTGACGGACTGACAATGATGTGGAACGGTCAGACGGAAGAAACTGTTCCTGGTTACCCGGTTACTTCGTCGCCAGACGCCGGACGACGAAAGGACCTCCTGGTGGACTACGAGGTCGAATCCAGCCGTTTCCTGACGAAGATTGATTTCGCCGATTCGCCGAAGAAGGACCGCAAGAGTATACTGATCCCGGAGAAAGACGTCAGCGTCCTGGAGACAAGGGTCATGGAGAAAGTCGGTCACATGATCGGAGACCGAAAGAGTCCGATGAAACCGGGAAAGTTCGATGGAACCGGATCTCTCGAATCATTTCTGGTGCAATTCGATGTGTGTGCGAGACACAACCGATGGACTGCAGATGATAAGGTCGATTTCCTCCGTTGCTCGTTAGAGAAGGCGGCAACACAGTTGCTCTGGGATTTCGGAGCCAGGACAGAAATCACATACGAACAGCTCGTCGAAAGATTACGGCAACGTTACGGCGCAGAGGGTCAAGCTGAAACCTTCCGGGCCCAATTGTATTATCGCCGACAGAGAGCAGACGAGACGCTTGGAGACCTGCTGCACGACATTAGAAGACTTGTCGTCCTCGCTTATCCGGTGCCGTCCAATGAGACAACAGAGATCGTCGCGAAGGACGCTTTCCTCGAAGCGATCCGGGACCGGGAATTGTCTCTCAAGGTGAGGGAACGTGAACCAAAGACGATTGACGAGGCCTACAGAACCGCGTTACGTCTCGCCGCCTATCAGCAGACGTCGGAATTGGAAGATCGACGGAGACCAGCCAATCGGGTGAGAACGACACAGGAAGGTGATGCCGGGGGACAACTTCAGTCCCAACTGGATAAATTCTTCGCAGAGCAACGCAAGTGGCAACAGGATCTAGAAGGGAAGATTTGCCGTCAGATGGAGGAACTCCGAGGCTCGCATCGGACGGGTCTTGACGCCGAGCCGACAGTTTCTCCGCCGGTTCCGTCTCCGGGAAGGTCTCCCGGGAATTTTGGTCGACCCGTGACCTGCTTCAACTGCGGACGCGTGGGTCACGTGGCCCGTCAGTGCCGCCAACGCAGACGGAATCCTAACCGTCAAGAAGACGCACGCGATTCGGGTCCAACGACGTACGAGAACGATGGACCGATCGTCACGAACCACACTACGAGGGAGCGAACGACCGGTACAACGAGTAACGCGATCTACATCCGTGGAGAAATCAACGGACAGCAAAGAACTTGCCTAGTGGACACTGGGTCGGAGGTAAGCTTGGTTCCCTCCTCTGATGTTGATGGTTTGATGCTCCAACCTTGTAACCGACTCCTTTTGGCTGCGAATGGTTCTCCGATTAGAGTTCTGGGACAGCTGGATGTGCAGATTAAAATCTCCAGAGGGTTTTCCATCGATACTTGCTTTCTCGTTTCCGATCAGATAGGCGAACCAATGCTTGGGATGGACTGGCTAAGGAAGCATCGATGTAGGCTTGGTTTTGGGCAAAAAGCACTATTCGTTGGTCGTCGCCGTATTCCACTAGTCCGAGGGAATGGTTCTTTCTGGTGCCGCAGAGTAATGGTTGCGGAAGATACCACTGTACTTCCTCGATCTCAGTGTGATATACCATGCAAGACGCAATATAGAAATTTGTCGACCGCTGCACAGGCGTGGATGACTGAGTCCAAGGAGATCCAGCCGGGTTTGCATGTGGCTAGGGTGGTATTGGATGATGTGGCTGATAGGGCTTGTATTCGCGTAGTAAATCTAAATGAGCAGTCCGCCCTGTTGACGGTTAACCGAATGTTGAGTGACTTGCACCCAGTAGAGGTCGAAAGAAGGGAGGGAAATGAAGGACACATAGGTCCCGAAGACCACTTGGTTGAGAAATTGATGAAAGATATCCCGGAGGATGTTCCGATGGACGTGAAAGAAGGGCTGAAAGGTCTATTGTTGAAGTATGAAGATATTTTTTCGACAACCGACCAGGATTTGGGACGGACCATGATTTCCCAGCATCGAATCGACACTGGAGACTCGCGTCCCGTGAGACAACCATTACGGAGACAGCCGCTCCCGTATCAGACTGCTATCGACGAGCAATTGGGTCAGATGTTGTTGACTGGAGTGGTTGAACCTGCTGTGAGTGAATGGGCTGCGAATGTTGTTCTTGCTAAGAAGAAAGACGGGTCCTTGAGGTTTTGTATTGATTATCGGAAACTGAATAACCAGACCCGGAAGGATTCTTATCCTCTTCCTAGGATAGACGCCTGTTTGGATGCTTTGTCGGGAGCTGGGTGGTTTAGCACCTTGGATTTGCGAAGCGGGTATCATCAGGTCGCGATGGACCCGGGTGATGCGGACAAGACTGCTTTTATCACCAGACGAGGAACTTTTCGTTGGAAAGTTATGCCTTTTGGGTTGTGCAATGCGCCCGCCACTTTTCAGCGACTTATGGACATTGTGCTATCTGGACTGAATTTCGAATTATGCTTGGTGTACCTAGACGATGTGATAATCTTCAGCACTACTGCAGAACAGCATTTGGCTCGTCTAAGTAGCGTCTTTCAGAGACTTAGAGAAGCTAATTTGAAGCTGAAGCCTAGTAAATGTCATTTGCTTAGGCGTACCGTATCCTTTCTTGGACATATAGTCACAGCTGAGGGTATATCAGTGGACCCATCGAAGGTACAGGCTGTAGCTGAGTGGCCTACGCCAGGGCATCTGCGGGAGGTCCGCGCATTTCTAGGACTCTGCTCTTATTACCGCAAGTTTATTCGGGGATTCTCTACGGTTGCAGCACCATTGTTTGCACTGACCAGGAAGGATCAACCGTTCTTGTGGGGAAATGAATGTCAGGAAGCTTTTGATCGTCTGAAGGTTGCTTTAACCATCGCTCCAGTACTCAGTTTGCCTGTAGACGACGCTACTTACACATTGGACTGCGATGCTTCGGATCTAGGTGTTGGTGGGGTGCTGTCTCAAACCATTGATGGCGAGGAACGAGTGATTGCCTATGGCAGCCGCTTATTTTCAACGGCCGAACGCAACTATTGCGTGACAAGGAGGGAACTGTTGGCCATAGTGCATTTCACTCAGGTCTATAGACAGTATCTGCTGGGTAGACATTTTACACTTCGAACGGATCATGCAGCGCTGAGATGGCTTCAGCGTACTCCGGATCCTATTGGTCAACAGGCCCGATGGTTAGAAAAGTTGGCAGAATTCGACTTCGAAATACTGCACCGGCCTGGACGCAAGCATGGAAATGCGGACGCTCTATCGCGGAAACCTTGTCGACAGTGCCACTGGGAGGAAACCGACTCCGTGGACAACTTTGTCCGGGAAGTGGTTGAGGTTTCGGACGAGAACGACAGTTATGGACGGACAAAAGGGCAGTGGAACGAGTCGCCTGCAAAGACGAACGAAGGATCATGCGTCGAAGCAACGGACGGCGCTACAGCTTCTTCCAGCCGTCAGCCGCGTCACCGCTGGAAAGAAACACGTACGAAGGAAGCCTCTTCGGGACGACGACGTACCGACGTCCGCGATGGCGCGACGGCTTCTGCCGTCGACCGGCCAAGTACCAGGTCCTTTGCATCGCGAGGAGAAGTAACGGAAGCAACAGAAGCAACGGAAGCAGATTCGGGCGGAGCGACGACGGTCTCAAGCAGACCTCGTCGGGCCGTTCGTCGGCCTGTCCGGTTCCAGTAAAGTGAACGGGGATGACGGCGCACGTTTCCTCTACGTCCGCGACGTCTACTCCTCTTCGTGCGCGCATGAACGTGCGCGTGGTTTCATCGTCGGCGCGCTTGTGTGCGCGCGTGCTTCCTCGATGCCTACTCCTCGTCGTCTACTCCTCTTCGGCGCGCTTGTCTGCGCGCGTTTCCTCTTCGTGCACGCATGGGTGTGCGTGCGAGCTTTTCGTCGGCGCACGTGTTTACGTGCGAGCGCGCCTGGATGCGCCAATGTCATCTTCTCGCCTACAGCTGCCTAGCGGTATCAATCTGCCTGGGTCGCGCGCGTGCATGTCCCGTTCGCCTATAAAAGCATCTCTCTGGCCGCTGATCTGCGTCAGTTGAAGAAATGGCAACCAAGGAGATTCGTCGCTGTTCCGGCTGCGGTCAAGTTTTTGCGGGGACACAAGCATCTCAAAGGATCTTGCAACATGAAGCAAAGTGCCGCGTTCTTCGGATTCGCTCCGCCAGACTCGTCTCGACGGCGCCTGCTGCCCTGGCAGCCGAACCGGTCGCTGGTACGCATGGACCGGGTGAACAGTCTAACGTCTCGCTTGGATCCGATACCGACTTCCCTCTAAGCGTGCCCGATCCGGTTTTGGACTCTGTTCCAGATTCGGTTTTCCCCTCCTATGACCAGGGAGGAGACTGCTCGCATTGTGAGACTGGGTCGCGCGATGGCTTCGACTATGACCATCGAGCAATTCGTGCAGAGGATGTTGGACCTTTATCCTCATTGGTCCATCGACCTTCTTCGCGGAGTTTTCGACGGATGCCTACCCTCGTCTCCTATTCCCAATCCTTCGACGACCCCGTCGAACGAGGACGTGATCTGGATCGACGACGACTAAAGAATGACTACGAAAAGAAAGAGAAGAATCGACCGTTTCTGTTTTGAACTTGGTGCAACTCGTGTGCGAACACTATGGACTTTTACTTAATAGTCGTAAGTACGGCTTTGCGATTTCTTTGTACTGAACTGAACTCCAATAAGTGCTGCTAATCGATTTCGTGCGATGGACACTGAATTGTTTTATTTCTTTTGCATTGAGAACAGTTTGCTGTAAACTACGTTTTTGCGAATTTTGCGATTGTGCTCGAACTTGTAAGCTGTATTGAGTCGTATAGTTAAGTGGTTGGGACATTGTGTTCGTTCCCTCATGTTTATTGTGCAATGCCGGGTTTAGTTGCTCCAAAATGGGACTTTTGGATTGCTTTTGGGGGAGGCATGTAGAGACTTGGACTAATGCATTGCGTGGATAGCCTTAGGCCGCTTTATTTTTGTCCGCCTGCTTGTCTGCCTCCGTCCGCCTGTGCGCTGCGTCCGCCTGTGCGCTGCATGCACCGACTCGCCGCTTATTGATTGTCCGCCTGCTTGTCCGCCTGCTTGTCCGCCTGCTTGTCTGCCTCCGTCCGCGCTCTGTCTGCTATAAAAAGGCAGGATTCCGCTGTTCGCCACCGACTCTCCTGTTGGCCACGAAGCTGACTAGAGAGCCTGGCACTTGACACACGGTAAAACGTGAGTTCAGGTGGTGAATGACTACAGACTTTCGGACGGCCTCGAAGCTGACTGATTGTCCGCCTCTCGACACACGGTAAAACGTGAGTCCGAGTGGTGCCTGACGACACGACGTTCGGGAAGCCGCAAGAGCTGACTGATCGATCGACTCTCGACACACGGTAAAACGTGAGTCCGAGAGGGGACTGACTACCAACTCCTGGTAAGGCCAACGAAGCTAACCAGAGAGGCTGGCACTTGATGCACGGTAAAACGTGGGTTGAGTGGTGACTGATTGTGAGAGTGGGTGTCGCGGCTCCTATTGACCCTGGGTACTTAAGCTCGGTCTAGGGGTTCCCTACTCTCATTAGAGGGGTTCGAACCCTCCGACGGCTGACAATTGACGGTGACGGTTACCTTCTCAGCCTCCGGCTGAAGACTATTGCTACGGTTACCTTCTCAGCCTCCGGCTGAAGACTATTGCTACGGTTACCTTCTCAGCCTCCGGCTGAAGACTATTGCTACGGTGACTGACAGACGAGTAACTGACGATATTCGACTACTGTTGACGGGTAGGACAGTTGACTCCGACCGTGGGAGGGATCCCTGAGAGCTATAGGGGTTGCTGCGGTCCACATTTGGCTCCATTTCTAGTATCGTTCTGTTCTGTTCTGTTTCGCTTGTACCTTAATCGCCTTGTGTTTGGAAACCAATAAACGTGTATTAAACCTTAACCTGGTTAGTCTTTAGTCAACCGCTAAAGCCGGACCCGGATATATTTTACGGGCTAGGGGTGGTGTTTTGGTCTCCTGGTGTAATTTGCCCAACCTAGTTCCGCTACAATATCAAGGAAACAAGTTTAATACTCTGTTGGTGTCGCCACCACAATACTAACCATAAAATAGAATTTGATAGGTTACATAATGAGGAATGCGTATTGAAACTCAAGGCGAAGAGTTAGGCTAATGTTTTGACGGATGGCACATAAAATGCTGGATGCTAAGAACTCATTTTCAACAATTCTAAATTGGTCGTCCTTTTGAACCAGTTTATCGTACACAACGTTTCTACCACGTGAGGGTTTTCCAGGCAGCTCAAATAAGAGCCTGTTTGAATGGATTCTTTCAGGCAGAATGCTAAAAACTTACTTCCAGAAATTCTACATTTGTCTGCCTTTTGAACTCGATAACATCAATGAATTTCGGTCGATAACTTACTCTAGATAGGCTACAAACCTTGTGTGTTTCGTGGGAAACGTTAAACGCTATTGGAGTTTCGGCTTAACCTCGCTATTTCGTATGAGAGTCTTGCACCGAATTTCATGCGCCCCCCTCAGATCTATCTACGAGAAATTAGTTTCAAGACGTTCTTGTAAGATACTGTAAGAAAACTTTTATATTGCGTCGCTCTGGCACAGTGGCACCTATCAGAGGCGCTTTGTGAATGACAATCTTTAGCTGATTAGGGTCTATTGATTGCAACGAAACTTACGATAGTCGCATCTTTTACCATGCCATCCACTTTCGCAATCACCTTTGCACTGGCCAGTGTAGACATCACACAAGTCCGAAGAACAATGGCATTCATATATGCATTCTTTTCCAAATTTTCCTTGTGAACATGGCATCATATCTATAAAGTCAGAAAGAGCATCTCAAGATTATCAGCACAATATTATTCAACGCAATGATTATTTTCGCGGCATATCAACACGTTACTAATGAGTAATAACTATTAATTTTACCAATACATCCGAAGGCATTTGAAGTCAGTCTCTCGGCAGTAAGGTAAGAACAATGAACTGATACCCTGGTCATGCATGGGATTGTGCAATATTGTTATCTAAGTCATAAAAAGACTCAAGTTGTACCACTAGACTATAAAAAATGACAGTTGAGATCATCACTCGTATTCATTGCCGTCGTTGTTATAGCGCTAGACACTGATGACAATGATTATGAGCTCGTGAATAAGCTGGTGCCCAGCGCTCGTGTATAAGCTGGTGCCCTGCCCTTGGCTTTCGAGTGGCGCTCTAGAAATTCGGAGATACGATGATGGTTTGTTTATTATATTGAAAACTAGGCCTACATGTTTCTGTGAAAATCAACATGTAACGCGTACTCTGCAAAATCACACTTCTAAAAATCCCGAACTTCCGGTGAATTTGTCAAGGAATCTGCACTTTGTGTAGATCTAAAGTGATGCAATAACTTGTGACACTTTTGTCCAACACCCACGTAAGCAGCCATGCTTATTATTATTATTATTCGTTCTACGTACATTAGGCTACTCAGGCCAGTTTCCTCCCCTAAACTGTCTCCACCATAATCTTGTGTAGAATAAATTATTCTCTCCGAGACATTATTCAGAAAAAGGATCCTTGAGAAAATAATTACATCCCATATGAATAGGTTTTTTCTATGACTATAGGCTAATTTATAAACGGTATGTATTATAAACAGTTTACAACACATGTATGCTGTACCGGTACTAGGTTTGAAACAGTTGCTGGCCACCTGTATGCAATTGGATAGACACATGACGTTGAGCAGGTGGTCGGCAACGCCTTGTTTTGTGTTAATAATTAATAGACTAACGACAGCTTGTTCTCCGTTCTTTTGTGGTGCGAAGTGTTTCTAATGTTTTGCCATTAGGCCTATGTGAACTGATTCCAAAAATGGAGACTTTTCGTGTTTTTTGGAAGACAGTCCTAACGTTTTAGGGTCTAGGCCCTATATTCTACAGCCAATGCACAGCGAGTGATGCTGTGACAGCCGAAATTTCCACAGATAATGGAAATGTGGAAGCTGTGTGCCGTCTGCCTATTGATGTTGCCGGATAACGAAATATAGGATGCGGAGGTTGACTGGTAAGAAGAACATGGAATGATGGAGAAAAGGACTTTACCGAGTATTACCGAATGCCCTGAGGCACTCAAGTGGTAGTTACAAGAGTGTCAAATTTGCGGAACCTAAGGTATTGAAATGATTTTTCGAGGTAGAAAATAAGTCAACCATGATAGAGTGCTTAAAATGTGCCAAAACTTGAGAAAGCTGAGTAGCAATGCCTAGTATAAGGCTATGTACGATAAATAATGAAGCAAATACCGTATTCAACCTTTGGCGCTTTTGTCTCATATTTCTCAAGTTCTGGAAGAAAGAACCAAACATACCGTAAGTGTAAGAGACGAGCAGCAAAACTCAGCACATGAGACTACTGCCTATGTTCTGATGCTATCATTTTTACAGACAAGTAGTAGGCGTAGGCTATGCCTATAGGAAGTTCCTTGTTATCAGTAAGCAGTGTTCAACTGTAGGTCATATTGGTAGACCAAAGGCTGGAAGACCATTTGAACTAACATGTATACTACAGTGTGACAATCCATTTTCATACCCGAGAATTATGAATTATTCCTTTGCATTGTATTCAGTTATCTTCAGAAATGTGAAGCGGTGAACACCCGCACTAGAAAGCGTCTCTTCTTCGGCTGTATTCAGAATATAGGCCAACCTACTTCATTATTACACGCTACAATATTCTTGCAACCTTGAACGCCTCTAAGCATCGCCTCAATAATATATATATATAAATATATAGGCCTATAATACATATATATATACACTGTGTCCCGATGAAAAATATACCCCAGCAAAAAGCGTCATAACTCGGTCAAAAGTTTTAGTATTTGCCTGAAATTTGTAATACCACAACCATAATCATAACCACAACAATAGCCATAATCACCACCTATTCCTAACGCCGATTAGAAATATTCGTGAGTTTGTCAAGTTAATGAGCGTTTGAGTCGCAGAGCCGAGAAATGGAAGTTTCCAACATACAAAAGCTGAAAGGAAGTTAAGTTCAACTACAGTTGGTGTTCGGAATGTCCGCCTTTTTCACAGACACACACACCGTAGACGTAGACGCCACTGTTTAATGGTCCGGTCGGCTTATTAGCATTCTCTAACCGATTTCGTAAGCCGGCTATAGAGGAATACAATGATTACAATGTGGAAGACGCGAAGACCATATAGGGGGGAGAAGGTTGTGGAGTACAATTTCTGACCATCCCTTCTAAACTGTCAACAACACGTGCGCGTCGGCAGGCTCTCACGATTTTACACGAATTGCAATGTAAAACGTTTAAAATTTCTTGCAAATAATTACCCTACGTATGGAGGAACATTTGGACAGGTAATTATGTGTCACTTTACGGCTCTTTATAGGTAAATTTAAGCATGGTGTCGTTCGCGTATAGGGTAAGGTTTCGCGTCGTGAGGGTCGGTTAGGGTTAGTGTTAGGGTTAGTGTCGTCATTAGATTCTTCAGATTTTTGCGTCCTCAGGGTCGGTTAGGCTTAGTATTAGGGTTAGTGTCGTGATTAGATTCTTAAGATTTTTCCGTTGGTTCTTTAGCAGTTGTTGGTGAAGCTAATAGCCTACAGCTTCACCAATAACTGCTAACATCAACTACCTTCTCCCCCCTATGGTCTTCGCTTCTTCCACAATGTAATCATTCTATTCCTCTGACCGGCTTACGAAATCGGTTAGAGAATGGTAATATGCGTCCGGTCGATGATCATGTGGTCAAACAGTTCAACAGTTGCCACTCTTCAATCAGACGCGCCCTAATAAAGGTTACCGATATCATGAATACGGGAACGAAAAACGCGCTCTTCCAATACACTCCGGATTGAGGTCTGGACTTTTGGGCTAATACAGCCTCGGGATATGAACCTGGGGGTCTCCCGAGACAGCTACTACACTACTACGTCCACGGCTGTGTGTCCGTAAGCATGGAAGAGTTTGTTGATTATTTTGCTACTTCTTCAGAATGGAGCCACCTGTCACCTGCCTGTTCGCTTCAGTACTAAGACAAGGTGCTGATGGACCAAGACAGCGAACTCCCGTTATATGTTATAAATATATAAAATTATATATGCATATTATAATTGTATAGGTCTACACTGTGTTCGGGGAAAATGGACCATCTATAAATATGAGCATCATTAAAATTATGTCCATATAGCCTAGGCTACATACCTTGCCTTTCTAATAACACAATAAAGTAGGCTAATAAACAGAATGTTTGCATAGCAGTTTTTGAAGTGTTCACTTACTGAGTTCGCAGAATCTTCCATACCATCCAGTATCGCATTTTCCTTTTGCACATAGACCGGTGAGCACCGAACATGGTAGTTTCTTTTTACAATTGCACTTAAACAAGCACCGTATTCCCCAGTGGCCTTGTGGACAACCTAATCAAACGCAACGGAACATCCGTATACTGTTTGCGACTGGTGGAGTTCCTGCAGTGCAGAAGACATGGCTGCAGGATTTCTCTTCATAAACTAACACCAATACATAGACCAGACGAAGAAACATCATTTGGTCATAGCTGCTAGCCTGCTAACATTTCCGGTGACGTTGCGCCTCAAGTTCCCTCAACTACGGCTGTTAATGAAGCCTAAATTCTGGATCTGCCTGGTCAGCATAATAGCTAAGAACATGCTTATACGCAAAATGTAGGCCTATGCGTCAAAACAATTGCACAATGACAACAGTATAGGTGATTGAAAAGCAACTGCACACTATAGCGTCGAGTCTCGGCGTCCTAGATATAAAACAAAACATTGCTGGACCAACCAACTACACTGCTATCATTCTTCGGTTCACGTCATAGTGTCACGTTATGTACAGCAATAGCATACCGTATGATCAAAGCTTGAAGCTGCAATGTAGAAGGCCCCATATTCAGTGCATGATTAGCTATGCAAAGAGATAATTATACAGCACAGGAGTATGGCCAGAGGTTTTCTGACAGACCAGTATATGGTTCCGATAAAGAAGAAACAAAATGCAATGACATGCGAAGACGAAAGAACTATAGTCTACTCACTCACGCATCCAAAATTGTTCTCTGCCCGCACACAATATACCCACGCAGAGTGGAGGGAAGAGAATTCCATAAGGAGGGCCCAATGATGGTAAAGGATCGAGTTTGAGCAATACCGTAATAGTCCTATCTCGTGGAACAAACAAGTCAGCCCTGTCCAGAAAACGGAGACGTCGATGCAGAAAGAGGAGAACGAATGAGATCCCTGACATATTTTGGTGCAAGACCCAGTTTGGATTTGAGTACCGGAGAAAGGACTTTATATTGTATGCGGGCAGAGAGAGAAAGCCAGTGTAGTTGGTTGATCATGAACAATAATATATGAGAGTACTTAAGAAGGCGAACAATCAATCGAGTAGCAGTATAAATATTAAGGACTGATTGAACGGGAGATAGACGAACCTTTTGAAGACCAATAGATCTCAGTAGGGAATTACAGTAATCAATTCTGGAACAGACAAATGCACGGACTATGAATATGATAATGAAGATATGTTGATCGTAATGTGGATTTGATGCTCACTTGAAAAGTATTCAAAGGTTTCAACACCGCCACAACTGCTTCCTGGATCTCCAGGACACGGTTCCGTGCATTGTCCTTCCCTGTCCAATAATCCAACATCATCGTGGCAGAAGCAAAACTTTCCCTTCTGTAAAAGAAATCGATGTTCCGGGTAAAATAAGCTTGACCAAATCCATGATATCAGATAGAACTCTTGAGTAGGCCTACGCGTGAAGACTAGGGATTACAAGCCCAATGGTTTGTTTGAACTCCATTGTTCATATATTGTCGGCAGTAAAAACTCGGGTATTAGATACCTGAGTTTTTAAAGATTTACAAATGTCATGTGATCATTAGACTATCACTAGGCCTACTGCACTATGTCTTACAATTAGAAATCGCCGTTGTAACCTTAGACCTTAGTCCTTCCCGTCAAATACTTAAATACTTTAAAAACCTTTGTACTCAATTGCCAGCATTATGTTGACAGAAGAAGAAAAACACAAAGAATGGTAGAGCACATAGGCCTAACTGAATTTAACAGCATTGAGGACTTGAATATGACCCACGGGGCATAATTGGCATGCTTGTAATAAAAGTACTTTTCATTACAATTGACACAAGATGCAAGGTAAAACGAAATGTTTCATTAACTTCACAACTTATGACAACCATTAATAATAATTATTGTTCTCGTTGAAAGTCCTTAGTTGAAGCACCGTGTCAAGATCTGACATGCGCAGCCACTGCCACGAACTTTTGTTACAGGTGTAGGAACTTTTGCTAAAGTTGATCGCTATTGATCTTGCTACTGTGACCCATTCATTCTTCAAACTGTGTTGGGTGTCTAATTCCAATAGAGTTCAAAAGCTTCTCCTCCTCATCCTAACTACTGAGGTACCGGTATTCGCAAACTGTACACCAGTCTTGATGTCCTCGAGACTAAAGTCTTGGTCTCGAGTGCGCTTGAGTTCAGTTTAAAAAGTCATAGTCTTGGATATTTTCAAGACCAAGACTCGACTGTCTATTATTGTTAATAATATAAACATCAACCAAGTCCGTTTTGAGATCGTCGTAGGCCCTACGTACTCTTACATTATGCCAAATCTGCACGAAAATAGAAACGCACCCAGTTTTAATCTTAAGCTTCCGACTTTCTCTTATTTACTTCCGGCTTCATCCGACCTGTTGTTTAAATTTAAAAAAAGTGACGAGATCCAGTCAAGCAAACGATCCACGTATGTTATCGCTACGCTTGAGTACAAATCTTTTGCTACGCTTGAAAATGAAACAAATGGCAACGGTGTGTTAAGTTTCTACTTTCAGAGCAACTCTAATTATCAGAAGAAGAACATCGTCGAGTATAATTTATTATCAGGTAATTTTAGCTGCTTTCAATATTCACCATTCCTATAATTAGCCTATTTCGGCATGAATTTTGTGGACTAAGTAGGACATGGTTCTATTTAAAATTGTTTCACTTGTAGGCCTATATAAAACTTTTATATCTATTTAATAGACTATTAATGAATAATGTCTTCGTTAAAACTTTGGGTTATTCGACTTTTGCCACTTTATTAAGCTGGATAAAGTGGATAGTCTATGACTGATTTTTCAGAGTTTTGGTCTTGACTCTTGAGGTCCAAAGTCTTGGTCTTCAGGCTTCAGGTCTTGAAAACAGGACTGCTGCACACGACCTTGAAAAACCATTGTGATCACCGATAACGATGACAACTTTTACAACTGCAATATCACATATTTTAGCCATCTAGTAGTTTATTGTATTGTAGGCCTATCTATAAATTTATATCGCGGCTTCCGCAGATTGACTAACCAGAAGTGCTCTCAGCACGAAAAACTCTTGGGGAAAAAAAATTCCTTTAACGATTGAGAGACATCTGAGGAAAAACGAATAATAAGCTTATGCCTCAGCGTGGGAAGAAGGTCATTAGGTCATTTTCCATATGGAAGAAACAACCACAGCAAACACCCGATGTCAGGAAGAGCACTGAGGCTGAGCAGTCCTATAGTCCTGGGAACAAAAAGTTCAGGACGATCGGCAGAATGCATTGAGCGAGTTTAGGACACAGATAACGACTTTTACATATAGTTTGAGAGGTATGGACCGTATAGTATTTAGGAATATTTCCCAGCTGTGATTTGGAACCCAAAAAAGGATCTTGCAGTGATTGCGTGCCAGCGTAAAACTTCAATCTTATAACGATTAGGCCTACTGCAGGCGGTCTGCTCAGTTAGTAGACTATACTTAAGATTTGTGTATTCTGTGTTCTCCGTTATTGTGAATTGTTTAAACTGCATAAGTGTACAACTGTAACCGGTTGCGGTGTGTCCACCGGATTGTTAACAAAAAGAGAAATTAGATCTATTAGAAATTAATATCCGCACAGCGATGGGAGTCGAGCTATGAGCCTAGCCGAAGCATTTAAGACTGATTAAAGAGGAAAGAGACACGGTGTGTCGGTCAGCCCACAAGAAGTGAGTTGCGGTAGTCAAGAGTCAAGGCGAGGACTGACAAGTGCATGAACTATGGCAGTAAAGACAAAGGGAGACTGATCGTCGGATGACTCTGAGCCCCTCAGTTGAAAAAAGCAGGAGTGGGTTAGTTTAGATAGGCTTTGTGCTCCTTAAATGTGAAGGAGGAGTAAAGAGTTGTTACACCCAGGTTACGGACACTCAAAGAATAACTATAACCACAGTTTTTATTGCTCAAAGTAACCGTTGACAAAACATATTTCACACATAATGAATATTTAGCCTATATATTAATACGTATATCCAGGAATTTCTCAGTCTGTAGTTGAAAGTCAAATAGGAGGGCGGAGAAAGTGTTGTTACACCCAGGTTACGGATACTCGAAGAATACGTTTCTCAGTCAGTAGTTGAAAGTCAAGTTAAGCTAGCTGTTGCCTAGTCCCAAACCAGATCAATCGAGTCTTTGTAGCGTTTACACAGAGTCGGCTAGCCGACATCCAACATCAAAAACAAGACAATCGATAGAATTAACTAGGGGGGAGTTGGTCAGATATGGTATTTATCTTATAGAAACGAACAACTGGTTTGCAACGTACACTGAGAACGGAGTAAGTGTAGTCATTGTAGTAACAGTAGTCAACGCATCGTTTCTGCGTCATTTCCTCGTCCGTCATCTCAACCCCTGTTTGCTCGTAACCTCTTTTTTGAAAGCATCCGACGTAATAGGTCACTTCGAGACATGATCCTGTACAGCACATGCATTGCAAGCTGTCTTTTAATAGTTATAACTAAGCTATTTATACCTGTATGTAAACATTCATTAATCATTTACTATTAGAATTTATATAGCGTCCCTTCAGAAAACTAATCAGAGGCGCTCCCAGCCCAGCCACGGCAAAAGAAAAAACATTTTAGGGGCTTAATAAATAAAGATTGACTGGTCAGGTGGAGGAGATGAAGGTTATGAGGGAGGTCATTCCAGATTGACGGCCCCACAACCGAGAAGACTCGGCGCTGTCTGGCAGCTAAGCGAACCCGCTCAAGCATAGGAAATGATTATCCATAAGCACTGGTCACAAATGCAGGCACTTTAGACAGAATAGGTGTTCGAAAAGGACAAACTCTCAAAAGTATAATAGGTTATAACCGCTCTTTATCTATCACATTTCTGGAGCAGAGATCACTGTTACCAAAGTGTTTGATGTTTATTTCTACAGCTGGCATGGTTGTCCAAATTGTCTGCAACGGAATTCTGACCTCCGATAGACATTGCTCACTGGAATCAATCTGCTATAGGCTAATTCTGCGCTTTAGTTTTAAAGTGACACATTTGGAATTTGAAGTTTACGCTACGCTTATGAATAGAGTGTAGCCTATATGTCTCACGCACATTCGTCCTTCTGGCTGCCGGATTGCATACTGACGGTGGCTCATTTCATAAACACGGGGATCCTAATTAAATGACGTGGTTCCAATTTAAACTGGCCAGAATTGAGAAGGAAGACACATGATCAATTCTGTTGATAAAAACGGGTAGGGCCGAGGCGATAAGTCGCTGTTGAAAAAACGAGTAGGATTTACATTTTGTATTTATCATCATTTAATTCGATTCAAAATCTAATAGCTTTGTCAGTTGAACTTTGGCTGGCAACTCACCGTAATATAAAAACAGCTGAAAGAAGAGCCATACAGAAGATGCAACGCTATGCAGGCCTGTGTGTTCCATTAGTTACTTAGTCGCATGATATTCCGTGCGTGATTAACTTCCTTATTTCCATCTACTGAAAATCAGTTTAATCTTTTGTGACAAGTTTCATTTCTAAATTAGATTTACATGATTCTAGGCGTTTTCGAATCTAAACAAAAACGATGGCATTACGTCATCACATAGCGACGTCACAGGAAACGACCTTTTTAATTATTGGAAACAATTGAAGCAGCGGCTGTGAAATCATTGAGGTGATTGAAACGTAACACAAATCCTTGCTTGACTGAAGACAAGAATCAACACTCGCCTATTTTAGTCCAGGTAATTTTAAAGTGCATGCAGTGTGTGATTTCCATGGATACAATAAAGTTAATTTTTCCGAAATCAACCGGATGATCAACTCACTCGACTGTGTGAATGATTTCGACCACATGGCCAAGATCTACGGTAAGCTAAGTTCTCAATAAACTGGAGCCAATCTATATACACTGCTCAGTTTCAATCTATTTCGGGCAAAATTATGGTATCCGGAACCGAATGACGACACAAACCCTATTCCTAACTCTAACCGACCCTCACGAATCTAACCTGATCCTAACCGACCCTCTCGACAATTAACCTGATCCTAACCGACCTCACGACCCCTAAACCTGAACCTAACCGACACGTCGGTCCCGGATACTATAATTATGCCCTACTTCGATTAGTTAAATAATTAAGTCGATGGCTACGATGGCGTAACTTGATTTTGTATTTCACTGGTGGTTTCAAATTTCCAGCATCTGGCTGTATGTAGCAGGGTTTCAACCTGGTTCCTTCCTGATTATAAACATGTATATCTTTTGCTTGTTCTCATAATATGCTCAATGTTATAAATAGTTCCTCGACTAATAGAAGGATGACATAAGACAACAGACCGAATGATGACGTCATCGTTTAAGAAAGCGTTACCATGACAACGCACAATGACGCATCCGTAATAAGAAGATTTTGCTGATTTTCTCCGCTGCGAATACCACCAAGAAATTTTTGAGGTAAGCAAGAGACCAAAAATACTCCATTTGGAATCAAATTTCGTCGACTTCTGGGTCTCAGCTCCAGACCTAGCGGTCCTAGGCCTACATGTATAGACTTTATAAAGAGCTTCTTAATTTCGACAAAGACGGCTGACGCTTCACGCGCTCGCAATCTTCTCACCGCCCGACGTTCTACTAAGCAAATGCAGGCAAACTTATAGTAGCTAGGATCGAATGACGACACTAACCCTATTCCTAACCCTAACCGACCCTCATGACCCCTCGTCTGACCCTAACCGACCCTCACGACCCCTAAACCTGAACCTAATCGACACATCGGTCCCGGATAGTATAATTATGCCACTAATGCCTGCCAAACAAATGGCTGATCCTGCAGGATGACAATAAAAAGAAAGGTTCAGGCTGAAGCCGTTCAGCTCAAGTCTAGAAGAATTCAGTGCAGAGTGTTGCTGTGTAAATCCATTCTTAGACTTTACTTCAGCTCGCTGTTTAAAATCCGACAATGACTCGTAGTGCATGTCAGATCGGACATTTTGATTTGTGATGCTGAGACTTCTGACATCAAACAATATCAATTTCCTCTTTTATATGTGTAATATAGTCATATACTTTTCACAGATCGAGGTGTTTAAGGTACTTCTATTTCTCCAGAAATCGTTGAAAACTGTAAGGTAAACAAGAGCACATAATGCCTACGGCGCCCCTCCCATTGTAGGCCTACCCATGCCCATAACTTGCAGTCGTTAGGGGCTACATACCTTTGGCATTCGCGATTCTACGCTTTCCGCAATCGCATTTCCCTCATTCGAATGTCTTCAAAAGGACCCTCCCAACTTTTAGAAACCCTGGTTGCGACCCTGCTTGTAGAGGACTTGGTGTAGGCCCTATATGTTTTTCTGTTCTTTAGCCTACATTACATTTAAATAAAGCAAGCTTTATCATATCACCCGGACTCTCAACTGTCTATGAGTTTAGAAAGAAAATGCATAATTATGCATATAATCATTCACACGACCTCGGAAATGAGCATTGGGCTATAGAGTATTTGTGGAAAGCTGAGGCAATAGCTCGTAAGTTGCACACTACACAGTGACGTCTACAGGGCCTTTTAAAAGAAATTTTTAGAACTGCACAACCCCATTCTTTCCTTCCCATAATTCCTGGTAAATTACTCCCAATCGGATGACAATGACCTTTGTATACTATTGTTAACTGAACAGAACTGCTTCCAATACTGCCAAACTCCATTCAGAACTGCACATCTTGTGCAAGCTTATAGCCTATAACTGCACGTTAAAAAGCTCTGCACGACATTCGTTATTAGTCGTCAACTGCATACTGCAGAGTATACAATTATATCAACACAACGCATCAAGACTTCTATAACATTATCGCTAAACAGTTCATCGTTAAAACATTTTAAAATAATAAGTGGATTTATTACCATACTATGCAGAAGTTATCTTACAGGCTTATACACATTGCAGTAATGGTTCATTTCGACAAAGGGTCGCTCAAGGGTAAAATATCTCGAGACTGAAAGAAAAGACAGATTCTATTTATGTTCAAATGCCATCTTGCTAAAATATTTAGGCACCATAGGCGTGCCTTAAGATAGCCTATCTGAGTTGATTTGTGACAAAATCAAAACCACTTAAAACGAAACGTCGGATAAACAAAAGTCATTCATTAACTGTAGTTCAGGCCTGCAATTCCTTAGGCCTAAGCTTTAATTAAAATAACATTAAATTTCACACTTGCATACTATTTTCCTAACAATCTTCAAGTGAGAATTAGGCTATAACAGCCTTAGTCACCTTTCGCCACTTAAAGTTGCAATCGTTATGCCACGTTCGCCCTGTGTTCTCGTTCATAGCATCGAGACACAACGAGTTTTGCAACTACTAACAATGAGCGGAAACGTAGTTTCATAATTTATAGTATCCACCATAACTGCTCTGTGACTTGGAACTCAATTCTAAACATACGCTTCCGTAAATTGTTTCTTCATCTTGGTTCTTGTAGTTTTACTCTTGAAGTTTTTCTTGCAGTTTTTCTTGAAGTTGTTGATTCTTGCAGTTTTTCTGAAGCAAAACAGAAAACGTGTCGAATTCGCATGTCTTCGAGTTATAAAAATAGCCTAGTAATCTGCTCTTGTATCGTAATCGTAATCTCCACACGTCTAAAGTTCTACTCGAAAGCAAAGCGTGGGGCACTAGCTTATTCACGAGCGCTGCGAGTCAAAAGGGATGTCGTAAGAGTAGTCCAAAGGTGGTCCGGTTGCCTTAGGATCAGTGGTATTTGTATTGTACATTGCAAATTTTGAATGTACTATTGTATGAACTAAGCATTAAATTTGGGCGATTCTAAGGCATCGGAATTAAGCTCGCATTGCTCGTATGTTAGACACGCAGGAAACTATGATATAGGGCGTTGCTGCTATTTTTGTCGGAGCCACTATCTCCCGCTACTGTTCACCGATACACGGAAGAGGGAAGAACTTCCAATGACTGCCTCTAATTCCCCGATAGATTAATAGTGATGAACAAAAATAATTGAATTGTAGTATACCCAACTCCTTGGAAATGCAGGTGAAAATGATTGCTTAATTTTTATGTTTATACTTATTCCGCAGGTTCATAACAGTTGGATACGGTATGGTATTAAAGATCTTCTTATTCAGAGACTCTGGCTCCAAATAGACATTGATTTCAAGAACCTATGTGCATACGGTGTCTGTGCATTAGGGTGATTCACATTACAATGGAGAAAAAATAATTTTATCTGATTGTCTGACATGGTTGATAATTGTAGCGTATTAAATCGCTATTATCTATCAATCTAACTTGTCTAGTATTAAGTGTTAATTGTAGGTAGAAGTTAAGTCAGACAATGTAGTGGCGTTGATTTAATTAGTTAATTAATTGGCGTTGTTAGAAGAATTAATATTTAGTAATACGATCAGCAAACGAAACTACAGAAGCGCTAAAGAAGTGCAGCGAGACTGATAAGCGTTGGTTGCTATTGGAGACTATGGCAACAAAAACAACGTAACGACGCGTAAGCCAATTAAAACGCAGTCTAACTGATTAAACACACGTCATCGACAGAAACGGTTGAAAGATCGATTTCTGCAGTTGGAGCTAATGGCGAAGGGTCATTTTGTTGCGGCAAATGAACTCTTAAGTGAAATTAGCGGCAGAATGATTGGTATGTGGCACCTTCGACGTTGAGAAGAAGGGTGGCCAACGGACGTTAAGTTTTCGAGACAGTTTTTGCGATCGAGGTAAATTCTGGAGCTTGGAGAACTATCGTCATTCGTGGGTGAAGAGTTTGCTCGAGGATTTTGAATTCTACGAACATTGGAGAGAGTCGTTGGAGATAATCACACGGTTGATTCAAACATTTATGATCACACGGTTGATCTGGACGTTGATGTGCACGCTGGAATTGTGACACATTTCATCCATTCGAGTAAGAATACTGGCATTTGTGAATACAAAATATACTCCGTGGAATTTCGTTGTTCGGCCTGGACTGCGAAATATCTTCGGTATATATTATTCCACTGCATGTTCGAGGACACTTGGTTGTCGAAATACAAGGATCGGAACTACGACGATTTACAGAATTGGCGGACGATGAACTAGAAAGAATTCTACACTCAAGTGAAGCTAAGAAACATAATAAATCTAGTAATCAATCAACGCCAATAGGTAAATAGGGACACTGCATAATTGTATTGTTTCTTTAATAATAATCAATATATTTTACATTTAAAAGAATTGGTTTCTCTTTGAACTGGCTATTTAAATGCAGTACATGTTTGATACCTGCTAAAATGAGCATATGCTAATAATAGGTGGCTACAAATGGGGGCTCGTCCGGGATTTGTAGCCACCTATTATTAGCATATGCTCATTTTAGCAGGTATCAAACATGTACTGCATTTAAATAGCCAGTTCAAAGAGAAACCAATTCTTTAATAATAATAGGTGGCTACAAATGGGATGCTCGCGTCCGGGATATAATTGACAATATTATTGTTAATTAAATTGAACTTTACTGACATTTATCTTGAAGAGACAAAACTGATTAAAATGCAAAGTTATTTGAATGTTAAAGGACATCAGCGCAACGCTGACATTAAGGCTTAATTAATACATCATTAGAGTCGGTGCGATAATCCTTATTGCGTAACATACACCAGAGATTGTATTACGTTAAGAGGGAGCACTAGTGTGACGCTTAATAATTTTAATAATTATTATAAGCGAGTGTGAAATTGTATAGCGCATATTAGAGCGTTAAATTTATTACTACTTAACCAAAAGTGAGTAAGTAAGAATGTCAATCACAGAGTGGCAACAATGGATTGATATGGGACGTTCACTCTCATTAGATGGTGAAGAGCTGAAGGCATTCGTCAGAGACAGACAAAACGAATTTAGACAGCAGAGGGCAAATGAACGAGAAGAGAAAAAGGAAAATGAGCTACGTGCAGCTACAGAAGCTAAGGTTCTTAGAGAGGAAGAATCAGCTCGTGAAGCGGCTAAGTTAGCTGGTGCCAAAGCAGCCAGAGAGAATGAATTGGAGCTAGCGCGAGAGGCGACTAGATTAGCTGAAGCTAAGGCTAATAGAGAGGCAGAGTCAGCTGTTAGAGAAAAAGAAATAGAAATGGCGAGGATGGCTGACGCGAGACTGATGCGTGAAGCAGAGATGAATGAAGCCAGGCTTACGCGAGAAGCAAATGACGTTAG
The DNA here is from genome assembly GCA_949752735.1 of Lumbricus terrestris. NCBI lineage: Eukaryota > Metazoa > Annelida > Clitellata > Crassiclitellata > Lumbricidae > Lumbricus > Lumbricus terrestris. The sequence continues at coordinate 19,303,791 of OX457039.1, read as the reverse complement.
ACTTGAAAGAGAAGCAACTGAGGCGAGGCTTGCAAGAGAAGCTAGTGAAGCTTTGGAGCATAAGAGACTCGAGATTCAAATGAGATTGAGAGAGATAGAATCGAGAGATGGACGAAACAGGGATGATGGAGATTCCTATATGACGATGGGTGACAACCACCAAGGAAACCAAAGTCATAAGGGAATGAAGAATATTAAATTCCCAATATTTAACGAGGCAAAGGACTGTCTCGATGCGTATCTTCTTAGATTTGAGCGTACGTGTACGACATACGAGATACCAAGAGATGCATGGTCGCTGATGCTAGCGCGACATCTAGAATCGAAAGCTTTAGAAGTGTACCAGCGTTTGTCGGCTGAAGAAACACAAGACTACGATTGTTTAAAGAAGCATCTCCTGAAAAGATTCCAATTAACAGAAGGAGGGTATCGTAACAAGTTTAAGACTAGCAAGATGGAACAAGGAGAGACTCCTTCAAATTTCATTTACAGATTGCAGCAATACTTGCAGCAATGGTTGCTACAAGCAGGATTTAAGCAGACCTACGAAGGAATCGAGGATCTACTGCTAAAGGATCAATTTTTCCTCACTTGTAGTAATGAGTTGAGGATGTTCATTAAAGAGAAAGGAAAAATGAGCTTAAAGGACACATTGACATGTGCAGAATCCTACATTGAAGCTCATGGGTACAGATATGCCGAGAATTCTGTGAAACCTCAAGGGAGATTCAATAATGACAGAGGTAATGGAAAGTCATTTGAAGAGAAATCGAGAGAGAAATTCCAAGGAAATGTAAACAGAGGAAGAGTTGAAACGCGACAGAACAAAGAGACAAATCACAGTGGAAATGTGAATAGAGGATTTAGTAGAGAAAGAGAGCAGGCAGCAGAACACAAGATAACTTGTTTTGCATGCGGAAAGGTAGGTCATAAAGCATTTGATTGTGTGCATAAAGCCAAAGGGTTTGTTAAACACACAGCTGCAGCCGTACAAATTTACGAGAATAGGGCGTACAGGGCTGTACAGACGAATGAAAGCACGAAATCAAATGAAGTTGACAGAACAGTAGAACGCCAGGATAGGAAAGGTAAAGGAGAAGTACCGAAACACATGGCAGCAAGTACGGTAGTTACAGAAAGGAAAGATGGTTGCATTGACATTGAAAGTATAGACGAATGTCAAGCAAAAGTCAATGGAGTTGACGCCAATTGTCTTTACGATTCTGGAGCGAGTACGTGTATTGTGAGGAGATCGCTGATCAGAGATAGTGATTTGACTGGGAAGGAAACGCACTGCATCCTAGTTGATGGGAGCTTAAGGTGTTTTCCTACAGCCCATGTAAACATTGAGAGTGAGTATTTTACTGGTGAAGTTGAGGCAATGGTTATGGACGAACCAGTAAAGCCGATAATTATTGGACGCGTGAGAGGGTTAAAATATACAGTAACGAATGAGAACACGGATGAAACTATGATTAATTGTGACAAAGGAGAGAAAGTGGATGAGACGATTGTGAGTGAGAAACAAGAAAAAGTTGGGTATAAAGGTATACTCAAGAGAGTTGTGAATGCTAATTCACGTTGGCAAGATGCCAAGAAGACAGTAAGATTCGAGGGTGATGAAATGAGCACGGAGTATGATGATGTAATAGAGAAAGTTGTAGGTGATGACGTCATGAACAGTGACGCACATCAAACGACAGCAGCGATAGAAACGAGGGCTGAGTCGAAGAAAGTGGTGAAATATAAACCGCTCAAGGTCACCGAAATGCCCGACCTAAATATAACCACAAAAGAAATAAAAGAATTACAGAAGACAGATGAGACATTGAAGAGTTGCTGGGATAAAGCATCTGAATGGAATGGCGATGAGAAGAGTACAGAAAAAGTGCTGTACGTAAAGAAAGATGGATTGTTGTACCGGAGATGGAAGGAAGTATTGAAAGATGAAGCGAAGTGGCAGTTGATGGTTCCGAAACAGTTGAGAAACAAAGTTCTAGCTGTAGCACATAACTCGCTACTGTCAGCTCATCTGGGCATGAAGAAGACTCACGATAAAATTGTGAATGAATTTTATTGGCCAGGGATAAATCAAGAAGTTCGGCGATACATATTAAGTTGTGATGTATGCCAGAAAGCAGTAGATAAGAAAGTGAACTACAAGGCACCGATGGGACATCTTCCAGTGCTGGATGTGCCGTTTAAGCATGTCTGTGTAGACATCATAGGAGCCATAGAGCCAATGTCTATGAGAGGATATCGTTATGTATTAACGATTATTGACTTAAGCACCAGATATCCTGAAGCAATACCGTTGAAAGGTATTAGTACCGAGGAAGTGGCGGAAGCCTTGTTTAACTTTTATTGTCGGATGGGCGTACCACAAAGAATTCATACGGATAGAGGAAGTCAGTTTACGTCAGAACTAATGGCCGAAGTAAACAAAATGTTACTAATCAAGCACACGATGACGAGTCCATACCACGCGATGGGAAATGGTTGTGTAGAACGTCTTAATGGAACGATTAAGACAACACTGAGAAAATTGATAGGTGAACAAGTAAAAGAGTGGGATAGATACTTGGCACCACTACTTTTTGCATTACGAGATACTGTACACGAGAGCCACGGATACACGCCTTTCGAATTAATCTTCGGAAGATCATGTAGAGGTCCGGTACAGATATTGAAGGAACTGTGGACAAACGAAAAAGTGGAAGACGAGGTGAAGGATGTATACACATATATGACAGATCTACGAGAACGTATAGAGGAAACATGTAACATGGCGCAGAAGGCAATCCACAAAGCTAATGCGAAGAACAAGAAGTATTACGATAAAAAGGCACGATATAGAAAACTGGAGATAGGTGATAAAGTCCTATTGTTACTGCCGAGTTGTAATAATAAGATGCTTGTGAAATGGCAAGGACCATTTGTTGTCAGAGGGAAAATCGGAGATTACGATTATAAAGTTGAGGTTGATGGTGGAAAACTGAAAACATATCACATCAACATACTAAAGAGATATTACGAGAGGAGTGAAGAAGAATTGTCAGGTTCTGAGACAATAGCATACGTGTCGGCTATTGTACATGATGGAAAAGAAGGTGAGGATGAAGAGGAGGAGATATTAAATCTGTATGTCAGTAAGCAGACTGAGACTTACAAGGATGTTGATATTAATCCACAATTAGAAGATGAACAGAGAGGTGAACTTGAGAAATTACTGAGAGAATATCAAGACATATTCACAGATAAACCAGGAAGAACGGACAGGGTGAAACACGAGATTCATCTTACAAGTGATGAACCTGTTAGGATGAAAGCGTATCCAACACCGTATCATCTACAGTCAGAAATTGATAAGGAAATTGAGATAATGTTAGAGAATGGGATAATAGAAAGATCAGAAGCAGCATACGCAGCACCGCTTGTTGTTGTCAAGAAGGCTGATGGAAGCAATAGACTTTGCTGCAACTATAAGCAATTGAACAAAGTGACAGTTTTTGATCCAGAGCCGATGATGTCAAACGAGGATATCTTCAATAAACTGAGTGGCAGCAAAATATATAGCAAGTTTGATTTTTGCAAAGGGTATTGGCAAATTCCAATGAGCGAAGAATCAAAAGATTATACGACTTTCATTTGTGCAAGTGGGTTGTATAAATTCAACGTTCTACCATTTGGATTGGTAAATAGTGCTTCAAGCTATAACAGACTGATAAGGAAGATTTTGCATGGAACTGAGAATCTGGAGAGTTATGTTGACGACATACTAGCTCATACAGAAGGATGGACTAAACATATGAAGATTTTACGAGAATTTTTTCAAAGAGTGAGAGATGCTCACCTGACTTTGAAACCAAAGAAATGTTCATTAGGCTATAGTCGCATAGATTTCTTGGGTCACACGTTAAACAACGACGACATTAGTCCTAAAGGAGAATCGATAGATAAGATTGTGGAGATGCCACAACCGAAAACGAAGAAACAAATAAGAAGCTTTTTGGGAGCAATAAACTATTACAGAAAGTTTATTCCGCATTGTGCTGAACTGATGGCACCATTAAGTGACTTGACAAAGAAGTCAGCAGCTAATAATGTTGATTGGAACGAGGAATTAGATAAGAGTTTTAGTAAGCTGAAAGCAGCACTTGCTAAAACACCGATTCTAAAATTACCAAACTTGGAGAAGGAATTCGTGATTCAAACTGATGCTTCGGGAAGAGGAATAGGTTGTGTCCTGATACAGCAGTATGAAGGAATAAACCACCCGATTGCATATGCGAGTAGGAAACTATTGGAGAGAGAGACGAGATATTCAGTCGAGGAGAGAGAGTGTCTAGCGATAATGTGGGGAATAAGTAGGTTTGACAGGTACTTGTGTGGAAAGCAGTTTGTGATTGAGACGGACCACTGCGGACTACAGTACATGAAGGAAGGAAGAATGAAGAATGCGAGAGTCATGAGGTGGAGTCTAGCACTTCAAAATTATTGCTTTACGATGCGCTATATCAAGGGGAGCAATAATGTTATGTCTGATTATTTGAGTAGAGGAATTACATAGTACTTAAATATATCAGTAATGTATTATAATAATGTAGGTAAGAAATAGTTCAGTAATGTTGTATTGTTATGTAAGATAGAATAAGAAGTTGATAGAAATTTAGTTGATAGATAATTAGGTGAGATTGTAGAGCCTGATTACAGACTTTTGAAGGAGGGGTATTTGTAGCGTATTAAATCGCTGTTATCTATCAATCTAACTTGTCTAGTATTAAGTGTTAATTGTAGGTAGAAGTTAAGTCAGACAATGTAGTGGCGTTGATTTAATTAGTTAATTAATTGGCGTTGTTAGAAGAATTAATATTTAGTAATACGATCAGCAAACGAAACTACAGAAGCGCTAAAGAAGTGCAGCGAGACTGATAAGCGTTGGTTGCTATTGGAGACTATGGCAACAAAAACAACGTAACGACGCGTAAGCCAATTAAAACGCAGTCTAACTGATTAAACACACGTCATCGACAGAAACGGTTGAAAGATCGATTTCTGCAGTTGGAGCTAATGGCGAAGGGTCATTTTGTTGCGGCAAATGAACTCTTAAGTGAAATTAGCGGCAGAATGATTGGTATGTGGCACCTTCGACGTTGAGAAGAAGGGTGGCCAACGGACGTTAAGTTTTCGAGACAGTTTTTGCGATCGAGGTAAATTCTGGAGCTTGGAGAACTATCGTCATTCGTGGGTGAAGAGTTTGCTCGAGGATTTTGAATTCTACGAACATTGGAGAGAGTCGTTGCAGATAATCACACGGTTGATTCAAACATTTATGATCACACGGTTGATCTGGACGTTGATGTGCACGCTGGAATTGTGACACATTTCATCCATTCGAGTAAGAATACTGGCATTTGTGAATACAAAATATACTCCGTGGAATTTCGTTGTTCGGCCTGGACTGCGAAATATCTTCGGTATATATTATTCCACTGCATGTTCGAGGACACTTGGTTGTCGAAATACAAGGATCGGAACTACGACGATTTACAGAATTGGCGGACGATGAACTAGAAAGAATTCTACACTCAAGTGAAGCTAAGAAACATAATAAATCTAGTAATCAATCAACGCCAATAGGTAAATAGGGACACTGCATAATTGTATTGTTTCTTTAATAATAATCAATATATTTTACATTTAAAAGAATTGGTTTCTCTTTGAACTGGCTATTTAAATGCAGTACATGTTTGATACCTGCTAAAATGAGCATATGCTAATAATAGGTGGCTACAATAATTTTGTTCCTTTAGTCTTAGTGAACATTGCATCAAACTTTTGTTGCAATATATGAATGTTTAGAGGTAGCTCAATGACCTTGAAATCTGAGATGGGATCTATATGAAGAAATCAATGCAATTGTCATTGACGAGACACTCGAATGGAACATTTCCAATTAGATTAAGCTGTAGGCTAATCCTGTAAGTTGAAAGTATGTACATAGTCATAGGCCATCCAGGAAAAATTAATTCTTGTTTTCTTGTGATCACTAAAAAACCTGCTGAATTGCAATATTTGTAGGAATAATTTTACATAATCATATAAAAGTACAAATGCATGGATATTTCTGTCTAGACATTGTGTTCAGACAGTGTTATATGAATAATCAGTAGCATTTTTATACACATTATTCTGAAATTTTTGTTTTCATTGTGCAAATGTCATATTTGAGGAATTCCATTTACCAATTATGATTAACAAGATAATGAAATGTGGCTTCTTTCGGTTATTTATTTGTGTAAACTTCATTTGTACAGAACTAGCTACAAAAGAAAGTAAAATGGCTTCATTTAATACAAAAACAGCCATCAAATAAGAAACAAATCATTTATTTTGCAACCAGAACCAGAACAACAAATCAAATCATGCATCAAGGAAACAAAGTTAACAACATAATTATACTAAAGCAGTGCTTTAGGAATGATGCTAATAGTTTCAATTTGATTGCACAGGAGACCCGGAAGGGGTCTTGCAATCTTAATAGGCGGGTCCCTTGGCAGTGATACCATGGTGATGATGGCCATTAAGTTGCCATAGAGTGGTCTTGACATAAGATATAGTGAGACAAACCAACTTTAAGAAGAAGACAGCAAACAACTTAACTAAAAGCAGGGTTACACATTCAAAGAGCATAGGGCCTTTAGCAAAGTATGAGGCACAAAGTCACTGGATGATCGAGATGCTGCACTGGTAGTAGGAATTAGGATCAAACCTAAGTTGTCATCAATTTTATTCAAAGTGAGAGATGGGGGATTAATTAATAGTTTATCAATTTAAAAAACTTTATAATAAGAAAGAATGATAGGCCACAGTGTGCCAGAATAATTCATTAGTTATTGTTGAGTAAAAGGGCTCACAGTCTTAACTTAAAGAGACAAAGATCAGGTAGCAATCTGATGGAAAAAGGAATCTCATTCCCTGTTTTAGCAGCTATAGCTAGGCCTATAGGCTATAGCAGGGTATACGGAAGAGAACGTTTGAACTTCGCTCCCAAGGACCAAGGTCGAAGACAGAAATCTAGTTATTTGGGGAACCAAAGGCATTCCATCACATCAGTGTGTTGTACACCAGATGAGGATACACACTAAAGACCATTTTTATTTTCACATCATAGAAAATTTGAAGACGACTGTGTCAGAGAGCTGAATGACATTATTGGGTTAAACTGCATTTTCAACAAAGCAAAGATTTCGGCAGCAATTCAGACTAAGTGTCAAAGTAAAAGGTCTTATTGTACAAGCTGATCAGGCAGTGAATTACTGGTGGGAATATTAAACATTTTTAGTTTACAGAATGCTGTGAATGCATATCTCTTTTCCTAGGACTGTTTTAGTCAATAATGACCCTATGTTTTGTTCTATTCAACTTCATTTTGTGTGTGAAATCTCACATGGCCATTCTTTCAATTTGTAGCTTCAATGCGAATGTATGTGGAAACTTTGGGCTCATTGAGCTAGTTCTAAAATACATTTTATCTTGAAATGTGTTATACACAATTTATTCTGGGTCCAAAAGGAACAAAATTAACAACCATGCTCATTGAAATTCGAAAATAATTTCTTCTGAATCACCCTACTGTGCATACACCAAACAATGGTTCTTGTCATTCTTGTCAGCGACAACACCAACCACTGATTGTGCACCAATCGAAACAACTGGTGCAGACGAACCATTGTCACGTGGTATAATAATTATTTTTTGCTCTATTGTTAAGTTTCGAATTTGTTGCAGTTGTAACGATAATTTATTAATTTTATGAGTCCCACTGTTTTAAAACCGCGTTGCCACCGTAGGCTGCATCTCTGTCTTACAGAATATTATTATGTTGACCTTATTGCGGCTTGGTGTTGGCAGGGGCTTCTATCCCCCCTAAGCAACCGGGCGCAATCCATCTTCTTCCCCCCCTTTCTGGACCGACCTTCCTCTATGTATGCAATATAATGTAATCTAGTGCATGCCCTCCTCTATTGTGGGAATGAAGGTTTGCTTGGAGAGGGACAAACGAGCATCCAGCAGACGATCGCCGAAGCATGTGTAGCGCCGAGAAGGGACCTGGTATAGGGAGGGAATGTGCCCCTCCCCATAAGAAATTTTTGCGATTTCCGCATTGCAATTTCTGCATTTTAAGCTGTCCTCTTAGCAAAATTACTCTACTATTTCAGTGGAGGAATTGCTGCCAAAATTGGGCAGCCATATGTTTTGCGCCTCTGATCAGTGTGCACTCGAGAGGCGTTACATAAAGTTTTAGAGCACAAGGCAATACAATAAAATACAATGTAGGTCCTACATTGTAAGCCCACGTAATAATGATGTTGCTTTACTAAGTGTTCAGGGACCAAATTTGACTGTCTGAAATTTGAAAGATAACATTGGAGAGAAGGCATTTAGTTGTGCAAAATAGTATTTGTATTAACATTATTTTTTTCAATTATAATATGATTGCATTATTTATTAAAATAGTAAAAACATAATTATAATCATATAATAGGAAATTTTTATCATGGTATATTATAGCTGTTATAGCAGTTCATGTAATTCAAAAATGCAGATAGTAGCCTAACTAAAACCTCGAAGTGTATAAAGTGTATACATTTTGCTAAAAACTATTAGGCCTACCAATTTTTCCAAATTTATATGGAGGGGAAGTATTTTCTGGGGGGGATCTTCCTCCTAATGAGGCCTAGATTGAACGCTGCCCTCCATGTCCGACCTTCCCCCCCAACCGACGTGAATTTTGGCTGTCTTCTGATTCCCCCCCTATTTTTCACTGGGCGCAAGCTGCGCCCGCCATGTATAGGGATAGAAGCCCCTGGGTGTTGGAATGTCAACGCCTGTCATCTTCAGCATTAGACCCCGACGCGATTATAGTAATTACAGTTACAATTCCATTAACGTTGTGTAACTAGAATTATCGAGAACAATAAGTCCGTAATGTTAAAACAGCAGCCTGATTGAAATTTAAGTATTGCCAAACATCAGTGAGTGAACTGCTGGCAGAGTTTATTGGCTGTGAAAAAGCGTGTAGTCCTGAGGGATGGTTTTCAAAAGTCCACAATTTAGCTAACCACAAGCTCACGACGTCTTACTCTAAAACTTGCAGCAAAAATCCACGTAAACATGCGACCACATTAAATTTAAATAAGTAGGAATACAAGGAAGAAGATGCAACATGTTCAAGCTTCATTTTTTCCGATGTTATTCATCACAGTCGATAATAATAATAATAATAATAACGACAATTTATATGGCGCCGTAACGCGGCCATACCGCTACAAGGGCGCCTCACAAACGGCCAACTGCGGGATACGCCTTAGCAAACAGATAAGTTTTAAGCTTTGTTTTGAAAGAGTCCACTGAGGCGGCCAATCTAATGTCCGGTGGAAGACTGTTCCAGCATCTGGGACCAGCAACCGAGAATGCGCGGTCGCCGAAACGTGTCCTCATCCTCCGTACACGGAGGTCGGTCTTCCCAAGCGACCTGAGTCGCAGCCCGGAAGCGGAGGAATGGGTCTCGGAACAGTAGTCGCGGATGTATTCAGGCGCAGTCCCATGAAGCGAGTTGTAGACCAGCAAACTGAGCTTGAACTCAATTCGGAACGGGACAGGCAGCCAATGCAAGACGTCGCGTAGGAGTGGTGTAACATGATCATATTTTACAAATGAGCTTGTTACAAATGTTACAAATGAGCTTGGCCGCGGCATTGAGCACCGACTGAAGTCCGTCCAAAAGACACGCAGGCGCTCCGGCCAGCAGACTGTTACAGCGGTCCACTTGAGAGATGCATGCATGCTGCTGGTCTAAAGCTGATGTCACATTAAAAGGCCTACACTGTGTTTAAATGTTAATCTCTAACCTGCTGTTCATCCACATACATCCGACCCAAATCGTCCAAATGGCGGCGAAGATGCCATAAGCCTCGAGAGATCGCTTCAGCATATTCGTGTAAAATTGCCATTCGTAGATGTCGATACCTAAACAGTAGAATTATGCAATTATCTGCAATGGAATTAAAAAAGCATACGATTACTCTTTAACATGCGCGTGTTAGGCTCGGCTAATAAGCTAGTGATTTGTGATGGTATGCCACAATGATTATGGATTGCATCTACTTCAGCAACTCTTTGGGAAATTATTTAGACTTAAGAAGGCCGATTTATTTTTAATAGATAAATAATACAGAAAGTAGCACAAGGGTAATTACCTTGCTAGCCTACGCTAAAGCTGACTGATTTCTGTACATATTTAGACCACACCTCAGAAAACGTTGAATTCTTTTTCGGGCATAATGATACTTTACATCTATTTCACGACACAGCGAAGGAGAAATCCCATTAAGAACTCAACTTCTTTCCCCCAAAACACTCCTTTGAAATCACTTTCTTCCACAACTAACACGTGACATCTTTGACATAAAGTCAATCATGCCACCTGAGCTACGCAAGTTCGAAAAATGACCATAGGGTAAGCCATTCATTTGCATTATCCCACCGTTGCCTACGATAAATGAAAGCAATTGCTGAAACCTGACCACCGTCCAAACCGTTTTGTTCTCATGTTATCCAGCGTTAATCCTAACATGCGTAGAGTCATACTATGCACGAGTCTAAGCAATAAATCTAACTCAGCCATTGCCTCAAAAATATTCTAGAGAGAACCATGCAACTATTTCTCTAGTAACCTAGACAGAATAACAAGTCACATATAGCCTACTGTCTGTCGTTGCGTAACAGTATCCTCTAAATAACTGCATCGATTAATTATTTTTATAAACCGCTTTTATAACATTGCTTTTGGATTTGGATCAATAGAATGCAACATGTGCGTCCAATATTACCTTCATTGCAAGCCGCTCCTGTCCATCCCCGTTTGCATAACTGATCAGGGCAAACTCCAGTCATCATGTCGCAATGTCTGTCAGCCAAGCAGTTGCATATAGCCCTACAGGAAGGCTCGTAGTAACCCGCTGGGCAAACTGTGAAGATAATACTAGTGTGTGAAAAAATATATATATATACAGGGTGGCTCAAAAAAAAACGTACCACCGGGGAAAATGCGATATCTTCGCAGCCGATTGGGGTTTTTCTGCGAAAATTTCACAATTTGAAGGGGAATGAATATACAACAATCCCTGAAAGTTTCATTTGAAACTTTTCATGTTTGCAAAAGTTACAGCTGTTCAAACTTAAAATTTCGTTTTTTCAATTATCCGGAGAATCATGCTCCAATACAAGTGATTTCATTAGGATGTTTGGCAAATTACAACACACACACATTGATGATGATGTCATACGACCTCACTATGAGCTGTAAAGAAGCTGTTTATGAAGCAATCTGCTGGTATTTGGTGATATTTTATAGATTAAGGTCTCAATTGGTGAACCCAAACAATGAACGTCATGGGCAAAGTTTCTGCAAAAGATAAAATGGGAACTCGGACTTTGCATGAACAGAGACTGAGACATCGCGTGATCATAGCAAAATACCCAGTGAAAAGTGGAGCCTGAGCACATTGAAGACTATCTGCAAACGGGTTTATGTAACGAAGATCAGATGTCGGAAGAGAGGCAGGAAGTGGTCGCTTGATCTGACGGAAAAAGCGCGATTTTCACGAAATTCGCTTGGTAATCGAAAGGTCAAGTTTGCAAAGCAAATCGTGGTTTCGGCATCAGATATGCCGGCGTGTGTTGCGGCTGCAAGAAAAGACTGCAATTAATCCCATTCAGTAGGTTAGATGTCAAACTCATCATTGAACTCGCTTACCCAGACTCATTGAAGACCAGGTATGCTCTAACATCTGGTTTTATTATGCAGCAGGACAGTGCGCCTGCTTGCTCGCACGGCAAGGTTGATTATGATGGCGCTACCTTATTGACATCAACTGAAGTAAATGCATTGGCAAAGATGATTTACAAACTCGCCAGACCTTTTACCCTCTTGTTTATCACGTCTGGGGAGCTATGCTGGAACGCTGCAAGACATTTAATCCCAAGTTGGAGAACATTGGCCAGCTGAAGCAAGTCTTGCTGCTAATGTGGGGTCAGTTGCCGCAGGACCCGACCAACAAGGCCATACTAAGCTTCACAAAAAGAATTTGAGCTTGTGTTAAGGCAGAGAGTGGACACTCTCATTATACCTTACAATAAACTGCAAAACCGAATGCTGAGGTCGTAGGGAAAAGTGATATCATATGACATGGAAATCTACAAGTGACGTAAATTTTCCGCGGATATTTGAAAAAACGAAATTTTAAGTTTGAACAGCTGTAACTTTTGCAAACATGAAAAGTTTCAAATGAAACTTTCAGGGATTGTTGGAAATTCATTCTCCTACAAATTGGGATATTTTCGCAGAAAAAGTTCAATCGGCGGCGAAGATATCGCATTTTCCCCGGTGGTACGTTTTTTTTGAGCCACCCTGTATATGTACTCTCTTTCTCTCTGCATACGTAGCATTACGTATATTATACGTATGTAGAGAAAGAGACAGAGTGAGAGAGAGACAGACAGACAGACAGACAGACAGACCACTACTACATAAACGCCAAAGTTATTCTAATGTTGAAGCTTTTTGTTTTTGAGCATTTTGTTTAACAGAATTCCCTGCATAATTTTTAGGATATAAATACATGCATAGATTTCTTCAAGAACAACGCAGTACCAATAAGAATAGATTTAGGGCATTTTGTTTTCTATCATTCGGAACAGCATTCACCTAAGAGCCAAGAAAGTACAGGAAGAGAGCAGGAATATGTGAAAAACTTCTTTAAATCAACTGCTGAGTTTAGTAGGCGCCTTAAACACGCCCAGTTAATATAATTATAAAGCAGCATATTATTATGGGACCGAAAGAGACTTAAAGTGTTAGACCAACCAAAAGTTGGTACTGTAAATGGCGTCTCAGTGGTAAGACCATTAGAAGAAATGCAAACCTGAATAAATGCTGTTCATGTCTTCAGCGCCACATTTTTCTAGCGGTTGACTTGCACAGACAATATCGCATGTTCCATTGGGAACAATCCCATGCTTCGCAAATGCATTTCCACAGCGACAATACGTTCCAGCCTAGATTCACAAGCAAATCACAATCCGGCACTAAATGTAAATTGCACCCATGTCACTCTTGTCACTACGATTAGAAAGAAGAACATACCCTTAAATTATACATCGTACTCGCAATTATAATTAATCGCGCATTTTTGTAAGATGCCACTTCAAAAGAAACTCCTCAGAGGCGCTCCCGACCTGACACCAGCATCAACCCATCATCAAATGTTGATTTGGTTCTTAAACGCTGGCTGAAAAGAAGCGTTTGCGACTTAATCCTTGTTGCGTCGACTTGTGGCTTGGGTGGCTAGAAACCTACCTCTCCGCCAGATCTGGAACATGTATAGTTGTTCAAGATCTGGCGGAGAGGGAGACTGTTAGCCACCCACATCACAAGTTTTTGTATAGTACATACGGCCAGAGTAGCGAGTGCATGCTCATCACAGCCAGAAATCTGTTTAAAACCCTCTGCCCTGGCGGGATTTTATTTCCAATTACTAATCTGTTAACAGTAGCCTACACCACACTGGAATGTCGCGTATCGTTGACTTAAGGTTAATTTCTATGTCTCTCACCTGGATGCCTGCAAATGTGAATCTTTTGCGAAGACAATGCCTGGCGCAGGTTCCTGGTCCCATATCCTCATCGACCCACAGGTCACCGTCGAGATCCCTGTCTGTGTCTTCATCTCGAAAGCATCCGAGGTACTCGTAGCTGTACGACCTACTCTTTCCCATCGCCTTCCGTTTCCTTTTCAATCCTGACAATAGCATTTGCCTGTAGCGCGCGGCAGCAGGCTCTATCTTGAAGTCCGCGGAAGGGGTTCTTGAATCTGAGCAGAGAATAAACGCGCACAAGAGATTATTACATTAAATAGTTTTATTACAATCTGGTTTATTGTTGAAGAACATTAAATTATGTTGTGTCTGATTGACTGTATTGCTACCTCTAATCCCTATTTCTATTCGCTTAATATTATAGACCTATTGTTATGTTTGTTACCAGCTGGCAGCGAATTCTGAAATATCTTATTCATAGGTTATTACATTAAATAGTTTTATTACAATCTATGAATAAGACACTTCAGAATTCACTGCCAGCTAGTAACAAACATAACAATAATTCTATAATATTAAGCGAATAGAAATAGGGATTAGAGGTAGCAATACAGTCAATCAGACAAATAATAATTTAATGTTCTTCAACATAATTAGTCCAAAATAGGCTGCAAACAATAATTTTTCTAATCATTGCCTTTCATAACTCCATTCTTTTTTCTTTTTTCTATCCTTCTCGTCTTCTTCCCATGAAGTATAGATCTAATCAATAATCATGCATTTTATGAACGAATCACGTGCAATATTGACACTCCCTGGTTTTCAATTGCTTCGCTGTAAATTTCACCTTTAACTTTCTTATCGACTGTATAGTTGCTAAAGCAAAAGGTTCTACAGTCTACACAGCGTTCGATGAATTTGTTTGCAACAGAAGAACGCCATCTGAGCGTGCATGACCGCCTCCGAATCAGGAATCATTGGTTTGCAAGGGTGGCGCGATGCGGAGATTTTCCAAAGACGCCATAGTGTCCTGATGCATATGCATAAGAGCGCTATTTGTAGGCTATATATAAAATGCACGCAATATTTTTGCCAATTATTATATTGATATCAATTGATAATTAATTTACAATAATTTTAGAAATTACCATATTCGCAGTGGTGTCCAAAGTAGTTTTGCACACATGTACAACCATATGTGTCTTCATTGATAAAACAAGTTGCACCATTTAGACATTTGTTTGCAGCGCACGGGTTATCTGAAAAGAACATCAAGTTGACATAGTCAGTTTAATCGACCCAGCATCGGGCATGTGCTATCGTGAGTCCCCTGAATGTGGAATCACCTTCCTTTTGGAATTCGTGGCAGGATTCTGTTAGAAATTCGCTTGCAACTTTTCACTGCTTGGACCTTCACGCTGAGAGCGCTTCTGAATAGCTCTGCTATGAGAAACTCTTTACAAATAGATTAGATGTCGTCGTCTGTAACGATCCTGTAGGCCTACGAGTTTCAAGCATACATGTATACTATGTTGTACTCTTTAGGTCCGCATGCACTTACTAAGTCGACTCAACCTTCACTCACCTGATGGCGCTAGTAAATGAAAGGTAGGATGCAACGGCGGCCTGGCTGCCAAATAATCGAATTTGATTTGACTGTTGTTACAAGTTGAGGTCATATATATACGTTCATACCATTTGACAATCATACTGAATTGATGTCAGTTTGAATATGATAAACGACTATAGTATGATTATTACAGGAGGTGAGTATACGCCGTATACCCGCGTATACCCTTGAGTACAGCCATGAATTTATTACCGTTTCAAATAGAGATTCACAAGAAGACCTATAGGCCTATGCCACTCTTATTTAGAAAAAGGAACTACAATGTTTTAACTGAAGACATTGACCACATGACCGTTTTAATCGCGGTATAATGCCAGAAATGGAGCGTGTTGAGTGAAGACTCCACGTGTCACAAAAAGCTCAATTTTCTCTATAGACTTAAAAATTATAGCTTTTGGACTCTTGTTAGAATTCCAGCTGATAATATTATTATGTTTTCCCAAGCTGCTCTCGGTTTGCTAATCGTAGTGACGCTTATCTTAGCTGTCTGGAAATTAGAATCGTCTCCAACTGGCAACTAACTAACGCAGAGCATGACCTTAAAGTGCTATCGCATGTGAACCTTTGATGTTGCGGGATCCCATTCCCAGGTAGGAAGCTATCTAATTATCCGTATCTATATTCTATAGCCTAGACAAGATAATAGGAAACTTGGCGAAACAATTCTCTATCTCTTTTCTCTTACATTCGTATTCAAATTTGAAATAATATATTCGAGAGAAATCAAAGATACATAAATAAAAATAAAAATGCTAAATAAAAATCCTAAATCTTCTAATTATACTTTCACTCCATATTATTATTAAAAGTGCGCGTCGACTAACGTTCAAATGTTGCTTTCTTCATCCGGTCGTCGAAACCGGCATTTAATGTTAATTAATGTTAATAGGCTATTGAGTTACAAACTGATTAAATTTTACACCAATACGATGACAGCAATGATACATGGGAGAAACATTTAACTATTAATAGAGGAGCTAGACTAACGAAAAGAAGAAGAATTGGAGAAAGCGCATCAACAACAGTCAAAACAAAATAATGTAGGAGGAACTTTTTAAAAGATTTTTGGCGTGTTACCTACATATTTCGCACTGTTCACCATAGAAGTCAGGGTGGCATCCTGATTCGCATTTCCCAGTTGTAATATCACAACTGCCATCCCTACACCTGCAAACTTTTTCGCAAGCTTCTCCGTAATATCCAACAGCACACACTTAAACAAAAGTACAATTACACAAGAGAACATCATTAACAATATAGCACTGTTTGTCTTATTATACAGGACTGCTACCCGGCAGCGTCGTTCATTCTCTGTTGCTGGTCCTACAGCTTGGAATGGTCTCCCTGTTACACCACGCTTAATTCCCAGGGGTCATTCCACTCTGTTCCCTAAGAACCTAAAAACTGTTTTATTTAGCGGTGGTTGGGCCGGGAGCGCTTCTGAGTAGCCTACCTTGAAGAGGCGCTATGTAAATTTCTGAAATAAATAAATGCAAGAATCATTAAGCCCGTGAAACTTGGTTTGAAACATTCTCATTTTTGGCCAAGATATTGACAATAAACCGTAGGGGATCGCTGTTTTATGGCCCACTCTGTAGAGTACAAAGTTTGCGCATGAGTCCACCCAGCCTCCTACTGAGATTAGGTATTAGGTAACGCAACCTATTATTAGCATCAAGTGGTACATAACATAAGCATCTAGTTCCGATAAATGAACACCATTGGACAGGGCTGCACTGGCTTCCTGGTGTTAACCAAGAGCCGTCTTAGGCATCAGGGCACTAAAAAAATTCGATGTGGAATTAAGCGGTGACAACAGTTTGTTCGCAGTGCTTTGCGTCTTTTTCAGGCAAACACGACTAGTTGGAATGCAATACTCCATAAACACTAAACAGTCGGCTCATTTTTAAAGACGTAGAGCTCATAACCGGTGAACCACAAAAACTTCGTACCTCTTTCACAATGGAGGCCTCCATAAATTGGTGGACATATACATTCCCAGCCTGTACGGAAGCGATCGAGCTGACACGTTCCTCCGTGTTGGCAAGAAAATTTTTCTATACACTGGTCTAAAATGTCAAAACAACACGACAGATAAATTCAGAAGACGTCAGACAATGGCAGTCGCGACTTTCTTAATCCAAAGAGTCCGAAAATGCACATCTTCTAAAAAGAAGGATAAGCTCATGTAAGCATACGTGTACAGTGCATTTGAAGGTAGACCTGTGCTTCACATTGCCTTTATGTTTCAATGTACAATGTAGATATTATAGTTCATCTGTTCATTCATACAACGCTTTTATTAACCTCGCAAAAGTTGCTAAACGCAATGTTTAATCTAGTTCCCTCCTTGGCGGAGGGGGGGGCGGTGAATTCGAATTCAAGTTCGGGGCGGGGGTGGGAAATCGACGGCGGCCGCTGAGACCACCTTTTTTCTGTTTTATGCCAAATTTTACCATAAAACACACTATTTTGGCTTCTTTAAAAGCTGATGACCTTTTTAAATCCTTCTCTTACAGTTTCAGATAAATATAAATTATTACATCACACCATTTCCGTCCGTATACATAGCATACATGTGAACTGAACAAGACCTATTTTCTGGGGTGGGAAATTGCTACATACATAGTTTTTCTGTGGTATTGGTACGTGTTTACATGTATACAGCACATCGCAATTTTTTTTTGGGTGTCATTCCTGACGAGGGTACTTCCCTCCCAGAGACGTCTACTTAAGTCTTAAGCACTGTGCTAAACGTAATTACGATGGTTAAAAATGGTCCATAAGCTGTAAGTGGAAGAACAGTACCATAGGCGAAGATGAAAGAAGACTGCAGCTGCAGATGGATGATGACACAATGCATGATGGGAAAACACTGCGTCTCATTCAGAGCATCACACCATGTATGCTCTGGTCTCATCGTCATCGGTTGTTTGCTGTGTACGGTTGATCCAAGCTCCATTTGGAATGACCATCCTCCCATACTATATACGGGCTGAACTAATGACTCGTTTGACCTTACCAGCCTCTTGTTATTTATTAACTATTTCTTTAATCCCCGAAACCTTTCGTGCTGGGAACGCCTCTGAGTAGTCATTCTGCGAAAGGCGCTATAAAAATGTATAGATGTAAAACAATATAATACAAAAGCTCATGAGAGTCAAGTCCCCACAGGTCGCAGTACGCAATGATCGCAGACCACCGTGTTTTGAGACGAGAGAGCAGAGCTAGTCTATAATAATAATTGTATTCTGGAACAGCATCAACTGTAATATATCGATGGTCTTCCAATGAGGTGGTTCTTGAACTTAAGCATGTCCTCGGCTGAAGGCCAGTGTAGCGTCTTTGGCACACAGCTCAATACACGTGCATCCCCGCTCCGTATGGTCTTCCCCAGGGCTCTGTCTTGAGTCTCCTTCTCTTCATAATCTGTACCTCAGATCTTGCCCCTCTTCTTGCCTCCCATGCTGTGTTTGCCCATCTGTATGCAGACAATATTCAAGCCTACCAGCACTGCCATGCCTTTGACTCTATTGTGACTGTCCGGGCTATGAGATTTGACCACGGAGGCCTTTGGAATCTTTTGGAATTGGCATCTGTATGCAACTTGGTTGTCGTCCAATGGACTCCGTCTCAACTGTTTGAAAATTCAGTTCATTTTGGCTTGGCACCCGCCAGCAGCTGGCATGCTTGTATTATGTGGGTAGCCTCACTAAAAGTGATATAACTTTTGTTCTGTTTGAATTTTTTTGTAATTTGACCATTGTACGTAAATATGAATTGCCTTTAAGGCTGCAAAGTTTCATTTAAAAATTTGTATGCTTGGCCAAGATATGGACTGAAAACCGTAGGGGATTACTTTTTTGTGTCGCACCCTGTATATGTGTGCACTTGTTACCGACCACAGCGCGGACACTGAATCGGAGTCTCACGCCGAAGCGCTGAGCAATTGCGAGTGAAGAACTTGCCTAAGGTCCCTACGCGGCGACTTCAGGTGGATTCGAACCTGCAGCCCTCCGGCTGCAAGGCGACGCACATACCCACTACACCACCGCCTGAGAAAGATAGAGATGACAACCATTGCGACTGACGCAGCCTGTCTTCAAATGGTGGCGCGGTTAAATTTTCTGCGTTTTACTATATATTAAACATGATTAAATTCTATTTCAGCTGTTATTGTGGAGTCAATATTCGCATTTCAGTTTGTACCTTGCGCGCATTATAAATTCACCTAATAATAGACTCTAATAGTAATAGGCCTAATAGTAATAATTTTCACAATGCTGCTTCAAAACTATTGGCTATGCACTATAGCTGAATTATGAGCGTTGAGTCAAGTTCTAGGTAGGTCTTTTTTTAGCGAGCAGTTTTGACAAAATCTGCATTTCTAATTTTTTGCAGTTTGTAGAAACTTCTGTGCAGCTAGAAATATAAAAAGACATCGTTTTCATCCAATTGGGAGTAATTTACGATAGAGGATTGGAAGAGAAAGAAGAGGTTGTGCAGTTCTAAAAATTCTTTGAACATAGCCCTGGTCCTAAGGGAGGTCTGGGGACACCATAATAAATATCAAAATCGGTTGCTAGGAAATTAGAGGGGATGGCGACAGAGAAACTGGTAGTTTAATCTTTTATGCAATTTATTGTTATCCATTATGGTCGTATTATAGGCTATAATTACGCTTCTGTGTGGGCTGGCTAATCCGCCGCTGCCTGTCAAAACAATTCATCTCATACCAATCTTTACGATGGTTTGCATAGGCCTACTTCCTGACAGGAAACCGCGAAGCTTACCAAAATAATAATAAGAGAAGTAAGAAAAAGTCCAGACCATACCTTTTACTGCACAGCTGTCTTTGACCCATCCATATAGGCATCCTCCTGGGGGACAAAATCCGGTCAAAGTTTCGCATGGCCAACTTGTATTCGCACAGTTACAAAAGTTCTGGCAATTATCTCCAAATCTTCCCCAAGTACATGCTGGTCACAAAGTAAAGCATAGAATACTCAACGCAGAAGACTGTCTTTAAACTATGCGCTCGTAAATTTAGCCAAACAAAAAAAGGCAATTGTATAGCGCCGCATGAAATAAAAACCTCCTAATTGTGATGCGATCTGACAAAACCAGGCTTATGTTATATTTTGAAAATTGAGGCAAGAACCTGTAGCGTGGAAGGACGAGGAATGGAAATAAATTGGAGGGAAAGAACGGAGTCCCAGAGTCACATAGTTATCCAGGGCCCCAGAATGCGTAGGTAAGTACATTCTATAACTAGCGAAGTCCAGGGGCGGAGCTGGCAAAAACTAAAGCGGAGATTTATTATTTTGAATATAGTTTGACAAACGACGGCTAACGAAACAATACCCATTTGTCTGCCCCATTGCAATCCATATCTAAAATGTCAAAATCTGCGTGTCGACAGAAACAAAAGATTAGATTAAAGATTAAAGGACTAAAATCTAAAATTTGTGCCACCTAATGAATACCACGTAGTAAAATATGATTGAGCAATTTGCATATTTTACAATGTAAGTAACAAAATACTCAAATATTAGCAGAACTGAATGCTTGGAGGCCAGAGATAACCCTGCGATGTCGTTACCTCTGGCTTTCCAATACGCGAGAAGCCAGCACCCACTTACGATGTGAGCACGAACGGTGTAAGCACTTTCGGTGATTCAAAGAGTTGGGCTACATTTCGCTTGAGGCTGCATTTCCAGTTAGAGCTGCTCTTCTAGGACCCGGGGAACCAGAATACTTTCGGCGGCCGAATAGAACATTTCCGGAGTCTAGGGGTTCGGCGGCCTTCCGCCGACTCACGGACGCGTCTAGAGGTTTAAGGATCAGGGTTAGGGTTCGATGATGACGTCATTGTAGGTGGGGATAAAATTGACTTTTAAACTCGGTCTTTTATCTACTAACAATATTTTCTTCATTGAAACAATCCGGTTGACAGATCGCAACCAGTCGCAGTTTACATTTGTGCAATTGAAACAAATCACAAAAACGCAAGTTACAGAAGACACAAATCTTATCTTCTAACAGGATAGACTGCCTGCAAGCAATACACGGCGCTAATAGCAGCATACAAAGCACGTCCGCCCTACGGTGCACGATCTCGCTTCCTCTTGCTTTGCATACCAGAGTGTTATCCAATGCGGTATACCGGGTCCTGAAGGATTTTTACAACATACTAGTGTGTATATAAAAAAGACCATTAAATCACAAAAGATTCGTAAGCCTTGCCCGCACTATTATTATTTCAATTTGTTTATAATTTTCCACTCGTAGGTCTAGGCTCATGATAGTTTATGGACGATCTCTGACAGATCTGCTGCCTAATGTTTAGGAATTTCTGTCGTCGGTAGGCCTGATGCTTCAGCCTTCCGAAGTCTCAATGACGGATCGGTGTTCGCATGCGGTCGCAAAACTTCAGGTATACATAAAGCTACTCCTTCAATATCAATAATGACAAGGTTATTGTGTCTATTTTGCTCCAAGGCAATGGATAGCAAAAATTTTCGAAGTCGTGGAAAACCGCGAAGTCCATCATCTGTGGTAGCCTACTTGGCTTGAATGCTGTGAATTTTCCGAATGCCACAAATTTACGCAATTTTTGGAAAAATTGCAACTCGGCTATTTGTGACGATTTTCACAATTTTACAACATGCTACCGAGAATTTAGAAAACTACTCCCTTGAATTCATGCTATCTCTACACATGGTGTTTGTGATCTAAATGTAAATGTATTCGGATTTTATATAGCAGCCATAAATGGCCGCGACCTGTTAATGTTTTAATGAATTTGATCGGGTGAGATCCTTAACCACCGCTCGCCCGTTTGAATGGACGCCACGACATTCTCAATGTAGGTCCCCGCGCACGGATTGTGCTAGCACGAGATTTTTCAATCTCTGAAATAGTCTCCTTCGAGAAACGGACACGCCATAAGACTTTTTGTTTGAAGGTTAAAACGCTTATGTGTGTCCGACAACGTTGCTGATTGTGAGCGGCGCGTATAACTGTTCAATTAATTTGTATTTGCATATGCCAACCTGAGCATTATTGTGCTATTTCATAATAGAAATAATTCCCAATCTTTGAAATTGAATCATATAACTGACTGGCTGTAGAGTTCCCGCTGCCACAACCTAGAATCTGTCCTTCAATAATAGGAATAGTATATGCATTGAATATGAATAGGAATAGCATATGCATTGAATATGAATAGGAATAGCATATGCATTGAATATGAATAGGAATAGGAATAGTATATGCATTGAATATGAATAGAAATAGCATATGCATTGAATATGAATAGGAATAGTATATGCATTGAATATGAATAGGAATAGTATATGCATTGAATATGAATAGGAATAGCAAATGCATACACCGCTGATCACGTGAAGAACCAGAATTACAAAGATTTACCTCTGAAGACGGCATTGGCATACTCATTTCCACAGTGGTAACCCATACACTTCTCACCAATACACGTTGACTCGGATACTTCTCCGTATGACCCATACTTATTACCACAGTAGCAGACTTCAACCTGGTGATACATAAGACAACAGAAAATAGAAATTAATTTTTGCATATGCGGCATAAAATTATACTAGTTGTAATTTATAATCGTTGAGAAATCGAATAAGAAGGAACGTTTAAGTGCAGATCGTTGCTGAGTAAAATGGTCGAAACAGGACCATATCTCCAAGTCATAAGTTATGAGATACACGTCCAGCCCTCTTGATACTAGAAGAACATGCGAATGCCTGTATATATTTTTTCCAGTATGTACGTCTAATGTTTCTCCAGCTATTGACCTGAAACCTTGCAGAGGGCCACCACTGGCCCGCTAGGTCATCTAGTGGAGGAAATGGAAAATCCCCTCACCATGGTGGGTGGGTTGGACAGAGATGGCAGAATGGGGCGGTGAGAAAGTGAAGTAAGGGCGAGGGAGTGTGGCGAGGAGCAGGGTGGGTAGCGGGGCGGGTTCGGGATCGGGATTCGACGGTGTGAAAAGCGTGGTGAGGAGGTGGGGCGGGCGAGGTGAAAATAATACCGAAATTTACCGAACGACGCCGGTGTCACGAAATAGAGTATCCCCCGTATCACTTAAAACATTTAAAACACTTAAAAACACTCAGAGTCACTAAATAAATTCGAGTTGCCTTTATCTGAGCATTGCTTAGGACACTTAAAACAATTAGAGTCACGTTAAATTTTGATTACAGCATAAATATTTTTATTATGCGCATTTAAAAAAAGGGATAGAATGGTTTATCCCTCCGGATAGTATAGACCGGTTAATTCCATCCTGGGGATAGATTAATTCATCCCCCGGATAGCTTTCAGGGGGATACTCCGTTTCGTGTCACCGGCTACCCCGCGGGGTGGTGTCGAGTGATGTCGGAGTCCATGGTGCGAGAGAATAGGGGCGGAAGTTTGGGTGGGGAGGACGAAAATCCAAAATGAGCTGGGTTACCGGGAAATTTGTGTGATTGGAGTTGAGCCTGGGTCGCAGCGAGGTGGAGGCAAAAACTCGAAATCAGAGGGGAACGCCAGGCACCCAAGAGGGGTGTGGCGAGGTGGGAAAACGTATATTTCCCGGGTTGAGCAGGGTATCTCACCTAGTAGACTTACAAATTATGTGCTACAGTATTGCGGAAGTGAGGAATATAGAACAATCAGACCTACGTATCAAATGGTTTAGTTAATTATAAGTCGACTAAGAATGGCGGCGATGCCACTTACTCTAGCCGCGGCATAAAGAAAGCCTCTCATTCTACATGTTCGGATGCATTCGTAGATGATGCTATCTTCAGCAGGCCTATAGCTGATAGCAGTTTCCTCCAGATCATGTTTACTCGTCGGCGTTGCATAGAGAATATCCGCGAAACAGCCAATATAATAGGGCGTATACCAGACATCTCCTTGGCACTCTAAAATGTAAATGCGCAGTGTTATAGACTAAGTTAGTAATTATAATTTTGATTAAACTAATTGCATACTGCTAAATAGCAATGAACTGTCAATATTAGTGCAGCATTTAAACTCTAAACGTCTAATGGTGCAGATAATTATCTGTAAGAGGTAGGCAACGGTAGTGTGGATCACAGTCGCTTAGTGTAATGCTGAGGGCAGAAATTTTTGGCAGAAATAACCCATGCAGTAAGAGACTAGATTTCACGAGGATCGTAGGGAAGACGGACGTTGCATTGAAGACAAGTCGCTCAAACTAATGTTGGACGTCGTTAGGAAGGTGACTTAGGCGAATTAGGTTGCTTATTACAGACTGCAGGGAACGGCTTCTATCCTGTTGTCCTGCAAACCGCCACCATATCGGGGCAGCATAGAGCAAGCGAGCCACTGTTGTTCCACTACTGCATCATAAAGCTGCAGACTCTTCAATCAATCATAATTATAGCGCCCCTTCAAGGTACTTACACAGAGGCGCTCCCGGCCGAGATCAAGGGAAAAAACCAGTATTCAAAAGTTGTGAAATTGAGAACATCTTGGAAGGTGTTGCATAGTCAAGGGAAGTCTATTCCAGGTTGTTGGAGCAACCACAGAGAATGAACGCCTCTGCATTGTTGCAGAGCGAGTGAAAGGAACCATAAGTCACCATGGACAGCAGAGCGCAGTGCGCGGCGGCCTATGCAAGTGGAAAGACGAAGGCAAAGCTCACACAGATAAGAGGGTGCCCAGCCTGATAGGCATCGCCACACCAAAGATGCAATCCTAAATGAGATGTGCTGCAAGAAAGGAAGCCAGTGCAAGACCTCGCGCATATATTGGGATACACGGTCGTACTTGGTGAACCCCCCAATAAGGCAGCTCGGTGGACCCTCTCCAACCTCTCAATCCGAACCCGCGGGAGACCAGCAAAGATGGAGGCGCAGTAGTCGAGGCGACTCAGCACAAATGCATGGACAAGAGAAGCTTCAGCTTTAGAAGTCAGTGAGCGAGCAATGACCCTGAGTTGCTGCAGTTGGTAGTAACTAGTAGCAGCTGCGGCTCACCTGATCTATGTGAGATGCAAGAGTGAGTTCAGAGTCCAGAAGCACTCCAAGGTCACACAACCGAATAAAAAAATCATAGATAGAAATTGAGAAGAGAGAACGCTCAGGTCGAGCTTAGCCAGCTGTTGTCTAGTGCCCAACCAAATGAATTGGCGTCATCACCATCATCAACGAATCTCCGATACTCACTTAAGCCAAATTTAAGTTTTTCAAGCTCTGCTGTCAAGACCATTTCGAATTTCAACCCATTCTGCCGCTCTAGCTCGCTGCGTATATCTGCCTGGTGGCATTTCCTTTCATACCTGTGAGAAAGGTTAAAGTAACTTATGTCTGCGAGCCGGTGTAACCTTGAGACTATGCGCAACGAAAATGCTCAGGAATACATTGAATACCTTGCTTCGCAGCATATTCGGGTTATTTATTATGAGGTTCAAAGCCTGAAACTTCATAAAAGCAATATTACGCACGACCGTTGACAACCTCTTACAGTTTAACGAATCCTATTCTTACTTCTGGCCAAGATATTGGCGAAAAACCTTAGGAAGGGTCTTTTCTGACCGACCCTATAGATAGACTAGATCTATATGTAGAGCCTTCCGATGACAGGGCATCAAATCTGGAGTTTGGCTTCTGGAAAGCTTGTGTATATTACTAGGCCAATAGACCTACTCAAGTAGGTTAGGTTTTAGAATTTAGAGCGACAGGCTAAACACGGACCTAAGCCTATTGAAATAATTATAAACCTAGCTTTCTTGGCCGATTCGATGATTAACGCAACTTTCTTACCTCTATTTAAAAAAAGTAAAGAAATGAGACTTAAAACCAGCGGTGACATATTCAAATCAACTTCCAATAAATCAATCTAACAAGTTAATCCCGTTTCCATACATAAAAATAAAGCGTTTTGCTGCTTAAACTGTCCGTCAGCCCTTGCGTCGTCCAACTTCAGTAAACGTAAATTTCAAACCGACTGCATCTTTCAATTAAATTCAATTTTACGTCATCGGTTAATGACGTAGTGCTCAGATGGGATCAAAGTGATTTGGGCCTCGTAGGTCTCGTGCTTGATTCTGCTTGAGGCCAAGTTATGTTGGTAGAAATCTGCAAATAGCCTTCAGGCATTATTTTATTGCCAACTTTATTGCTTAGCCTATAATTATCAGCCGAATGCTAAAGGATGGTAGGTTAAGACAAAGCGCTAGTGTGAACCGAAGGATAGACTTGCTTTGTAGACGTGCTTTGCTGCTATTAGCGCCGTGTATTACAGGCTGTCTGTTCATATCTATATTACTCCCAGGTTCAGTAGCCTATAGTTAAGATTTATGTCAGCATGTCTTCTGTCGTTTGTGCTCTTGTGATTTGTTTCAATTGCATAAATGTAAGCTTATACACTGGCTGTCAACAGGATTTTTCAATAAAAAGAATGTTATTAGTCTGCATGCAGTGGCCACGAACGACTTCCATGTCCTTCGAGGTCTTACCCGACAAAGAACAACCGTCGCCCAGGTCTGTGGGCCCATATCACTGTAGGGCTTGTAGGCCTATGCACAATTTTGAACTTCAGGGCAAGGATGACCGGAACTTTGTCTCTAGAGTTATTTTCAAACTTATTACTAAAGCATACTCTAACTATATCGATTCAATGCAATTCCAATAACTGGTTGCTCCCTTTAATATTATTATTTCAATGTAATTTTTGTCTGTCTCAATGTACCAGGTTGTGGTTTGCCAACCTGTTTTTGCTCATTAAACGAATATACTTTCGGTCTAATATATAGTTTTCCTGTGGAGCCTGCAGCATTTGCACTTACGCTGCAGGTCTATTAGCCTATAGGCGTGCTAATAATTTTTTTAAATTTATTTTTCGCATTTGCTATAGCGCCCATTCAAGCTTTCCACTCAATTCCAAACATAGGCCTACCTATCTAATAAGCAGGCCTACATGCCAAACTTTAAAAAGACGAATAAACCAACTTCTGCTTACTTAAGACTCTAAGAGCGGAGTAATGGAGTAGTTGATAATATTGAAACTGCGGAAAACCTGAGAAAGTTGAATAGACAAAGTTTAATGAGACGAGTACAAAAAAAGACTTGAGGCTGCATTCTGTCTCACTCCAACCATCACCCCGAACGACGATAAAAAGCCACTTTGGTAACTGCACACACGCGATTGCTAAAAACACATGTAGAACAATAAATAAATCGCATATGATGCGCAGACCTATATAGGTCCTATAAAATTAAACATAGACATAGTCCTATATCCGATTGCAGTTAGAACAATAGTTTTATGTCTATTGTATGCAGACGATAATTTATATGCATACTGAACAGGTAGGCCCGATAGATTTATATACTCACATCGCCGTAGTGTTCGCACAGGCCTAGAACCTAAAGTAGGTGTCTACTTAACTATAGAATCTAACATAAGCAATTATTATGTAAGTTCAAAAATGGCTATTGGTAAAGATTCCAACTCAGCAATGTTTTGACAAAGACGCTGTGCTGTTGCTTTTAGAACCTGTCGATTCCATTGGTCCACACATAGGACCGAGTCAAACTAATGTCTTTAGGCTTAGGATGCAGGTAAATTTCGACCTGGATTTCGCTTTTCAAGGTTGCCTTGAGCACCACTAGCGCAGACACCGCTTCGTTTGTTCCTTCCCTATTTCTTAAATTGTCATTAATCGTGAAATCGTAAATGCAGTCGTCAGCTGCACTGAAGACAAGGTTTTGTCGGCTGCTGCGTTCTGAGACTCATCGTTTCATCGGCCGATGCTTTTCTTCCATTTCTTCTTTAGCTTATGTCTTTCTTTCTTGTCCGCCTTTTTATCCGCTTCGAGATCGCGTATCCGTCGCCTGAATAGAAAATGACCACAATAAACCTTAGTCATACAACTTTTATGATACAAACCATAGACATGCAATTTATATTTAAAAGATAGATTAGAATATACCATCGTAATGGTAATGCCTGTCTCATGCATAATGGTCTGCAGAGCCACAGCCAGTCACTCCACCACTGGCGCCATTAGCAGCCAGTTGCTCAACATGGCGGTCACCTGTTTTCAGGTGGCGGCTTATTAAATTGCAAATCGTTATCGAGAATTTGCATAGCGGCATCTTCTCGAAAAGCGTCCCTGACCCGGATTTAGCAAACAAAAAAGGAAGATTTGCGGACCCGGTAAAATAGACCTACTATAGTCCATGGTACAGAATGTGCGTGACTGGAAAGCTATTTCCGACGAGACAATTAATGTGCGAGCACCCAATTCCTTTCTAGCATAACATGCTTCGTTGATTCGTAGCGTTGCACGGAAAAGTAACAATAATTAATGTATATAGATCTATATTAAAAAGAACTGCACATCGATGGTTTCATTCAGCTTCTTAAATGCCACTATTCGCTGCAGATAGAGTTACGCAGTCGTTCAGAGATTAAGCCACGATCATTCGGAGAACGAAGCAATGTCTGGCGGTGAAGAAATGATGTTTGTTGCTATTATAGTAGAACTTCGTTGCTGAACGTTTCATTTGGAACGTATTACAGTGTCATGGTAAACCATGGATGGAATGACAACAACTCTAAATATTGGTCTGCCTCGCCGAAATGAGTACGACGACAACGACGACGACGATGACGACGACGACGACAACGACGACCACTGCTAATCAACAGAAATGAATGACTTTAAAAAGAGACCTTGAGCAAGTCCTTTACTCGCTCACAATTATTGCTTATGCGCTTTGGCGTGAAACTCCGATTCTGTGTCCGCGCTGTAGTCGGGACCGTTTCTGAGTAGTAATTTTGAAAGGGTACTATAGCAAGTGCACATACATACATTCATGCAGTCATGCATACATGCATACAAACATACGTACATACGTACATACGTACGTACATACGTACATGCGTACATACGTACATACATACATACATACATACATACAAACACATACATACACACACATACATACACACATACATACATACAAAGCAGATGACAAAGATGATGAATGCGACAACAACTGCGACATTACAATCTACTGTTAATATTCGAATGGTATATGTTTAAAAACAGAACTAAGAAGCATTTCTAGCATTTTTTAGTCAGTGTTGGTTGACTCACTGCAACGCCCTCTTCCTGCGAGTCCACCAAATAATCGTCCCAATCATTTGTCCAAACGCTCCAACTCCGCACACCAGGCAGAGAATTGACGCATATATACAACTGCGTTTCAGTTCATAGTTTTTCTGTTGCGCTGCAACAATTTAGTCACATCTAGTTCATATATATATAGCACACATCAAACAGTGGAGGTGGATCAATCCAAGCGAGCTATTAGCATATAAACAAAGTCAAACAGTAAGACGTTGAGGGTCTGCGGTAAATGAGAATGAATTGTTCTTAAATGAATCTCATTAGGCTACACGAATTCCATTCTGTTAAGCTTTCCATCAAAAGTTGTAAACGCTTTCTTTACGTACGAATTGATTTATTAGTATGCTTTTAAAAAGCAAAATTTTTGCTACATGTACATAGTCATAGTCATTTTAGCATTTTGCTTGGTCAGCATGTTTACACGAATTATTGCCTATTTACCAACATGATATCGATTTCTACTATATGGCTTTAACTCCAAGACCCTGCTCATGAAGTGTCTGGATGCACGTCTATTTTGTCCGTCATTGACCCCATGGCCATTTTCAGTTGTTAGAAATTTGAATAATTTAATTACTTTTTTGAATAGCAAAATTATTAATCAGTCGGTTTCGCTATTTACCAACTTGTTCGTCATCTTGCTAAGCGACTTCACAGTGACATGCAACAACGCTAATAATGATTATGTGGCAACTACCTGAGGCATTAAGAGACCATCTTGGAACCTGTGTTCTATCTAGGTTTATTTGATGGCAATTATTTGAGATGAGAATTTTTAGAAGTTGTTACTTTCTGTTGCGTTATTTTTTGGATCGTAAAAAAATAGTGGTTGGGCTCACCAAAAGTGATACAAACCTTGTTCTGTTTGAAATATATTGGTGAAATTTGTACAATTTGTACGTAGGCCTAGATAATAATTGCCGTTAAGCCTCTAGAATTCTATATAGGCCAAGAACTTCTACGTTTAGTCGAAATATTAGCAAATAACCGTAGGATATTACTTTTTATGGCCCACTCTGTACATTGGAATGCAGAGCATATTGTGTGAAGTATAATGGATCGAGAAAGCGATTACGCAAAACGTATGTAGCCTGCTTTGTCTAAACTTAGATTCAGCTGTGATTATCCATTACCAGTTAAAAACCCCTCCATTGGCTTAGGTTAAAGGTTATTTAGCCACTTAAATAAGAAAAAACAATTGCTTGTAGTAACCATTGTTTTTCTTACTTTATTCCCTTTGTTACTTTATTCCATTTTTATTTACTGTAATACTGTTGGGTTTGTGTCAGGAAGGGCATCCGGCCAGGCCATAATACCCCAACCCCCCCCCCCCCATGAAAAATTCCTGTCTACGCCACTGTCCATTACGCCACCAATCACTTCCAGGATGTCCTCACTGTGCACGCATAGTGACATACAGCTTTAACTCTGAGAAATTCTCTTGAAGTGGCGCTATATAAATGTACGATTACAATTACAATTACAATTAAGAATGAATCACCTCAAACAAACCTTCCGGTCCTTCGCCTTCCACGTTGCAGACCGGACCAGACCATCCTATCAGACACATTGCGCTAGGACATTGGCCAGTCGAAGCGTGACACTGGCCGTCAAGACAGTTGCATCTCGACTCGCACACCTTGTCATCGTAGAGATAGAAATGCAGCGTGCAAACTGAAAATTCAAATTACTTGCAAATGTAAACCAAGTAGACTTTGAAGAATGGTTTAAGTATATATACTGCTACTATGTTGGCCTACGGCAAATTCACGTCGTGGCCTACATGACAAAATCTGGTCCTCTGGCAAAATATTTGTCAAATTTGCTGCAATGGTATTCTTAATGCATTTTGTCAATTATCTAGAATAAATGTAATTGTAATAGGGTAGGAAGGGGCAAGATAGGCATTAAATCGTTGCTTCAGAGGAACAAATCTATTAATAGTACATGATTACATCATCGTTCGTGCATAGCCTCAAAATATGGTTAATAGTGCTCGTGAGCCCATTTTATGGTAAAAACCTGCATAGTATAGGGCCTACTTATCCTACTCATTTTATTATTTCTTACCATTCGATATAGTGCATTGCAAAATTATGTGCGAAAACCTCGCTGCAAAGCGACTATGCTGCACGATGCACGAGAACTTGCGACCAGGATGCTTCCGATTTCGCCGTAGTTATTATGTAGTTATTATGAGAGTAAAGGGCTGAAAGTGAGCCGGGCTAATGCGAGTCTGCGACCCAGCATTAATTTTCACGACCTGCCTTTGCTGGGTCTTAACCGAGTCGCGGGTTTAAAATATAGACATCATACTTCTTAAATTAAGCAATGACAGATAACATAATTATTATAACCCTGAGAACTTGAGAAGCCTTGGGTAAGACGCAATGTTGCGACAGATTTTATCATTAGATACTTAAGAAAAGATAGAAGCAGTGAAAGACAGACCGGAAACGCGAGAAAGGAGTAAAAAATATTGCTGAGTAAAAAAAAACTGGAGTCCGAAAATGAAAATAATAATTGTTTGCAATGCATTCATCACATTCGCGTGTATTAGATCTATTTGACAAACTCGATACTAATAGATTTAATATTATCATCAACAACATAATAGTAAGAAATATTAAGCAATTTTGTCACCTGACTGGTTAAATTGCTACGCTAATAAAGTGAAAATAAACGAATATCCTACTAAACAGGTCACCAGAAAAATGAAAAGTCGGCGGATCGAAAAAAATTGTCGGCATCATCCCGAACTCAGACCCGGTTCCATTTTGAAACCACTTTCAGTCCTATGAGAGAATCAAATGAAAATTTGCCTGTATAAACTATGAAGGTTTTGGGTCCGCCGCACTTCTGTTTTTCGTCTCCTGCACATGGAATTGTGCACTGCTTAGGAGCCGTCAGTCCAAAGACGAAGCTTTGTACGCATCGACAAATGTTTCCATTCTGCAAAATATTACTGGATAATTGAATTTTTCAAGCCTATTACTTGCAAAACCGTGTAGTCAGCATCGATCGTCTGAACAGCCGGTATATAGCATATTTATTTACATGACTATGTGACACCCCCCAAGTGGTTCTCAATTTCACAAACTGTTGAAGACTGTTTTTCGCTTGATCTCGGCCGGGAGCGCCTCTGATTGGGTACCTTGAAGAGGCGCTATATAAATTCTAATTGATTGATGCATAATTACATATATATATATAACTATATGTTAAATATATATTTAAACTATACAGGGTGGTCCAGCATGAATGAACCAAACTTGCATGCATATAACTCCGTCAATTTTTGAATTTATTTATACATTGTGCGTCAAATCAAAGATAGTTCACTCTAGTAGGCCTATTTGCTCCGAAAAAGTTGCATTTGTGGTATGCTACATTTTAATTAGATCTATAATATGCTTGAGACACTGAAACAACCCTATCTATCATATTTTGCTGTCATTTGTGACGCAACATCGCGCCGTTGGCATACTATGATCGCCTCTGGATTCTAATTTTACGAACTGATAAGGGATGTAATTTGTTTGAAATAATTAACGAGTTTCCTGAGACAATACGGAATAAAAAATACATTTAATTATCTGCTACGGAAAATTATAAAACGGGTCTTCTGCTCGTAAACAATGGGAATCGGTGCACACGGCGCGCACATCCGCTAACATTGCTCGTGTGTCCGAGTAAATTTACAGTCAAGACAATGACCCGGACAAGCCCCACAAGCAAATCTCCTGGTGAAATTAAGCGCAAAACAGACAGTCATAGAAGCACCGCAAAACGTACTGGGAAAGATTATATCTAAAATTTAAGTTATTCGCCCACGTGAATCCCAACTTACAGTTCTTCAACTCTGACGCAAAGAAATGGGTGGCAGTTCGCAAGCGTCTGAAGCAGCGCATGACACCATGGCTGCAGATAAATCGAAAGGACATGGTTTAACGATGAGACGATATTCGTGATGGAGACTCCTACAAACACCCAAAACGATCGCGTCTATGCGCGTGTTAGCAAATAACGATTATTTGAATTTACTTGGGAAACAGTGCCATATTGCGTCAGGAGGCCTAATGACAACAAAATTAATATGATAGCTAGCGCTGTTCACAGAATTTTATTAAAACCTAAACTAATACCAATTCGATTTTTTCACAGCTAATATACTAGAGCGAAATGTCTTTAATTTGACGTATAGGCCTAATGTAAAAATAATTCCAAAATTGGCGGATTTGTAGGCCTATGCATGCAAAAATGGTTCATTTATGCTGGACAACCCTGTTTTTGGGAGAGTGCTCCAAGATGCCCAATAGCCCATGCTAACGAAAATTGTGCTTTCTTCCGTGTGGATTCCAAGAGAACTACATGTTTGACCCCAATGCAAAGAGTGATTGATAAAACAATAACAGCAACCATAGAACTTAATTCAGTTATGATCATTAATTCTCTAACGCGAAGAAATTTCTTAAAAACCCCAAAGTAGTAGTTAAGAAATAGGTGCCAATTTTCCAGGGGGCAAGTGCCCCTCTTGCCCCTGTGTGCGAGCGCCATTGCGTTGGTTGTAACCTATTATAATTCTATGCTCAACCGGAACCTATAGTTTAAACTCCGCCACTGGTTGCACTCCGCAAGTGCCAGTCCCAAACCCGAATAAAGGAGGAGGGCGACTCTAATGATCGTTGATATGGCAGTGTCGTTGAACACTGACAAGTGGCCTAGTTCAGTGTCTCTTGTGTGTAGATTGAGACAAGTTGGCCACGACCCTGAAATCGCATTGAACAACGTAGTTAAGATGGAAGGCCCGAAACGACAGCGTTGCTCAATATTATTTTTAAATTATAGGCCTAAAGTTTACCACATTCGTTATAATTAACGAAGCGAAGAATTTCTTATCGTAAGGAAATGCAAACTTTATGATAGCGGGTAACATTTTATGGCCACTAGGCAGTTGAATGCAATTCGACAAATGAATTAATCAGCGAATGGTTTAATCTAAGGAGGCTGAAGGGTATTCAACTTAACAGCATTCTAACATTGAGTCAACCTTATAAGAACAGCTGGCGAACGTGGCTGAAGAACGCATTTGACGACTCACCTTTATTCCAGCGTAAGTTCTTATTTTCTGCAGACAGTAATAAACGCATTGTTCGATAGTTGGCGGGTCTAGCGTCTTCATCGTCCAGTCGTTTTTCTTTGGTGAGTCGCTGTAAACGCTGTCGTTGAAGCATCCGACAAACGTCGGGATATTGGGCGGAATTGTCGTCGTAGGGGCGACCGTTTGGTTTTGACGGAAGATATCCTCTTCTATCGATCCTTCCGGCTGGAAGGGATTCGCCCAGTCGACGGCATCTAAAACGTGTCGTTCAGTTCCCTCCCTTCATCTAGTTGCATCGACTCCGCACGGTATACATACATACATACATACATACATACATACATACATACATACATACATACATACATACATACATACATACATACATACATACATACATACATACATACATACATACATATAGTCTAAACATGTGTTCAAGTGCAACATTTGAACAACGGTTTATTACGAAGAGTGCTATGACGGAGTTATGCTGTCGCTATTGAAAATAAGCCAACGCATGCAATTGCATGCTGGGAGTTATTCGTACTATTTGGTTTAAAAGCTGTGACAGGTCAATGAACGCCGTTTTGGCACAGATTCTGTCTACGTAACACTCTCACGCTGCATGCAAGGTCCAAGCAATTTGCCTAATTGGAATAAAACGTCACAGACATAAAGAAGGCGTCGTCATAACCTGTCTCTCGCGGTCTTCTAAAGGTGTGTGCTACAACCTGCAATTGCATAGCCAATCATCTTATCGTTAAGTGATCTCACCTCGATTTCGCTGTGCTGATCTCATAGAGCTATTGCTTTGTTCAAACCACCCTAATAAAACTATCTTTAACGTAATTTCAAGTTCCATGCGTTATGACACAATCCATTAGAATTTGGTTCAATCCATTTTCCTGTAGGCCTACTGAAATCCGATCTGAAATGCGGTTCTATTCGATCCAACAGAAACCAATCCAGTCTAAAGAAAATCAGTCTGGTGTATTTTAATCCGATGTAAAAATTAGCGAGAGTCGATGACACAGAATCTGGCAAATCACAGGCAGGTGGTATAGGCCTATGAATCTTTATCGTTAAAAAGAAGCTGCTATGAGCAACCTTTGAAATCTTACGTTTTATTGTTCAGTGTTCAATTCTTTAGTGTAAATTGCAGCATCATTGCCACAACTGTTTGCGGTGACCCGTCAAAAGAGCGACCGACAAAAGAGTCCCGACAAAAGGGCTCCGACAAAAGAGCGACCCGACAAAAGAGCGACCGACAAAAGAGCGACCGACATAAGAGCGACCCGACAAAAGAGTGACCGACAAAAGAACGACCGACAAAAGAGCGCCGATGATATAATAATATACTACCTCTAATGATGTCCATAAATTATCACCAGCAGCGTATAGGCTACTAATTTACAAATTGAAGAGAAATCATCGTATCGATTGATAATTTTGTTCTATGATGACAATCACGTTCTTCAGGTGAGAAATTATGTGAACGATACAAAATTCATATTTTGCAGTTTGATGAAACTAATTCTTTGCTAGAATAGGAGCTGGTTAGATTAAAGAAATTTTTGGCGTAAGTAAAAGCTGGATATATTTTTTCGCCGCTTAAATAGTGTGTGAAAAGAGGAAAATAATTATTTATAGAGGCATACTACATAGGCCTAAATAGAAGTCGGATTGATGAAAATAACTCTTTACATAAATAGAAGTTTGACTGATGAGAATAATTCTTTACATTGACCTAGATGGAAGTTGGATTCAAGAAAATAAGTTTTTATATAAATAGAAGTTGGATTGATGAAAATAATGTTTTGCTTGGATCTAAATAGAATTTGGATTGCAGCTATTGTAAAATAATTGCCAGTCTAAGCTACACAACAAAATTTTACCAACCTCAACATCCATTTTACCCATATAGGTCTATGCATAGTATTAGTATAGGGTTATAGGGCGGCTATAGGGCCTACGCTGCAGATTTATCGATAACATCTGAGGTAGGCTATTAGATCTATATTATTTCGAATCATCTTCAGCAGAACTTTCTCTAATTATTATATGCTGCTGAATGCTGAAAATAATTTTTAGACATCATTAGAATGATTAGAGGTATTACATTATAATATCGGCGCTCTTTTGTTGGTCGCTCTTCTGTCGGCGCTCTTTTGTCGGTCACTCTTTTGACGGTCACTCTTTTGACGGGGTGCCGCTTCTGCAGATAGTTAACTCATTAAATTAACTTTCCGAAAAGGTTGCAATATTTTACAGCCTAGGCTTTATAAGTTTATTTTCAATTACCTTCACACTGCCTTCCCTCAAATCCTAATCGACAGACGCATACGAATGAGCCATCGCTTTGCTGTTGACAACATCCGCCATTCTTGCACGGTATGTTAAAGCATTGGTCTGAAAATAATCAAAACAATTATATGTTCACACAATCGCAAAATTTGCAGACGCTAATGATGAACGTTAAAAAGTATTTGAACAAGATGATGACGATGATGATGATGATGATGATGATGATGATGATGACGATGATGATGATGATGACTTGCCTGTGATGCGCTAGATAAAAAATACGATAGATGGAACAGTGCATAATACGAGAAAACAACTCTACAAGTGCAACTACTAGCTGCGGCTCAGATGCAAAGGAAATTCAGTGTTAACCATAACTATAGATGCAAATAAGGGTTAGATCAACAGCAATCTCCCTTTCTGTCTCAGCCTCCCCTCCACCCCCGAAAGGCCACACCCCAGCAGCCGTTCATGTTGATAACCACACTCACGGGTCTCAACCGTCTGTCAATGTTCGATCTACTTATCACACACACACACACACACACACACACACACACACACACACACACACACACACACACACACACACACACACACACACAACACACTCACACACACACACTCACAACAAACACACACACACACTCACAACAAACACACACACACACACACACACTCACAACAAACACATCCATGCAAACTGAATCTTTTGCCGGCACTCGAGTTGATGAAGCGGGGTGAAACCTCTGATAACTAGATGTGCACGTTTGCAGGTCTCCTATCGACATCTTCTGGATTAGCTCCCTTTTCAGCCTTTTGCCTTTTTCATTAAGGTTATCCCCGCCTGTGCATATGCCTTCTGGCGATCTCGTCCTGTTGTCCAGCTACTACTAGACTTTATAAAAACAGATTCGCCTTCGTCGTCGTTGAGCATGTTGCTTACTATAGCCTTTGAAATGTACATGGAACAAGCGTGCAGTCAGTGAGGGAGCGAACCGGAGTCAACATAGATAGAAGAGTTTTGATCGCCATGATGGCAAGCGCGTGTGCCGTACCAGTCGATTCCAT
Source organism: Lumbricus terrestris (assembly GCA_949752735.1). Classification (NCBI taxonomy): domain Eukaryota; kingdom Metazoa; phylum Annelida; class Clitellata; order Crassiclitellata; family Lumbricidae; genus Lumbricus; species Lumbricus terrestris. The sequence continues at coordinate 19,265,830 of OX457039.1, read as the reverse complement.
GCTGCCCCTTACGGTGGCGGATCCAGAACGTTTCAAAGGGGGGGGGGCAAAATTTTCGGTCTTGGTCAAGGGTAAATTTAATCTTTATATGCCAAAAAAGTTGACGACCTTTTTTAGTTGTTTATCTGATTCTCACAAAAAATATACAAATTTTGTCCGCCAAAAAAGTTGACGACCTGTTTTTAGTCATCATAGACTACTTTTCACGCCAAAATGGCTGGTGAAAAATAAAGATTTTTATAAATGGGGGGCATGGCAGGATTGGTCCCTGGATCCGCCCCTGCTATTACTATTGTTGTAAGAATACTCAGTGAAGTCTTAGACCACTCCTAACAGCACTGTAAAGCACTTCAAATCTGTTAAGGTGACAGCATAAAATGCTATAATTATTTGCAATGTGGACAGTCAAAAGAATATGTTGTATAACTGAGATATCTCGAACTTTATCACGAAGTAGTAGGCTATCTAAAGAACTCTCTATAGTGCACATGTCATTGTTGACAGAGTGGACATTAGTGTGTCTTGCTGGACACTAGTACTATTCAAGCGTACATGAAGTAGACGCTAAATGGGGGCATCGATATATTACATATTCAAACAAATATTTTTGATCCTATCCATATGCACACACACACACACACACACACACACACACACACACACACACACACACACACACACACACACACACACACACACACACACACACACACACACACACACACACACACACACACACACACACACACACACACACACACACGCACACACACACACACACACACACACACAAGCTTCTCTTCCGAGTTTGCAAAAACTTTAGTAGCGGCCTGTTGCCGATGTTCAGGTCGTGCCAAATATCCAGTTGTGTAATTAGGAAGTAGGTCCTATAATTATATCGTAACTTCAGTTAAGTTAGCTGTCGGTTTCGTTGCAGTCCGTGACCTAAGTTGTTGGCGAAAACATGTTGTATAATAATTGTGTATCGAAAGCGAGAGCACGCAAATATTTTATTTATCTCGCGCTTCTGACTAAGAGAATAGAGACTACAACAGATATTAGAAGGGGATCGCGCATGCGGCGCATCCTCCTCCCAAAACCCTTACCCTCGTTTGCGCCACGCGCTTCGGCGATCGTCTGTCGGACGCTTTTTCGTTCCTTCCCGAAACTTTGATACACAGAAGAGAGGAACTTGATTATACAATATACATGTACATGCAGTTACTGCAGTGTCGCTCGCATTATTAGGCAACAACGTGAATAGAATCGAATGGGAAAAGACCCATAGAAAAGTTGACGTACCGTACAAGTCACATTTTGGGCCGGCGTATCCAAAGATGCACACACCTCCTGGACAGAGTCCGGTAACAATGTTACACTGATCAGAAGCACAATTGCATGCGGCGGTGCAGTCTTGACTGTAGTGGCGAAACGGACAACCTGAAAGTCAAGAGACGGGGTTAGCATACCAGTCTCAGCTGTCTGGTAAAATAGAGCGTCAATAGCACATAATAAAACCGAAATTCATCATTCTACAATCTACACTGTGTCCCGATGAAAAGTAGGCAAGACCCCAACAAAAGTGTTTTTATTCGGTCAAAACGTTTAGGAATTGTCTGAGATTTTAAACGCAACAACAGTGGCCATATTACCACCAACGTCTAAAGTCGATTAGAAAATATTCGCGAGTTGGTCAAGTTTATGAGTGTTTAAATGCAGCACCGAAAAATTGAACTTTCCAACATGCAAACAAATGAAAGGAAGTGAAATTCAGCTAGCCTATAATATGGTGTTCAAAGTGCCTTCCTTGTTCACGGACACACGACCGTAGGCGGCGGCCTATACGCTACTGTTTGATAGTCCGGTCGATGATCACCTGGTCGAACAGCTGCCACGAAATCGGCAGACTAAATGCACCGCCGGAAACGCCACTGGCGCCCGCACTTAGGGGAAAGTGCCCATTTGCCCCCTTGAAAATTGACACCTATGTTTTTAACTACTACTTTTGTGTTTTTTACAAATTTTTGCATTAATGCATCAGTGATTCCAATGCTACAGACAATGAAAGTCAGAAATCTACATTAAGAGAAATAAACATGCTCAAAATAACTTTCTGCCTTGCATGTTCAAGCTCTTTCTAAAAACTGTAACAATGACCATTGGCTTTCAACCCTCCTGCGGGCGCCCATGCAGACAGCAGGCCTATCGATTATGGTCTACTTGAGTGGAATCCAGCTGTAGTGCAAATAATCATAACTGCAAAAATCAAATATCCCTACTAATGCAAAAATTTGAAAATTTCTCAAAGTACATTGAAATTACATCAGGGAGATCTGATTATTCATCAGAATTATAAATATACTGTATAAACCAAGTCTTCTATAAGCCAGGCTTCGTTTTGTCTATTTTGCAAGCTGTCAATACAGAATCCGTGGAGGTCAAACTGTAGATAAACTTGGCTCTGGTTATCACGCCTCAGGATTTCCGATTTACACCAAAGAGATCTGTTCAAAAGAATTGATACTCACACTCATCTGTTCCTCGGATCCTCCACCTTCCTAAATGACATCCGCATTAACAGTTACTCTGGCCCTCTGGCTACCAGTCTCGGACCTAGCTCTTTCTGACTACTCTTTGGAATAGGCTTCTGACTCGATGCAGCACATGTGAAAAGGCTGGTGCCCAGCGATTGGCTTTCGAGTGGCGCTTTAGAAGCAGCTAGAGGAGCACTTACCCCTTGAAAACTGACACCTATTTTTCGTTCATTTATTCATTCGTTCAATCTATGGACTTAGGCCTATATAGCGTACCTTTAGGAACCTGAGATATTTGCACTAGAGACCTCTTTTTAAAAATATCCGTATTCTTAATTTCCGGCATTGCATTTTTCAAGCTCTTGTTACTAAAAATGTAATCTTGACTGTCGCAAAAATTGTGCCACCTGCAAATATTTCTGCGTGCCCCATGAAAAGCGCATAAAAAATGTTAAATGCACGTCTATTTTTTGGTTTTAAAAATTGCGGCAGTGACCCATTTTGACAAATAAAAGCTCAAACTCCAGCATTTACGGATCTGCTGGTGAAGAAAATTAATCAGGGTCGTAGGCCTATTTCAGATGAATCATTGGAAAATCTGTAGCTTAAGATAAATTACGCAATAGTAAATATTTCGTATTTATACAATTGGCCTATTAGAATATGTTATCCTATACCAAGAAGGTCCAAGATGAAAAGAAAAATAACATTTTGCCATTTGGAACCCACATCATGCAATTTTGCTACTTATGGTAGTCATTAATTTTAACTGATCCTGGCAGGGGTGGATACATAAATTTTCGAAGGGGAGCCAAAATTTAGGATAAAATTTCTTGACCTTTCGCCCGAAAAACTGATGACGTTTTTAGTCATTTGATCCAATTTGCCTTCAAATAATAAAATTTTCTCTGCCAAAAAATCTGGTGATATTTTTAGTCATTTTTCGTTTTGCCGAATTGTCTGGAAAAACAGCGTACACCATTGAAACCTGCTGCTGAAAGCATGTTGAAACCAAATGGGGGCACGTTCTATGGGCATTTCCCAATGAAGGGGAGCGCCGCATTAGCCACCCTTGGATCCTGGGCCGTGCATTGTGGCAGTCCATCATGACGCATGTGGCCTTCAGGGGTGTCGTCCTACAACAAGAGGGGCCTGAAGGGAGAGGAAATATCTCCCCTTCACATCAAAATAATAGCAAATGCTTCGTGCTGAGTCGTTCCTTAGAATGATTCGATACAAGAAACTTGTCTTACTGCGGTAGATGCCCATAGTGACATGATTTCCACATTTATTTTGTTTATCTTTGGAACAGTAGACCTTATCGGTGGTACATGATTCTTCCGGTGCAGCGTTGTAAATCCCGAAATCGTCGCCACAATAGCACTTGTGGTCCTATAATTATATCAGTGATGACAGATTCGCAAGTTTAGAAGAAGAGCATTGATTCCTTGGCTAATATAATATTCTGAACAATAATACGTTTTGTCAACTGCTCCACTTAGATATTATATACGTAATCTGGGATCGAAAGTCTCTAGTGTAGATAAATAAAGAGAGAGGCGCTATATCATGTTTACTGCCAACCAACTGTTTAATTCTATCTGAAACCTTGCATGCAGAAGCTGTTATGTCTCGTTCAGTGTATAATCGATTTTTTGCATAAAGCATTCTAATAGCCTACATACAGGCCTACAGGGTAGGCCAAAAAGTACCCTTTAGGCTTTTGCCTATATATTACATTGACCAAAAGTATGGATTTGCAGATCATACTTCACAGGCTTAAAGGCAATTCATTTCATTTCTACATACAATTGCCAACTTTAACCAAAATATTTCAAACGTAAAAAGTTATATCACTTTAAGCCTCACAGTGTGATTTAAAATGCATACTTTGGCAAAGATAGATTGACAAGAAACCGTAGGGGTACCTTTTCTCCCACCCGGTAGATCGATCGGCTATGCTAAAGAACTGCGACGTATAAAATAGTCAACAACTAGAATATGGTTATACTTTAAAAATAGAGAAATAATATGAGCTAAGAAGGAAGAATTTATACCCATGCATGCAGAATGCGGCTAGACGGCATTCAGCATAATGAGGAATATAGACTGCGCGTTGCTTTATTGCGATTGTGCTTAGATGTAGGCCTAGATGATAATTTGGACGCCAAAATAACGTGGTCAATAAGTTTTCAAACTTGTATAAGGAGCGTGTTTCTCGGAACTTATCAATATTTTTGACAATTAAAATGAAATTGAAATTAAAAAATTAAATCAAAATTGATATTGAAAATTAAAATGAAATTGCTCTGCGCAAAGAAGTAGGCCTATGATGGGTCCACCTCTGCGTGTTTTGTTTGTTGAAGTTGGTGTCTCATATTCGGAGAAAAACATAGGGGCCTACGCCTACGTGGTAGGCTAAATTTCTATAGACCAAGAATTAGCATTAACTCACTAAATTGTGCGCCATTCAGCTGCAAATCAAAATATCTAGCAACTAATTTTCAATCAATGTTCTTTTCCAGACGAAGTACATGTAGCTGCGACTACAAACTTGAAAATATGAAAACATGAAAACATTGTAAATACTATAAAAGTGACCTACCCCTATTCCGGCGTATGTTTTCAAGTCGTTTCGACAATTTTCGACGCACCTTTCCACCTTCATAGAAGTCTTTGACGCCAATTGCATGTCGGATGCGCCTGAGCCTTTAAGGTTTCCGTAACATCCGAGGTACTGCGGACGTTTGTCTTCAAGAAAATGTCGAACAGTGAATTTTTAAAGATGATCGTGTAAAGTCTGGACTCATTGTAAAACAACTACAACTGGATTGTGTCCCCGTCGACATGTCCACACTGACACATAGTGCTTCACGCCGTTTAGACTTTAGAGCGAATCATTTAAGTTTTAACGAGTCTGTCTATTTCGATGAGAGCGTAGATCCTACAAATGGCACCTAAGTGGAGACGTGACATGGCACAACTAGAGGTTACCATAATGCTCTGGAGTCTGGACAAGACTCACTCAAAGGTTACATTTTTCACAAAAGAAATTAAGTTTTCGTCTAAGAAAATTAACAGATAGCCTTTAAGTAAGCGTCTATGTAAGATGTGTTGCAAATGTCCGTCTTGTAGAACGACTGCTCTGAATTTGTTTTGTGAAATGATGTAGGCCTATCATCACTTACATTTATTTGTATGATAATTAAGATACATCTAAGAGAACGCTCACATTAATTTTGAACTATAGGACTACTTTAACAGCAGTAGCCTAGATAATAATGGATGTTACGGGTAGCCTACAAATAAATGTAAGTGATTGTAGGCCTACATCATTTCAGAAAAAAAAAATTCTCATATATACCATATCATGGCATATATGAGAATTTACAAAGCACCTCTTACAAAGCAGGCCATTCAGATGCTGGCTTCCGGCGTGTCAGCCTCAGATAAATAAGAAAGACTTCAGGAAGCGGAGGACCAGCCCAAAATCTTAATACAGATTGGTGAGGTTATCATTCCACACGGAAGGGCCGACAATCAGAGGCACGATGTTAACAGTGGTGTCACTGTGGTGATAGGCTACTTAAAGTTTCAAAGAATATTTTTTATCTTCGTATATTATCTTGCTTAAGAGCTTGCCCTGTTGGGTTAATAAGACTACGAGCAGTAACTTGTATAGGATACAAGAAGAGACAACGGATATAGGATAAAACGGATATAGGATACAAGAGACAACGGGAAGCCAGTGTTGAACATCAGTCATGCTGGTAGAAATGTATTAGCAGCGGAGAAGAGGAGCAATGAGCCTAGCTGCTGAGTTCAGAACCGACCAGAATAGATAATAAGCGTAAGTCTACCTCGGAAAGCTTAGCAAATGGTGAATTGCAATAGTCAATGCGACAACAAACGAATGGCTGGACTATATGGTCCTAAGAACGGAGAAGGAAGCAGATCTTCTGATGGCTCTCAGAGGTCTCGTGAACAAAGTCGCAGAAGCAACTCAGATGCAAGGAACATAACGGAACCACAGCGTGCCGTCAATGGTGGCAAACAAGTAGCGACCACTGGATGAAAATTTAAGTTAGAGAATATTGACGCGAGAAGTGGGAGGTCAAGCCTAGGGAGTTGCTGTTTTGCACCAAAGCAAATCAGTTAAGTCTTGTATGAGTCATAGCTAAGACAGTTGATCGACATCTATGCATCCATGTAGATCATAGAATTAATCGATCCCACAAGAAAGATCTGCTCAACTAGAGGACCATGTACAAAAGTTAGGCATAGAGGTGACCAGTGAGCAGGTGCCCAGTAAATAAGGAGGGAATGTTCTAAACAAGAATGGAATGTAGTAAAGCTAGTGCAGGACTGCACTTAACATGGAAAGCACGCTTAAATTTTGTACGCGGCAAGCTCTATAATATAGCGCAGATGAAAATTAAGGACACTTTGTGGGGGAAAAGCAGTCCCTTAAGCTAGCCAGAGAGCAGAAAGACAGCATGTGTATACGAAACTCAATCGACTTAATTTTCGAGGCTTTACTATCCGCAATAACGCCGTATCCGTTTGGTTGTTAAGGGTGGGCCATAGATTATTTCCATAGTTTAGTCTGCAGTGCCAATAACCATAATGACCTTCTAGCTTTGATTTTCTTATAGATCTGCGTCTTTGGCGATGAGACATTTAATCTACAGGGTGCGCCAAAAAAAAAGACCCCCCTAAGTTTTTTGCCAATATTTTGGCCAAAAGTAAGAATTTTCAAATGACATTTTACAGTCTTATAGACAATTCATATTTACACATTATGGCCTGATTTCATCAAAATATTTCAAACAGGACAAAAGTTGCACCACTTTTAGTAAGGTCACCCACCGTTTTTTGACGATTCAAAAAAACGCGACGCAACAAAAGTAACAAAAAACCAATCCAATTATTCTGGCCAATATCTTTGTCAAAAGTAAGAATATCGAAATGAAATTTTTCAGGCTTAAAGACAATTCATATCTGCACATGGTGGTCAGATTCCATCAAAATATTTCAAACAGAACATAAGTTATACCACTTTTAGTGAGGCCACATCCCGTTTCTTGACGATGCAAAGACGTAACGCAGCAAAAAGTAGCAAAAAACACGATTTTATTAAGTCTCATCTTAAATAATTGTTATCAAATAGCCTTGATATTGGTGGATGATCATTATTATTACCATTTAAAAAGAAACAGGGCACCAGCGTAGCTGCGCGTCACTGAGAAGTCACTTAGCAGGATGACAATCAAATTGGTAAATAAGGAATCTATCAGATTAATCAACAGGTCCATCAAGAACTTTGCAAAGGGACTCAAAAGAAGTTTTGGCACTGGTGGTGGGCTCATTGAACACAAGTTGTGAAGCACTACCAAATTCATTTGACAACAGTTATTTGAGATCAGACTTAATAAAATCGTGTTTTTGTTACTTTTTTGTCGCGTTTCGTTTTTAAATCGTCAAAAAACGGTGGGTGGCCTCACTAAAAGTGCTATAACTTTTGTCCTGTTTGAAATATTTTGATGAAATCTGAACACCATCTGCAGATATGAATTGTCTATAGGCCTGAAAAATTTCATTTCGATATTCTTACTTTTGGCCAAACCTAATTTTTTTTGCGCTTCGTTTTTGAATCGTCAAAAAACGGGGTTTGACCTCACTAAAAGTAATATAACTTTTGTTCCGTTTGAAATATTTTGATAGAATCTGGCCATAATGTGTAAATATGAATTGTCTATAAGCCTGTAAAATTTCATTTGGAAATTCCTACTTTTGGTCAAAATATTGTCAAAAAACCTAGGGGGGTCTTTTTTTGGCGCAACCTGTACGAGAATGTATTGATCTGTTTAAGCTGCACCAGCCATTCTTATCATCTTCGTATTGTCAATATAAATCAGCGGAATCGAGACGAAACCGATCTACACGCTATTAACCAGCTCAGTTCTGCCGCAGATTTAACCAAAACACGTTTAAGGTACTGTATATCGAACGTTGGATATCTTACGTTTTGTAAACTTTCGCATTGATGGGAGCGATTGGTGTGCGCTGTGAGAGGCGTCTTACAAATTCATACATGCAATACAATACGGTTTGATGGCTAGATAATCTACTAAACGAGCCTGCAAGTTGATGCGAATGACTTATTTTGAATCGTACGGCTACCTACCCGGCTCATTGCACGAAGGACCTGTCCATCCTTCGATGCATGCAGCATTGCCAGGACAAACGCCTTTCCATATAGTGCACTGTGGGTCTTTGCAGTTGCAAACACCGTCACACGTGAAAGCTTTATAGACAGTTGGCGAATAGGTGTTCAATGGACAAACTGCGCAAAAAACAATTCGTCTGAAGAAAACAAACCTAAAATGACCATGAAAGTAAGTGTCAGTATGACACATTCAGTCGCTGGGTGCGCGTTGATAAAGGAGCAGAAAGGGTAATGATCAAAGCGCAATGATCAGAATGCAATTGATCAAATCTATTGATCAAATGTGATGATCAGTCTGTGTGGATCAAAATGTTGTGTTCAAAATGTAGTGATCAAAATGTAGTGATCAAAATGTAGTGATCAAAATGCAGTGATCATAATGTAATGATCAAAATGTAGTGATCAAAATGTAGTGATCAAAATGTAGTGATCAAAATGTAGTGATCAAAATGTAGGGATCAAAATGTAGTGATCAAAATGTAGTGATCAAAATGTAGTGATCATAATGTAATGATCAAAATGTAGTGATCAAAATGTGGTGATCAAAATGTAGTGATCAAAATGTAGTGATCAAAATGTAGTGATCAAAATGTAGCGATCAAAATGTACTGATCGAAATGTACTAATCAAAATGTTATGATCGAAATGTAATGATCGAAATGTACTAATCAAAATGTTATGATCGAAATGTTATGATCGAAAGGTAGCTACGATTCTACGTGATTCCGTGAACAAGTATCGTCTGGGCGGTGGAAGCTACATTATCACCCAGGATTACCGTGTTCACAGCCCTGGAAGTCCTAGCACTTTACAAAGATTTACTACGCTTCTTTTCAGTTGCCCCAAAATGTTTGCTTGGTTGTACTATAAAGTGGTTAATTTTTTTACATCTCATAATCATAATTACTGTAATATATTTTGACACCTAATGTCTTTTATTAGTAGCCTACTCGCCATTTTTTAAAATTTCCAATCACGCCATTTGTTTGATCGGAACCGCATTAGATTAAAACATTTAGGCTATATATAGAAATGCATACATGGCCTAAATAGAAGGTTTATAGATTTAATAATACTGATAATGAATTTTTTTACACAAATGACAGCACTGTCAAAATACAGAGGGACTCGTGAAAAAACGTGCGATTTTAAGTTCTTTAAAGGAACTATTCGTCCAGGCCGCAGAGGTTCTCAAACTGTGGTACGCGTACCCTGGGGTACGCCAGGCGCTGGTAAGGGGTACGCGGAAAATTACAGAAATATAAATTTTCTTTAAGTTAAGTTAAGTTTATGGACTTTGTGTCCAACTTTCTTTGCTCAGCATTGATTTTTAACGTTCAACATATAGGCCTAACAGCATCATCATTTATTTCTTTCACAACATTATGTTTAGACTCACATACTAAGCACATAATTATTTATGTTTAGGCCAATTACTATAATTTTGAAACAAATGATGTATAAATGGTTGAAAGTACCAAAGTATAAATGGTTTAAAGTACCAAAGTCAGAAATTCTCAGCCAATATAGCAGGGCTGTTTTAAAGTAATTTTTAGAACTGCACAACTCCTTCTTTTCCCAACCATTCTCCATGGTAAATTACTTCCAATCGGAGGACAATGACCATTTTTGCTTGTTTTAACTGTACAGAAGTGTGTCTACAACTGCACAAATCCATTTAGAACTGCACATTTTGTATAGCCTACGACTGTACTTTTAAAAGCCCTGCTATATAGAGCTCAAATAGCGGAGAGCTGAATTGCCCTAAGGATTAATTTCTGGCCAAGCTTTACATTCTGTGATTCCTTTCAGCACGTCATTTCTGGGTGAAGCTGGTTTCTAAACTATTCTTGGTATCAAAAACAAACATGGAGTAAATTTTGAAACTGACAAATATTAAACCAGATATTTTAAAACTTTGCTAATTTAAACAAGCCCACAGCACTATAGGTTGCTCTTTCTTACAGGGGTTATATAGACCAATTTTTCATTAAAATTTGTTGATAAGATTATATAATTAAAATAAATTTTGCTCCATATTTACGTCTCTAATCAATGATGTCACCAATGATTAAATGGACATTTAGTTGCCACTTCCAATGGCACTTTTTTCTGATCTGACTTTGCTGGGGGTACGCCATTATTCGATTTTTTTACTTGGGGGTACAATAGAAATAAAGTTTGAGAATTCCTGGCCTAGATACATTATTTATTGACTTTCTTATACTTATTAGAAATATTGCATAACGTCGCAACGTAGGCCTACCCGTGTAGACGCTGCTGGCATGAAATCCTCCGCACTTCTCTCTGAAAGACGAAACGCAATGGTGGTCGCACTTTTCTTCAACCCAATTACTGGCATCAGCCTGCGCCGGGTCTGCTTCACCGCAAAGGCAATCCTTAGCCTCCTGTGGATAAATCCATTCAATTCAGTTTCATGTGTGTAGGCTACGTAATCTGAGTTTAATATTAAAAGTACTGATGCTGCTACACTGATGATGCATGTATAAAATAGGCCTACTACTGTACTACAACCAACAGTAGCCTATAACTAGGCTTACAATTCTGATAATTAATCCTGGTCATTATTGTCTTAAATCTTTTACATGAAGGCTCAGAGTGGCCCACGGTGTCAATGTTCCGGATGCGCAGGTAGCATTTCTCATAAATCTGTTGGAACAATTATACAAGGTATCCAGTGTATCCAGTGTGTCATGCGTTGCATCTGTTATTCGGCATCGCTGTGGAGGGTCAGCCACTCGGATCCTTTGTCTTCATGTTGTTCTGTCTCCAGCGTCTTCCTTTCTCAGATCAAGAAATGTCATGTCCTGCGTACGAACTACGAAGGCTTCGAAATTATTTTGCATTATCGAAGTCGGCTTTGCTAAACAGTTCTAAAACGAGCTGAAAATGAAGTCTAAAATATTTTTCATCTTGAATTCACGAATAGACCTACATTTTACACATTGTCCTACTGTCAGGACTTCTTCCCCTAGTCAATCGGGCTTCAGAGGTAATAAATAATTGCACTGAAACTGTACTCCTCTCCTTTCTCTCTGACATCTATTCAGCTGACGATTCATTATCCACTTAGCCTATTGGCTCTCTTTGGTGTCTCTGCCGCCTTTGACATGGCAGACAACGACATTTAAGAATTTATTTGGAGCATAAATCGCTTCAGCGCTGTTTACGCGCACTAATGTCATGGATGAATGGATTATAAAACAATGGCTAAATAAAAACGTCTGATCATGAATCACTTCTATAGCACATAAAAATTATTAGAGTAGCTATATGTGCCTATAGGCAATATTCTTAAACCACGAAAGATGTACCGGGGTAATACTTTAACACTAGACTGGTAACCTATATATTACAAGAGCTCTTGATGTTGCAAAAATAAAGAACGAACTAGTATAGAGTAATGTTGATTTGTTGAACAGATCTATAACAGGTTTTGCGTGTCTTTTTGCCGCGATTGTGCAAGGTTGGAACGTCTCTAAAGTGTGGTTCATCTCAATTAGATCTATGTTGTTACCTGAATTGAGAAAAAGGTGTTTATGTTCGTAAAGCAGAAATTTCGACACATTGATACAGTCATCTTGTTATCTATCAATCGTTTTCCATCTTGGTACAACCGATACGTCGGATTTTCCACAAAGCAACCAATGTAAGAATATTCAAGGGCAGTAGTCGCTGACGAAGACGCTGGTTTTGAAACTAAAAGAATACATTACAGAAGGTCATTAAGCTATATTTACTGTTTACGATTTATACCACAACAAGTATAGCCTAAATGACTCTGATAGAAAGGCTAATTTTTCGGATTAATTCGAGAGCTCATCTATTAATGGCAAATTAGTCGGCAATAATAGGCTAACAGGCTATTTGGGTAAACCTGTAGCTGTGCATCGTGAATTATTCGCCATTGCGTGGGTTTAAACGTTGGTCGAATAATCTGCCGAAAAATTCATGCTAAATAGAAGTCGGATCGATTAAAAGAATTCTGACAGAATTTTGATAGAAGTGGGATCTATGAAAAAATTTCGCTTAAATCGAGACTGGATTCACGAAAAAAAATTAAATTAAATATAGCCTAAGTCATATTGATGAAAAATAGAAGCGGGATTGATTAAACGAATTCTTGTTTAAACAGAGGTTCGTTTGATTAAAAATAATAGGTCTAATGCTGCAGCGAGCGAGTAATTTACGATGTCAACATGCACGCGTAGAACTGCTTGTCTGTCTTATGGACAGGTCTTCTGGATGTTGAGCAGATTAGGGGAGAGTGCTCCAAGACGCCCATGCTAAGGAAAATTGTGCTTTTCTTCGGTATGGATTCCAAGAGAAGAACATGTTTGACCCCAATGCAAAGAGTGATCATTAATGAAGCAATGACAGCAACTATAGAACTTAATTCAATAAGATCAATTGTGTACATTTTAAACAGTAGACACCTCCAAACTGGGCGTCTTAGGAAACCTATACTACAAGACGCCCATAGTATGGGCATCTTGGAACAATGAAAATTGACTAAAACAAGTGGCATTGCAATCATGCATTTTTAGGCTAAAGCAATAAACTGCATGAGAGAAAACAAATTGAACGAAAACTAAAAGATCCTAAAGATACAAAGCAATTCAAAACACGAGAAATAAAAATCCAATCTCATGTTGTAAGTCATAATTGTCATATTCACTTTAGTCACAGGCAATGGCGACAAAAGTCACACACGAATTCTTTGGATGTCTCTTTGTCTGTACATTCTTCATGACACCAACATTTACACTTCCTGCATTCTTTCCATTTCACTGAAGTTTTGGGCAAGGGTAAAATAGATTCAATAAACACTGATAAATTTGCATATGGGCCCGTATTTTTATGAGTAAAAGGTGGTGTCATGGTGGGTACCGATTTTTGGCCATTTACTCATAGCATCAAAGACGCTCATGGGCGTCTTGTAATCTCTAGGCTTCCTATACACTCAAGACGCCCATGGGCTTCTTGTAATCTCTATGCTACCCATGTGTTCAAGATGGCCACGGGCTTCTTGTAATTTTCGAGTCCTGCTCTACTGACGCCCTTTTATTTAACGAGGTCAATGTTTAAGATTTAGGTAAAACCATTAAAACAACTGCAAATGAACACAGAATAAACGTTGAAATGCGCGAATTGGTACTGCATAAGGCTAAAAGGAAAATTAGGAAGATTCGTAAATGTGTACTTACACAAAAGTGGTAAAAATTTAGAAATTGATTTATCGCGTCAATATCTCGAATACTGAAACATTATTGTTATGGGAGGTTCACAAGATGTCGCTGCATGCAATGAAACAACTAACACACGAATATGTATCTTTGAATCCGTTTTAAAGGGGATGGGAATTGGGCATCTTACTCGCCCTGGGCGTCTTGTAGCACACTCCCCTACGGCTTAATTTTGTTCAACTTTCGGCTGATGCGTTGCGCATTTGAGTCTGGCGTAACAGAAGCTATTGGTGAAGCTATTTAGAACATTTCAAAGTAGGCCTATCGCAAATAAGTTTGTATTATAGAATATCTTTAATAACACCAAGCAGTTCCAATTTTTCAAAAATTACAATGTGAATTATAATCATGCATTGTAATTCACATGGTGCATTCATCCATTCTATACGTTATACAGCGCTTATTCAAAGGGACTACTCAGAAACTTTCCCGACTCCAGCACGGCAAAAAGGATAGTTTTGAGTTTCATTAAAAAAGCTCCTTTTAGAGCCACAGAAAGCAGACGAAGCTCCTGTGAGAGACCATTCCACCACGAAAAGGCTCTATTCTGCATCGTTGGAGTTCGTGCGAATTGGACCAAGAGCACTCCCTTCTGTACAGAACGGAAGTGGGGTGGCCTTGGTATACCAGTGGAGCAACAGAGCTCTCGCAAGTAGTGTGGGGTTTCTATATCGCCTCTGTAATGATTAGGCTTGTTATACCTGAGGAGTGAACCGATTGTGGTGTATAGGCAGACATAATTATAAGCTGACATTGAGGAACCTTTACTGAATGCGCTGTCGATTTCTATCCAGTACCAGTGGCGTAGCCAGGAATTTATGATGGGGGATTTGGGTTTTTTATGACCTTTCTGACACCAACCCAGCAGTATTACAGTAAATAAAAAGGGAATAAAGTAACAAAGAGAATAAAGTAAGAAAAACAATTGCTACTACAAGCAATTGTTTATTTTTTTCTTATTTAAGTGGATAAATAGCCTTTAAGTGGATATATAACCTTTAAATTTTTCCCTAGGCCAATGGGGGGTGTTAAATTTACTGAAGAGGCCAGATGAAAATCCAGAACATCAGAAAGATTTATGACTGGCTACGAACATAACGGGAATAAGATGAATCTCAATCCGGTTTTAAATGACTAACAATGGTCTTCGAAAGTGCAAAGTTTAGACCAGCTACGACGCAGTGGCGGCGCCAGACACTGTTTGCAGCCAGGGCATAGCCAGGGCAGTCATACAAGTGACCAGGGCAGAGGGCGAGTCGCGTGTTCGGTTGGACGGACCTACATAGGCCTATAATTTTGCGCTACGGTACCGTGCTTGCCATAAATCACACACCTTAGGCCTACACTATTGGGTTGGCTGGTCAGAGGATCAGATGGGCCGCATGGGCGAAGCCATAAAATCGAAAAAAATTTGACATTTGGAAAGCTAATCTTATAAATCTTATACAGGGTGGGCCATGAATGAACCTCGGATCCCTAAGGTTTTTTGTCAATATCTTAGCCAGAAGTTTTAAAGAAATCAAATTTTGCCGGCCTAAAGACAATTCGGATTTATGCATAGCGGCCAGATTTCACCACTGTATTTCAAACAGAACAAAAGTTCTATCATTTTCAGTGAGATCATCACTGCTTATCAGAGTATAAGCGGCGATTATAGCTTTATCTCCAAGACCTTGCTCATGAAGTGTATGAATACAAATTTTGTCTGCCATTGACACCTTGGGCGTTTTAATTTGATAGAATTTTCGATTTGATTATTTTAATAAAGAAATTATTAAACTGAAAAATTCTTTTATAATTTACCAACTTGGCAGACATCTTGCTAAATGATGCCACAGCGACGTGCAGCTATGCTGTTTCTTTTCCAAATAATAATAATAAACTTTTATTTCTTTGTCCATCCAGAATTTATCTGTTAATAAAAGTAGTAGGCCCTAGTTATAATAATTATAATAAAAAATAATAATCTTCGTTTAATTTCCAGCTGACACAACTCAGAGCGATTACAATTAGGCCTAGGAGCATGCTGGACGATAATAATAATTTTTCTGTCAATAACAAGTTTATTTTACACAAATGATATGAGATACTACTTAATAAAATCGTTTCTTATTACTTTTTACTGAGTCATGTTTTTGAATCGTCAAAAAACCAATAGGTGGTCTCACTAAAAGTGTTACAACTTTTGTTCTGTTTGAATTTTTTGTCAATGAAATCTGACCATCATGTGTAAATATGAATTGTCTTTCAGACAAAAATTCCTACTTCTGGCTAAGGTATACTATACTGGCAAGAAACCCTAGGGGTATTTTTATGAAAAAGTTCAGCAAATAAAGTTACTGAGATAGGTATAGGCCTATAGGTCTATTGTTGACGCAAATGCTTAGCCTACGATGCATTCGAAAAACAATAAAGCGACAGTTGGGCCTATGCTGTTATATTATATGTAGATAAACAGCCACAGAATTGTTCCCTTCCAGAACTTTTGCCCTACCAGAATTTTTGCCCTGCCCGAATTTTTGCCTGCCAGAACTTAAATTTTGCCTTACCGAAATGTTGCCCTGTCAGAATTTTGCCCTGTCAAAATATTTGCCTTGCCAGAATTTTTCTCTTCCAAAACTCTTGCCCTGCCAGAATTCTGCCCTGCCAGAACTTTTGCCATGCCAGAGAGGCAAAATTTCTGGCAGGGCAACGACCAGGGCAACAGCCAGGGCAAAGGCTATTTTACCAGGGCATTTGCCCTGCCATGCCCTGGCATAGCGCCGCCACTGCTACGACGGGCAGACCATGGACCATGGTAGCCATGGTAGCCTATGTTATAGCCTGTGCTGTTTATTAAAACGTCTATGGTTAGACTCATTCAAGGCCGTTGCTAGGGGGCGTTTTGGGTGTTTCAACACCTCCCCCCAAATGGAAATTGTGCAAAATAATAGAATGCTTTTACGAGCACATGATGTAGGCCTAAAAACCATGAAATAAAACCATGAAACACCCCCCGAAATGAAAATTTTAAAAAACCAGAGTGCCGGATGACTTAAGAGGGAATTAGTCACTTTTTGGAAGATTTCGGCCGGATGACTAAAAAAGATCATCAGATTTTAGGAAGGGAAATTGGTGAAACACCCCCACCCCAAATCAAATCCTGACTACGGCCTTGGACTCATTACACGGACTTTCCATCAATGCACGATTCGATGAAGGATGGTAAAATAATGATCATAAGAAAATCGATTGCGCTCTTGCGAACAATTATACTCTGAATATTTACACCGGGTGTCATTCCCATTGGAAGTCACATCATTTTCGTTTATTAATCTCATACTTATTAGCCTAAGTCCTCCTGGGCCTGCGTTTCATCAATCTGAAGGCCAGATACAAGATTATTCAGATAGCCATAGGCTCTCTACGTTGGCCATTGAAATTCCTTTAGAATTAGAAATAAATATCGTAAAAAATTAATTAATGTAAATAGATAAAGGAATGAAGAACTCTCTTAGCGTTCATCTTGGTTACGCTTCAATTAACTTACTACTGCTATTACTGCGATGATAATTTTTTATCAGTATGGTCTATAGCTGCAGGCGCGGGTCGGATCGGGTAGTTATTTTGAGCGATTCCACGACAACTGGTCTACCGACAACTAACTCGTCTCCGGACAATTGGTCTAACGACAACTGGTCTACAGACGAATAGTATTGATAAAATAGAAGCTGGATTTATGAACATGGTTTTTTAAAAGCTTAAATGGACGCTGGATCGATGATTTTATTCATGTATTTCGACATGCATCAAGCTTATACTTCAGATCTAAAAATACCTTCATCCAGCTTCTATTTCTCACCCGTTATTTTCGTCAATCCGGCTTCTATTTCAGATACAAAATATACCCTCATCCAGCTTCCATTACTTAAGTGTTTTATCATCAATCCAGCTTCTATTTCAGATCAAGAAATAGCCTACTTTCATCCAGCTTTTATTTCTCATACGTTATTTTCATCAATCCAGCTTCTATTTCACCTGTAAAAGAGCCATCATCCAGATTCCATTTCTCTTGCGTTTTTTCATCAATCCAACCTCCATTTCACCTGTAAAAACTTTCATCCAGCTCCCATTTCTCAAGCGCTGGATCAGTTGTCTGTAGACCAGTTGTCGTAGACGAATTGTCCGGAGACCACTCGTCGTTAGACGAGTTGTCGGTAGACGAGTTGTCGTGACACCATTTTGAGCAGACTAAGCTTCTGGTACAGGCACGGATTGCGCAAAAATGCCCTACTTGCAGACCTCTACCGGTGATGCCCTCGTCAAAACCGAAAATCGGAGACCATCATTAAAAACAAAAAAGCAAATTGCTGTTAAGTGAACGAAGTCAGTCAATATCTCAGCGACTAATTGCCACTTCAGAGCTTAACAGCGGCGGATTTTGGCGGCGGTGGCTGCGGGGGCAAAACTATAGTATCGGGGACCAAATGACGACACTAAGCCTAATCCTAACCGTAACCGACCCTCACGACACCTAATCTGACCCTAACCGGCACGTCGGGTCTCGGATAGTATTATGGTCATGCCACGCTGGGCTCTATCGTCGCTTAGTACACGGTGCGTATTGATTGCGAATACTTACAGATACTGATGAAACAGAAGAATAAATATCCGAACTGCATAGTTCCGATCTGTTCCGATCAAAAGCCCATCCACATTAGATATAATGACTATTCAATCTGGGAAGAGTGAAATTAAGAGGTTCATTGACAAAAGATGACGAATTAAATTATGACGTCATTTGCAATTAGACCTTCTCTACTTTAATTCGGCTACATCAATCGCGAGATATTAATATTATTTTCGTGCCTCTCCCCATAATCTTATTTTTTAGCTCTTGGACGCCTTCTTTAGTGTTCTCTGAAAAGCACCCGATTATGTATAGTGATCATCAAGGTGGAAGGTTCAGAGTTTCAAATCTCGCCAGAAACAGAAATTTGTTTCGAGCTTATATTCTACATGTATGCCACTTGCCGCCCCCTTGCCAACAAAGCTCAAATGATCTTATTGGAGCCCACGACTGTAAGGTAACATAGAATAAGGACCGACCTATGGAACGTCGGTTGAGATCAGTGCTTTCGACCGAAGTGTGTAGTTTCACGGTTTTGTTGCCACCCCCTTGCCAACAAAGCTCAAAATTTAATGATCTTCTTGGAGCCCACGACTGGACGGATGGAGCCATGGCTCGTGGCTGGTTGACTTCTGAGCGATCTCTAGCGTGAAATTCTTTATTAAGTATAAGGGCCGACCCATAGGCGCACGGGAGATTTCAGCAGTGGGGGGCAAAGATTTAACTTCTGCCCGAAAAATAAATCCTGAAATCTCGTGGAAAATACTACTTTTCCGCAGAAAAAAAGTTGACGATCTTTTTTTAGTCATTTCCCGGGTCTGCTTGCCCGAAAAACAGTTTTGCCCAAAATTTGGGGGGCATTTGTCCCTCTGGACCCCGCCTCGTGCGCCTATGGACCGACCTATGGAGCGTCGGTTGAGGTTAGTGCTTTCGACCGCAGTGTGTAGTTTGTCGGTTTTGTTGCCATTGTTCTTCCGTACAACTTTTAAAAGTTTTTTCTCGTATCATCAACACCGCATCAGGTGTTTCTAGTTAAGTGGTTTTCATGCCGAGTGGTTCGCCTGTCTCTGCTCCAGTCTGTTGCTCGTCTTCGGCGAATTGGGTCTGTTCGGACGGCGAGAAAACTTACTGCTAGTCGAGTTTTAGCCCCTATACATTTCGGTCACAATTGGAGTCTCAGCCACTAGCCTAAAGTCACAATTGGAGTCTCAGCCGCTAATCTATTATGTATACGGTCATAATTAGAGTCTCAGCCACTAGTATAAAGTCACAAATGGAGTCTCAGCCACTAGTTTAAAGGCACAATTGGAGTCTCAGCCACTAGCCTAAAGTCACAATTGGAGTCTCAGTCACTAGCCTAAAGTCACACTGGAGACAGCGGCACTTGCAAAGTTTTGCCAACGTCGCATAATAACAATCTACAATACAATCTTATCAGGATGCAACAGAGGAAGGCCCCTCCAGATATTACCACGGGCGCAAAAAATTGCATTTTCATGTTGCATCTCGTACATTTTTGTGCACCCCACCCTCATGCGTAAGGACTTTCTGTAGCCCGTTACAAGAGCATTTATTTTACCGTATTTGTTCTTGTTAAGCAGAATAATTGCTATTTAGTTCAAATCAGTCATGGTTCACTCTTTATCTCTTTATCAGAATTTAATTACAAGGCAATCAGATTCAATCGATCGACTATAGAATAATAAAGAGTTATCTTAAAGAGTTATAAATAGGCTGATAATTATGGACGTCACAATTAAGACTTTTATTTCGTGTACGTGGGCTACACCAATAGTAGCCATACACGTGTCGTCGATCTCCTCTCCGTCATACGTACACGGGACACTTACCGTGACTTACGCACAATCCCTTAAATCCTATCACCCTTCTGTCCCCCTCCCCTCATTGCGTACGTAACATATGGGCATCCCCTTATATAGGCCCCTACGTCTTACTAAAATTTACGACTATATGTGAAAAACATTTCAGAGAGATTATAAGGACCTACATTCGTCTCATACGTACACAGCATCTGTAGCATTAGTAGGCCTACTATCAACTCTCGAATAATCTTCGTGGAATATATTGAACAATGAACACAGCCAAAGAAATTTAGTGTCTTTCAAAGTAGGAAGGCCTATAATAGCAAATAAGTTTGTATTATCTTCTTCTTTAGGTTCTCTGCCCTTCGGCAGGCTCCAACCTCCAATAACGCCACTCCTCTCTGTGCTGCGCCTTTTCCTTCAGTTTGCTGTATCCGTTGGCCATCATCCATCCCAGCATCATCTGCCGCGGTCTTCCTCTCCCTCTCTTTCCCTCCATTCTCCCCTCTATGATTTCCCTCAGGAGGGAGTGTCCTCTTAATACGTGCCCAACCCATTTCTTTTGTCTTTGTCGTATTGTTGTTATTAGCGATCGCTTTTCCCCAACCATTTGTAGCACCTCCTCATTCGTTATATGCTCCGTCCAGCTTGTATTATAGAATATCTTTAATAAAACCCAGCAGTTCAAATTTTGCACACATTACAATGTGAATTACAATCATGCATTGTAATTCACATGGTGCATTGTATATTACATACATTCGTTATATTCCCATAATGCCTCTTCGGATGATTTGAAGCAATCAATAGATAATGTATTTCTCCCCGACATTTCTGCTTCAACGCTTACGAAGACATCATAATAGATAAAGTTTTTAAACAAATGTCAATCGTGTCATGGAGCAATGTTTCAAATAAACAAGCTTAAGAAATTTCTTTACCTAAAAAAATCAGCAACTGTCGTCCTTTATAAAATTATATCCGTCGTGAATTACTAATACATTTAATTCCAGTGGTGGACATTAACTATACTCAGATCACATGATTAACTATAAACAGTTCACATGATTAACTAAACCCAGATAACATGATTAACTCTACCCAGATCACATGATCAGAGATTAGCTTCACGATGACGATCGATCAACTTATTTCTTGGAGTCACTACATGTGACCTCCTCTATTCAGCTGACTAGCTGTGTCTGCCGTTAATCTGCCAATTATATATAGATATATATACACAATATTATACATATATATCAGTCAATCTCTAAGCCGTTACACGTAACATGCGACACCTTGAAACTTGGCATTTAATTATTTCATTATTTTTCTTGTGTCACGAGACTTCGTTCGCATCATCCTCATCATCATCATTGTTTTCACCACCATCACCATCTGCTTCCTTCCGCCTCTTTTTCCTCCGTTTCCTCTTCTCCTCTCTTTCCTCCTTATCTTCCTTTTCCTCCTTCTCCTTCATTTCTTTTTCCTCCTTCTTCCGTTTCTTCTCCTTTTCTTCCTCTTTCGCCTTCCGAGCCACTTCCTTGTCGAACGTCACGGCGACGTACGTCCTGTAGTAGCAGTAGACGTTGAAGCCAAGTCCTGGCACCACGATGACGGCGAAGAGGATGTTGAGCATCTTGACGGTTTTCAATAGAGTGTACGTGTCTTTCAAATCGGCTGCAATAAAAATGATGCACAAGACATAAATCAGTGAAAAGTCAAGTAAAGTCTCCTTTAGATTAACGTTTCTTATCGCGCAGGTAAAAATACCAATGCACAAATAATTACACTCAGCCGATTACATAAGATGAAAAAGTAGGCTGAATGTCAATCTCTCTACTTTTCATCGATGTGAGTATATACATAAGATGAAAACGTAGGCTAGGTAGAATGTCAGTCTCTCTACTTTTCATCGATGTGAGTATCTGTGCTTTTTCTTTCGAGTATCAGACTACTGTTCGTTTCTAAAGGACTCAACTCACGATTATATGAATTTAGCATGCTAAGCTGCTGAATTGCAGCAATATAGTGTTTGTATACTTCCTGCTACTCCATAGTCTATTCCAGAAAGAGTACTGCTTTGTAAAATGCTCAGCAAAAACGAGTGATATCAACTTCAAAAGGTAGGCCGAGCTGTCTTGCTTTAATAATCGGATGTAAGGTCTTAGTAAACTTGTATGCTTTTAACCGACATGGCTTTTTATTCATTCATTCATTCATTCATTCATTCATTCATTTCTACAGCGCTTCTTAACGGAGACTACACAAAGGGGACACCCACTTCAGTACGGCAAATGAATACAGCTTTTACTTCCATAGAAAATTTTCAATGAGAGTCCCAGGAAGCAGGCGTACCTCCAGAGTGAGTCCAATCCAGACCACTGGGTCCAATACAGTTTCATATCTGTTGGCATTGCATAGACGCTGGTATGCGTGGGAAACCGATGATTAATGCTACTAAAGAAGCACTTGTAAGATTTCAGTCAACGTAAACGAAATCTCGGATATCTAGCAATGGGTTACAGTAACTTAGGAATTCCAGAGAAATCTAACAGCTGAAAACTTTGCATTGGAAGCAATAGATGGCATTCAATTACCATCTTGACTCCCAGGTCACGTCCTTCGTTTGTCATGTAGTCTAACTCTGTACACTGATTGCAGCTGACTCATAGTCGAGCAGGGTAATGTTAAGCAACTATTCTATCGCATTCATATTAGGTGAGTTAATGATGGTATATAAAAGAACTGACTTTCGTACTATTTGAAAATGTCTTGTCACACACTGAGTGTTTGATATCAAAATGTCGTTGTACTGCGTCACACTTTGTTTCTGTTTTTAGTTTAACAAGAAATTGCATTGTATTCAGTGCTTGATTGAAAAACACTGAGCAAGTATACTATAATAATAGGCTGCTGTGCAATCTAAGTAGCCTAGAACTTGGCTTCTTACGAAGAAAACTCTTTCGAATCAGTCACTGCAAAGGAAGCTCATTAGATCCAATTATTGGCTAACCTTTGCTACACTGTTTGCCTGACCATCCTTCGATACAACCGCTATCACATATTCCCGTCTCCAGATCGCACGGCTTCTGGTCAGCGCAATGGCATTCCATTGAGCACAGGGTTGTATACTTCCCCAATGGACAAACTGACAAAATAAATGATCATAATTATGCAAAAAATTAAACATTGCGCCTGCTGCTACCACAACATAATTAAACTTACTGTGTAATAGAGAGAGAGAGACAGACAGACAGACAGACAGACAGACAGACAGACAGACAAGCAAGCAAACAGAAACAGATACAGAGAGACAGACATATAGACAGAGACGTATATAATATAAATATAGATAGATGGATGGATGGGTGGGTGGATGGATGGATGGATGAATGGATGGATGGATGGATGGATAGATAGATAGATAGATAGATAGATAGATAGATAGATAGATAGATAGATAGATAGATAGATAGATAGATAGATAGATAACATTCGCACATTATGTATATATTTCATATATACATACATACATACATACATACATACATACATACATACATACATACATACATACATACATACATACATACATACATACATACATACATACATACATAGGTACGTACATACCAATATATTTCATACATACCTTTGCAGTGCAGAAGCCTATGTATGAAATATATTTCATAATGTGCGAATGTCCGCCGATGAGTGTACGATTCGAAGCTTTGTATCAAAGTTTGTATTTGTCAGAATGTCAACAAAGCATCATTCATTCATTCATCCATTCATTAAATGCATTTAGATTAATGAAATGTATGTCTACTTCTATTATTCGGAAGAATCCGTAGAAGTGACCTAAAATTCGAGACAACATCATAGAGTGGAGGAATCTATTTAGTCTGAATGAATTATCAGAATCAATAAATTCGAATAATTAAAATTAACCTAAACAGTTATCAAGCAAAGAATTTAAGCATTTATAGTTACTTGTATAAATGCTGTTTGCCATCGCTCCTCCGCATAAGTCTTTGCCTGTTCCAGATTTGCATCTTTCGTTGCACTCCGATTCGTTTCCTTTACCATGTTTCCCGTAGGCATTAGCGCATCGACATTGGGCTCCAGCCTAAGACCAAAGAGGTAAAGCACAAAAGAGACCTCATAATTTTCAATTCCTTTCGGGAAAATTACAAGTAGCCTGTCGAACGAACCGGATCATAGACATTCAAGCAGATTGACGCTGCGAAGCGGCGGTAAAACTTAGCATTCCTATCACGAATTCCATGGGCAAATTGAAGGATTCGATTGGTTTAGGTTCAATCTTTAATTTTATCAGCTTTTAGTATTAATCAAATGTTTTAAAAGCTCTATCATGATAAGCTTACTGACTTCTGAATGTTGAAAGCTTTTGTCGCAAAGAACGCTTAGAGAAAACATGCCGGTAGGTCTATGAAGCTCATAGTAATGCTTTATTCCATAGTTATTCTATCCGCAGAATTAAGTAGCACCAGTATTATATAGCCAATATTATAGTCTAATATTGTCTACAGCCTTATTATCGAACCATGGTTGCTCACAGTATAGTCAAACATTTTAATCCGTTAGACCCTGACGTTTTGTAACACCCTTCACCCGACTAAAACCTTTTCTGTTGCTCCGTTCCGTTCCCTTCCTAGCCATCCTCGGTACGAGGTTCGGCCGCATCATGCACGATGTTCCTCCAGCGATTCCTGTCCTCCGTCATTCTTAGCTTTGCTAGCCAAGTGTAAGTGAGACACAGATTCAAAACAACTATGGCGTTTCCTTTGTCCATTTTCTTTCGTCCTGTTTCTGTCACTCTCAAGCACTTTGAATTTAGACTGACTTGCAATGCATTACTTTGCTCATCTGACTTACAATAATTATGCGCAGAGTTAACTACTTTGTAATTATTGTCCATGTGTGAATAATAATCATAATTATGATGATAATAATTAATATAATATTATAATAATAATTGCGTCTAGCAATGAAAATAATACAACGAACCTTAATAGCGACGACGGTGAATTTCTCGTCCCTGCTGGTGCAATGGAGGATGCAGCTCTCCACCGTCATGCTTTCATTCACTTCGAGGTAATTCTCCGGCACATCGGTGCTATCGGGATCGGGGAAACATCCTACGTAGCTGGTCTGACTGCCGTTTGCCCTGTTATGGACGGGAACGTCCGCCTTGTACGGTATTCCGGCCACATAAAACTCTCTGGGTTTAGTCACAAGTACCACTTTGATTTCCGGTCCTACGACTTCAGCACCTGAAATTCAATATTACACGCACAAAATAAGCATCAAGCGCATGCGCATGAAATTGCGTTTAGTTCCCTGTTGCGTAGGATTATTGTCGTTAGCTATTGCATGCAAAATAATTGATAATAGACTTTTTGTAGCACAGGAACAAGTGATCCTGATCAGTGGCCTCTATGCACTGTTGGCCTATTATTGCGCAGGTATACTTAGCATGTAGCAGTCATTAAGCATAGAACGTTCATCACTTAACCCAGGTTACTCATTATGGCAAGAAGAGCCGCCAATGACTCGGTTAACGATTGAAGAAAAAGAAAAAATTACACAGACACTATTAATTAAACGAATTTATGACAAAAGATCTGATAGGAACTCTACGCATTTGCATTTGTAAAGTATATGGGTTAATATCAGTTTTGACCTTGTTATAATTGCTCAAGTATTTTTTCTCTCGCTATGGCTGGGCTGGGAGTGCCTCTGAGTAGTTTCTTGAAGAGGTGCTATAAAATTCATACAATGAATGAATGAATGAATGAGTGAATGAATGAATGAATGAATAAGTAATTTCCAATGACATTCAGAGCAATGCCTCCAGTTCTTCACTGTCTAATGGTGTTCAGTTTGATCGAGTCAGTTCACAAACAAACCGAATACAATGTATCTTATTTTGCAGAATAAGTGTAGACTACCAGTCGGTTTTGCCAGTCTACCATGTCCGAACAGCACTGCAGTATACAGTACACGATTCCATCTGTTGATGTCTCAGTTGACCTCGTTAGAATAATTATGACCTAAAATGAGTTAGGGGCCTCCTGACTGTTGCAACTATCTATTTAAGAAGACTGCATCTGCCCGAGTTCAGTCTTTCGTCGAGAGGGTTTTCGTTATGAATGGCCAGTCGTTGCTGGTTGCATATTCAAAAGATGTAATGTAATGTAATGTAATGTAATGTAAGTCTTCGATAATTTCTCAGCGCCCACGAAGCCACGTCAGGGAGAACAGCTAATTCACCGGTGCCGTATCAAATTAAGTCCACAATAGCCAGAACTGCCTCTTTCGTTCCGGTGCCAGGTCAAAATCCGGGGAAGTCAAGGTGAGGGTTTGCTGATTAGATGAGTGACTAGAAGCACTGACGGTGAAAGATAAAAGATTTGATCCATGAGAGGGCAGTGCCAGAGATTCCAAAGACAGAGGAGAGGCGATTGAGAAGGATAGCATGGTCTATTGTGTCAAAGGCTGCAGAGATGTCTAAGAGGCACAGACAAGATGGCATTTCAAAGCACCGATAACCGCTGCGCCGACTGCTATTGGTAATACCTTTTTCACAGCTGTCTCCCTGAAAACCATAAGCGCAGCTGCAGATGTAGCCGTTGTCATTGGCGTCCGTCAGGCGACATTCTCCTCCATTTTGACACGGATTTTCTGCGCACGGTTCTGCGAATTTATAAAGACAGAGGTATACAACTATACATCCATGCGTTAGCTTATAAAGACAGAAGCATACATCCATGCGTTAGCAACATTTTCATTTATTATTTAGTTTCTCATTACCGCAGTGTCAAACAACTTCATCTATTCTCTTCCAATGCAATATACTGTAACTTTTATTCATTCAATCAGACGTTCGAGCCATGCAAAGCAGGTCAAAGCCTAAGTTTGTTGCGATACACAGTTGGGATGTTGGCTATGAACAGAGGCACAGCATAGGGATACGCAGAACGTGTACGCGTTCTTGTCGCACCCTAATTTCCGCAGAAGCTTCAGTTCTACATGTACATGTAGTTGTCTTGACTTACTAGCATCGATAATGAACGGGTAGCTATTTCTTGTTGTTTCACAGCACAGCTATTACGAGATTGCGCAACGCTTTCGAAAGGTATTTTAAGAGCATCATCATCATCATCATCATCATCGCGATCATCATCATCGTCGTCCTCCTCCTCTTCTTCCTCCTCCTCCTCCTCCTCATCATCATCGCCACCACCACCACCACCATCATCATCATACCATCAACATCACCATTACCATCACCATCACCATCACCATCACCATCATCATCATCATCATCATCATCATCATCATCATCATCATCATCATCATCATAATCATCATCATCATCATCGTCATCGTCATCGTCATCGTCATCGTCATCATCATCGTCATCGTCATCATCATCATCATCATCATCATCATCATCATCATAATCATCATCATCATCATCATCATCATCATCATCATCATCATCATCATCATCCATGGGTTCATCGCCCGTAGGTGCTTGATGCTACTTCTATTATCTCTCCATTTGACTCTTTCTCTTGCTATGGGGCTCGTTTGCTGCAGTGATATTTGTTTTTGCATTCAAGTCAATTATGACCAGTTTGAGATTTCCCATCGTTTTTGGTCAGTTTCTACCTGATGACATTATTTTTTCGACAACCGACTGGTTTCGTAAAGATTGGTCACAATTGTTATCAAAATGAGCATGATAATACTTCACAACTTTGTGTCTAAATGGGTCGACCATCACTGCCAAAACTTGTTATGATTCTCTTCATAAAGTTCTTCATGGCCTTGTTGGTGTGTCTCATATATCTTTCCAAATCAATTCCAAAGCCGCCAACAATTCTCTTATCGCTCTTGGTTTTGCTCGCATTAATTTCTATGGTATTTCTTCAGCATAGCTCTTCACACTTGATAATCCACAGGGTTCAAATCCGCAGATTTGGGGCCATTGGCTAAATTTGAGGCCAGATGAGAAGAACATAGTGTGACAACTTGTCCTGGCATCTTAGAGACTTAGACAAGACTACGTTCAGCCGAATTCGCTGCCAGAGCCGGAAGCAGTGCTAAGGATGTTGAAAGAAAATGAAGGGTTTGACTAACTGAATATGCTGCACCTCTGTCCACTCCAGCCCGGTATGCAATTGCTGCCTGCAGGGCATCGTCCGTTCTTCGATGCGCACTGTTTGTTTAGACAGTTGCAGCTGTCGATACACCATTCGCCATAGTAGTGCAGTGGACACACTAGATTATAGAAAACACTTTAAAGCTTACCGGGTTTTTTAGTGACACACACTGGACTGTATAACTCTAAACAAAATCATTTATATGCGTTTAGTTTGTGAAGAATCATGTGTTTAAATGACGAATCATAACTGAAGTCCCATTTCCTAGGCAGAAAATCTTAGACTAGATGACATAATAACAGAATTTGGCGGCTATATTCAGGCATTAGCATATGTCTGAATTTGTGGTCACGTGAGCTGAATAAACAAGAATCGTGCATGGCGTCTCGGTCTGGATAGGTCTATCCGTCTTTCATAATATTATTTTTAGGTTACACTGTATAATCGTTGGACATTGAGTGGGCCTAATGTTTAAAGCGTTAGTTCAAGTAAATCGAGGGGAATAAGTTAATCACAGAGACCTACCAGAAACTCGGTTTGATTCTAGAAAAGCCCTGGATGGAATTGTGCCTACTGATCGTAGGAGAGACGGGTGGTGATGGCGTGTGTTGCTTCAAAGAGCTAAGCGCATTATTGACACATGAATGACACCGGTTGAATATTGTTTCGAGATCAATCTTTCTAGAGAACAAATTTAATTGGCAGTTTCTGAAAGAAGATACGTCGCAGAATTCGGTGCATCTGCAAGACATAATTATGAGCGTGAGAGCATGGGTGTGATGGCATCTGCTACACCGGGGCACGGACGTTAACCCTTGACAAAACCCCCTGGACAAAACCCCGGACAAAACCCCGGACAAAACCCCGGACAAAACCCCGGACAAAACCCCATACCAAATTAGCAACTATGCTCATTAACCTTCACAATTGTTTTTAATCACTCTAACAGACGTGTACAATTATACGTAGATGCATACGGATAGGCTATAATATTATGCACGGTACATACATAGTACATACATAGCACATACATACATAGGCCTACATAAGTTTGCATATGCACACATACATAGTTATTATGGTCATAAATTATAGGTTCAAGCAAGCATAGACAAACAGCTACTCAAATGGCATGAAAATGACCATTTTATTTTGCTTCAAAGATTGAAGTTATCCTGTGACCTGTCTGGTATTCCACTTCCTCGGTTTAAATCCTACCTTACTGGCCACTCACTGTAGGCTTATGTGTAAAATGCAATACAGTACAATACAATACAGTAACATATTATTGATAGTATAATTATGGTAATTCTTCGCAGATTTAGCTGTTTACCTCTGGGCAGCCATCTTAAATAGACAATTCATTATGATATAATTATGGCATGACATTATACATAAGCTTTGGTGAGACGACCAACCGACCTGTATAGATGGCGCTGATGTCTTTATGGCCGCATCGTAGTCCATCTGACGTTTTACCTACTCTGTACGACACAGCAAATTGTTGCCTATTCGCACAGTTTCCCTCACACAAAGCATCTGCCAGTACTTCGACGAAGGTGAGTGAGAGCCCACAGAAACACCGGCTGAACTGTTTAACAAGTACAACACAGACTTAGATTGTACACCACCGCAAAAGCAAGACAAGACATTAGAGCTAGGTCTAGACATGCAATCATATTTCTTTTTGGGTTCAGACTAACAAAACCCGATTCTTGACTGCATGGAACAGTTGTTGCAAAACACCGCAAATCGAATATCGCAACCGTTAGCTACGAGCATCTTCAGCGCCTAAAACAAGCTATAAGGCGTCGATACTAAATTTAGAACAGAAACGGCGAGACAAGTTAGCCAATTAAGTACCGTTAGACCTAGGTGTTAACTCTCCAATCCGCGCAAGAGAATACGATTTGGTGAGAATTGGCATCTTCACTAGGATGCCCAACAGAAGCTTAGGCGACCACAGCATGGAGTAGTACACGGAGATATCGAGTGGCGAAGTTGTGACAATTTTTAGCGAAATTTGTGGAGACTCTGTACAGATAGTTAAAGTTGGTGGCAAATAACCAATAACTAGTTACGAGTACTAAGACACTAAGCTATCAGAACATAATAATTTTGGATTACAAACGTGTAAAATGTCGACCAAAAGAGCCATCAAAGTTTGACACGTTTAATTGAAGCCATCGCTAAAAGCCTCTTGGTTGTACCCGCAATTGATGACGGTGACTCGACAAAAGGGAGACTGACAAAGGGCGCCGACAAAAGGGCGCCCGATAAACTGGCGACGACAAAAGGGCGACCGACATAAGGACGGCGTTCATAAAAGAAATATTATCGCGAACGATATCGCGGAAGAAATACAGAATTTGAAAAAGACAACACCACTACATACATGACTTTAATGTTCAACGAGATGTAGAAGCTACGGGTATAGGAAATTATTTCAGAAATACAAACAAGCAACGTAAATCCCTAGGCTACGTTACACTTGCCAGTGTGGAGCTATTTGAAACAAACTTAACCCATTAGGCCTACATAGCCTACCTTCAAGACATATTTTGTCTATGTTTTCTCTATTCTTTGAAATCCTTTCGATATCTGTATCCGTCGACAAGTAGAATGGACTTCCTCTTCTGCGATGTTATCTCCTCCATGTTCTATGTTATCTCCTCCATGTTAAAGATTCCGAACAGTTACTATAAAGTTTAATTACTTCCTTTGCTTAGGCTTTTATATGAAACCTATATCACGTGATTACGAACGTTCCAAACTCTCATGTCACCGTACCGCTTTCTATGGTCTATCACCTCTATGTCGACTCTTCATCGACAATATTTCTTTTAAGAGCGCCGCTCTTCTGTCGACGCCCTTATGTCGGTCGCCCGTTTGACGAGGTGCCATTGGAGACGAGGAGGAAGGCCATTCTACTTTTGTCGGCCGACCTTTTGTCGTGTCACCGCAGTATTGTATTCACTCGACTTACTTGCAAGCTGGCGTAATTCTGACCATTTCTCCGACAAAATCTGGCGCAGTCGGTAGCATTGGTCGGATTGTCTTTCCAAAGTGTAGCCTCAAGGTTCATCGCTGTTTTTCCAGACCAGGTTTCTCTATAGCAGCCGATGTAACCTGGCGTTGGCACAGTCTTACCAACCAACTCTTTTGCGTCTACAATAAAAAATTAATTAGTGAAAGCAATCAGGCTAATGACAGAATTAACTTAAGAGATTTCTCAGCGTTTTGCTGCACGGTTGATTATAAGAAATCGACCAACTTAAAGTTACGACGACGTGCACGTTTTATCAGTCAGAGCCTACCATAGCCTAATTATTCTAAATAAAGAGCCTGAAAGCTAGTAAATTTTTTAAATTGAAGGCGCTACTAAAGGCCTACACCAAATAATTTAGAATTTGATGCTCCTGTACTGACAGCTGATTACCCTTAAGGCGTAATGTACACCAGAGTGCAACTGTGCAAGCAACCCATTTGGTCCTTTATCTCTACAACCCATCTTGGCAGCAATAGTCGGGGTCCGCTCATACTTGCTTACCTAGACTACCTCACACTGGGTAGGAAGGCGAAAGTAGGCCTAGTTGCTGATGATGCAAACTAATGGAGTTCAAATGTAGAGATTTAGGCTAAGACTGACTGTTGAAAATGTCAGATGTGGTTTCGCATGATCCTAGTCTTGCAGCGGTTCACCACTCATTGGATTTCTTCACATACACCAATCCCTAGATGGCATGGTTCTTGGGTGCTCCGCTTTCCACTCCGGACGCGCTTAGACCTTGGAGGAGTGTGCAATAGATCTGGGACGGGCGCTCGAGAGATTATCCTTTAGGTGGTTCTTCCAGACATGCGACCCTGAGCAGTAGGGTGGTCCAAGCAAGCTAGAATCCAAGACACAGTTTGTTAGACTTGTTATTAGTAATATTGAGACCAAATTTCAACCCCAGATTCGGACTAGAAGGCGGTGCTCAATGACACACAAAAATTACCATGCAGTAGTATTAGCTAGAAATCTTGATACCTTTCTTGTTTGGTCAAAAACTCAACATTTGTCATGTAAATGAGCTTGAAATAGTTTATGCTGTGTTATCATACTTACCAGAATCAAGACTACACAGTTGTTAAGCCATTAAGTGACAGGTGCATTTTATGGAAACGAGACTTCTGGTGGCTTGATCATGAAGAATTGAGATTTTTAGTGCCAATTTCTGCAGCACTTGTGTACTGTCCTTCTGTCCTGCCACTTTCACGGAGTACCATTAACAAGGAATGCTTAAGAAGACCAGGATGGAACATGCCGAAGTTGAAAGATCTGAATTTGTACCACCAGATTATCCGGTGGTACCGGTAGTACACTGGATGGGAAAATCTGAGATCTTCAGAGCAGGAAATGCCAACCGCCTGCCATTGCTGGTTTCAGGTGATGGTGTGTATAAACTCTTTGGTGTGCCCGAATTAGCTTCAGTGGCAGGGTGCAATTCAAATCCAAGGCCATTAATTATTTTCTGGAGTTATGGAAACTCACTGATAATATTCAGGCCTTGAGTTTTGATACAACATTATGCCAGCACCGGAATTTTCAATAGAGTGTATTACTTTGCAGGAAGACAAGATAGATTAAGAGCTCCTGTTTCTGACCTGCCGTCTTCATGTGATGGATTTGATTTTATCCATAAGCCTTCTGCATGTTGCTGTGATTTATCGAATTCACCATAGACTATATTCCAATTTTTAAGAGATTTAATGCTGCTTGGGAAGGTGTGACACTTGACAACATCTGAGGACTGGAAGTCACATCCGGTACTGAAGCCCTCCATGCAAAAGTAGTCAGCTTTCTCAAGCACTCTGCTGAAATAAAGTCAGTTTTAGATAAATTACCAAGAACTCATTGAGACATCAATGGTTGACATTGGAAGTCAGCCTTCAATAAGAAACATGAGAGCCCAATTTACAATGCGCATTGTATGGTCAGGTTACTGTATGCCATCAAAATATACCTTTAGTGATCAACATGATGTTATCAATCTAAGTAAGAAGGAAGAAACTCAGATTCATCAACTTATGTAATTTGGTTTCCCTCCTCAAACAAAGTCATGGATAAAAGACTCCTATTGCTGCTGTAGCTTCAGAACAAGATCTTTCAATATGGACAGATATAGAAAATACGGGTCAGTTGTCCAGGAGATCAGCTTTGCTTCCATGAAGGTCCTAGAAAACCACCAGTAGTACCTTTCAGGTGAGGCTGAAGGTCTGGCTATGTGGCCATTTGCCTATAACAGACAAGGTGAAATATTCCACAGAATGACTCTGAAGCCTGGTGAAATTATGGTGACTGGTGCTATGGCACTGAAAAAGGAGATTGCATGGGTGATTTTGCATCTCAGCAAATGAGGACAATACCATAATGCCTGAAGATTGGTAATTCTTTTTTACACTTCCACCAGAAAAATAGATCGAGAAAGAGGATTATAGATAAGGCAGATACTAAATTCAGCAGCAGAGAGTGGTGAAAACATGTCTTAGAGATGTGAGAAGTTGTTCGCGGAATTCAATCGACTCATCACTGATGTTGATGAAAAGCCAAGTGGTCGAGGGAAGTAGGAAGGCTGTTTTCACTCACTCAATGAAGAAATATGCTGTTGACACAGTGCCTCCTGCTTAGCCTTCTGGATTATAAAGACTTTATCGGATGTTGAAGTAAGAAAACGAGAACTATCGACATTCATGGACTGAACGATGTTTTTTGACAATTTTGAACATTTCCAATTTTTCAAACCAACTGAAATTTTACATTTAATGCTGACCAATTGCTTAAGTATAACACGTATTGTCATATTACAGAAGTATTTGAATGATATTGAAATAAAGTACGGTTGTATAGGAATGTATGCTCGACACATTATTTTGTACAATTAACGTCTATACATTGGCCCATGCAAAGTAGCACAGTCGTTGAGCAGTGGCGGCGCTATGCCAGGGCATGGCAGGGCAAATGCCCTGGTAAAATAGCCTTTGCCCTGGCTGTTGCCCTGGTCGTTGCCCTGCCAGAAATTTTGCCTCTCTGGCATGGCAAAAGTTCTGGCAGGGCAGAATTCTGGCAGGGCAAGAGTTTTGGAAGAGAAAAATTCTGGCAAGGCAAATATTTTGACAGGGCAAAATTCTGACAGGGCAACATTTCGGTAAGGCAAAATTTTAAGTTCTGGCAGGCAAAAATTCGGGCAGGGCAAAAATTCTGGTAGGGCAAAAGTTCTGGAAGGGAACAATTCTGTGGCTGTTTATCTACATATAATATAACAGCATAGGCCCAACTGTCGCTTTATTGTTTTTCGAATGCATCGTAGGCTAAGCATTTGCGTCAACAATAGACCTATAGGCCTATACCTATCTCAGTAACTTTATTTGCTGAACTTTTTCATAAAAATACCCCTAGGGTTTCTTGCCAGTATAGTATACCTTAGCCAGAAGTAGGAATTTTTGTCTGAAAGACAATTCATATTTACACATGATGGTCAGATTTCATTGACAAAAAATTCAAACAGAACAAAAGTTGTAACACTTTTAGTGAGACCACCTATTGGTTTTTTGACGATTCAAAAACATGACTCAGTAAAAAGTAATAAGAAACGATTTTATTAAGTAGTATCTCATATCATTTGTGTAAAATAAACTTGTTATTGACAGAAAAATTATTATTATCGTCCAGCATGCTCCTAGGCCTAATTGTAATCGCTCTGAGTTGTGTCAGCTGGAAATTAAACGAAGATTATTATTTTTTATTATAATTATTATAACTAGGGCCTACTACTTTTATTAATAGATAAATTCTGGATGGACAAAGAAATAAAAGTTAATTATTATTATTTGGAAAAGAAACAGCATAGCTGCACGTCGCTGTGGCATCATTTAGCAAGATGTCTGCCAAGTTGGTAAATTATAAAAGAATTTTTCAGTTTAATAATTTCTTTATTAAAATAATCAAATCGAAAATTCTATCAAATTAAAACGCCCAAGGTGTC
This sequence comes from Lumbricus terrestris, assembly GCA_949752735.1. Classification (NCBI taxonomy): domain Eukaryota; kingdom Metazoa; phylum Annelida; class Clitellata; order Crassiclitellata; family Lumbricidae; genus Lumbricus; species Lumbricus terrestris. The sequence continues at coordinate 19,230,145 of OX457039.1, read as the reverse complement.
AATGGCAGACAAAATTTGTATTCATACACTTCATGAGCAAGGTCTTGGAGATAAAGCTATAATCGCCGCTTATACTCTGATAAGCAGTGATGATCTCACTGAAAATGATAGAACTTTTGTTCTGTTTGAAATACAGTGGTGAAATCTGGCCGCTATGCATAAATCCGAATTGTCTTTAGGCCTGCAAAATTTGATTTCTTTAAAACTTCTGGCTAAGATATTGACAAAAAACCTTAGGGATCCGAGGTTCATTCATGGCCCACCCTGTATAAGATTTATAAGATTAGCTTTCCAAATGTCAAATTTTTTTCGATTTTATGGCTTCGCCCATGCGGCCCATCTGATCCTCTGACCAGCCAACCCAATAGTGTAGGCCTAAGGTGTGTGATTTATGGCAAGCACGGTACCGTAGCGCAAAATTATAGGCCTATGTAGGCCCGTCCAACCGAACACGCAACTCGCCCTCTGCCCTGGTCACTTGTATGACTGCCCTGGCTATGCCCTGGTTACAAAAAGTGTCTGGCGCCGCCACTGTCGTTGAGCAACGCCTTCCAGTTGGAATACGAAGCTGAAAATAATTTTGTCTCAATGATACTATTGATAGGTCTAACTCTAACAAACTGAGAGGGTTTCTGGCTTGAACTTCATTTTTTACCATGTAGGCCTATCTGTGAACCACACTACTGAGCAGCTTAGTCTGCCACAGTTTGACCCGCGCTCGGTGGCTGTCTTGCCCTCTGTCGCGGTTGCTCCCCCCTCCCCCGACAAAGCGAAGCAGCGCCATCTGGTCGATTCGACGGCTCCGACTTCAAAAGACGCATGCAGCGGGAATTCGTCACGACCGAAACACTGATGATCCTGAAGTCAACGAGGTAATCGCGCAGATACGACTTTGGCCTTGTCACGTGTTTAACGACACTGCCATATTGTGGAGACTTGGACTAATGCATTGCATGGACGCACTGTGTGTTGACAGCCTTTGACCGTTTTATTTTTGTCCGCCTGCTTGTCTGCCTCCGTCCGCCTGTGCGCTGCATCCGCCTATCTGCTGCATGCACTGACTCGCCGCTTACGACTGCAGCCGACCGGTCTGGCTGGCACGCATCGCGCTCTGTCTGCTATAAAAAGGCAGGATTTCGCTGTTCGGCACCGACTCTCTGGTTGGCCACGAAGCGGACTAGAGGGCCTGGCACTTGACACACGGTAAAACGTGAGCTCGAGTGGTGACCGACTTGCTTTCGGACGGCCTCGAAGCTGACCGATCGCGCTGCCGCTTGACACACGGTAAAACGTGAGTTCGAGGGGTAACTGACTGACAAGCGACTTCAGACGGCCTCGAAGCCGACTGGTCGACTGGCACCCAACTCGCGGTAGAACGTGAGCCCGGGTGTGGACTGACTACCAACTCCTGGTAAGGCCACGAAGCTAACCAGAGAGGCTGGCACTTGATGCACGGTAAAACGTGAGGTCGAGTGGTGACTGATTATGAGAGTGGGTGTCGCGGCTCCTATTGATCTTGAGTACTTAAGCATCGGTCTAGGAGTTCCCTACTCTCATTAGAGGGGTTCGAACCCTCCGACGGCTGACTACAGACTGACGATTGACCCCGACTGCGGGAAGGATTCTTGGGATCGCTGCGGTCTATCTTTGGTCCCATTTCCAGTATTGCTTCTGTTTCGTTTGTACCTTAATCGCCTTGTGTTTGGAAACCAATAAATCTGTTTGAAACCTTAACCTGGTTAGTCTTTAGTCAACCGCTAAAGCCGGACCCGGATATATTTTACGGGCTAGGGGTGGTGTTTGGTCTCCTGGTGTAATTTGCCCAACCTAGTTCCGCTACAATATCAAAGATGATTAGTGTCGCCATCCTCATTTATCCACGCTTGGGCCTGGCGCTGGCACAATGCGACCAGTGGCGGAGTTATGACTTCGGGTTGCTATCAGATTTGAAATAACATCTGGTCGACCGACGAAAGCTGTGTAACGAACCCTGCGAGATGCACGATTTTCATAGACACGTAGGCTATGTCGCCTGAATGTATAATGGAGCTATACCGTGTCAATCACCATGGCGTTCCAGACGAGGTGTCGACCTTTTACCATGGTATCAACATAAGACCATTAGGACGTCTGCAAACAGTTGTAGAGAGACCGGGTGGTTCCTTAATATTTGTTAATCCCGCGCGTGTGAGACTCGGGTTGATTATTTCGCTTAATGTAACTGAGATTGCTAAGTTCCGTGGCCTAATTCATGGTATCCTATCATTATTATTCCGCTTGCTCGGGTGTGCTCGTGTGCTTGCAGCGGAAGCCAAAAAGGCGTGAAGAGCAAGCGAAGCCACCAGGCGAACTCTTAGTCCATCCATCTTCACCGGCAAAGATGCTTGTAGCCATTGGGCGTTCGACAGGGCGATGTTGAGGACTGCACTCAATCCGTTCCGAAGGAGTTCGTCGAATTTGTCCAACAGGACGTGCCCTGTACAGGGGCTGCATCTTAAAGTGTACATCAATCTATGGGGAGCTAAGAGAACATCTTAGGAGGATCAGGGCATCGTGTTTGGCGATGGTCTCCATGATCTGTTAATTGCCAACGCCAACTCCGTACATCTACCCTCAAGATAAGTTGTTGAGAGTAACCTGTTATTATTAATATCATTAGTATTTCTTAAAACTCACTGCACCGATCATACCGATCAATATTCAATTGCGCACGAATACAACAGTTTAAAACGGAGTTAAATGGGCATCTATGGTGTAAATTGTCTATGGGTCAATTAAGGCACTGGTCCATTATGAACAACTCTTCCTTACATTACTTTTATAATCCATAAGCTCCTGGGGGAATGAAGTAGGCCTACCTCAGAGCAAAATATTATTATTAATAATAACAACAGTAGCAATAATAACCCTTGAATTCGGTCGTCGGACACGACACATTGCCATCAGCGACCTCGTTTACCGAAGTCTTAATAGAGCTGGCATTACGACGATCAAGAAGCCTTCGGGTCTTTCCAGGTAAGATGGGAAAGGACTTTAATCCAGTGGATTAACGGGAGGGCTTTGATTTGGGACGCGACCGTGGTGGGCACGGTGGCCGCCTCGTACGTCCTCGAGAACTCGACCGAGGCCGGGAGAGCGGCGAAGAAAGCCGACACAAAAGACTCTCAGAGTATTTTGCCTCCAAAGGACTTACTTCTTCGCTTCCTCAGCCACAGAAACAATTGGCGGATTATGGGCCCCATCAACAATGAGGGTCTCGCCTTTGTGTCCAATATCATATGCCAGCTGTCGAGGTCCTCTGGAGAATTACGCAAAACAGGATCTCTGATCCAGAGTCTCTTAACAGTCTCAACGCTACAATGCTGTTGCCTACCAGGACACTTTTCTGAGCTTCCCGGGTCATGGACCGGCCGCTCTAAGCAAACTAAAATTAATCTATAACAAATAAATCTAAGATTAAAGTCACCATTTTGGTCATAATAATAACAACAACAATTATTATTATTTATTATTACACTATCGTTTATAACGCGCTTAAATAAAAACTCTTGCACGAAAGCGCGTAACAGGAGAGTTTATTTAGGCATATAATATCATAAACCTGAAAAAGATTTTTTAAATAAGTGTTCAGGTTTATCTTGGCGAGCGAGAAAGAAGATGATTTGCGAATAAAGTTCGGAAGTTAATTCCATTGGGTCTAGTGCAAATGAACAGTTTCCAAGTTTCTAACTAACGTATGGCAACAAAGTCACCTTCAGATGAAAATTAAAGTCGTTATCCTTGTCTGGCTTCGAGAGATGAACATGGTATTTCAATTGAGGACACATATATGAAGGAGAAGAATTAGCGTGGACTCGGTAGCCTACATCCAATGACAGATTTTGAATGTAATCCGTGCCTGTATAGGAATCCAGTGTCGATCACCAAGTGTGGGTATGAAGTGGTCACGAGGAGTCTAATTTTAGAAAAGCCTTGCAGCATTATGGGGAACAGTGTTAAGAAGGACAGAACAATAATAATAATTAATGAGCGATCTGCTTACCTAAGGTTATGCACCAAAATAAACAGAGATGACACGAGACGATTATTTGAAGATGCATAGTCACAATTGCTTTAACTGAACTTTGGAAATCCAAGGGTTCAGTACAATAAGTCGATTTATAAATCATTTATTAGGTTAACAACTTACACGATATAGTTAACTTTCATTAACGACTTTTAATCTAAGATCCATGGTAACTGACTTGGACTACTATTTAAACATGAGATACAAAACACTGCGTCATAAAGAAATGACGTAAACCAAAACGTCCGAATGACCCGATTGTCGATTGCGAAAACGTGTGGTTCAATTCAATTCAGTTTTCGTGTTATCAGCACTTCAGGCTGGCAGAACGCAGTATGTTACATTATAACTAGGCCCTAATTTTACAATAGTTCAGTTTATATAAGCAACAAAAGCCTCAATAAATATGGGTTTGAATTAATATTAATATTATTGATCTGTGTTTGTTGTAGAGTTTGCTAGGTTAAAAAATGTTTTTGAACACGACTCCAGAGAGAAAGGTGCAATTAGGCCTATCTTTTTCCGGAAAAGAGAAGCCATGAGCCCGAGGACGGAGCTCATGACCACAGGAGGGGCGCGGTGGAGGGAATAATTGGTAGAGAACATGCAGTTTATCATTGCATATTGCGTTAAATAGGTGTTCATCAGCTTCATCTGCCATCTCCGCTGCACTGGAGGATTGAGATTGTAAGTACTGTCTGCGTTTCATCTTCCTCAGCAGTCCGTTCCCGTTTCTCAACGTTAGTGTAACCCCACCAGGCCGGGGAGGCATACATTAAATAGACGATGGTGGTCAATCGAGAGACTTCCCGTCTAAAGACTTCCACTGGTTGTGCATCCATGGTCAAAATTGTTAGGATTAGGTAATTTTGAGTCACTTTAATCGGGCGATATGTTTTACCGCTGCCGGAATGTTCTTCATGTACCATCAACACAATTACAATAATAGACGGAGTGCTCACGTGTTCCTGAGTTGGATACAGGGGCGAACGAGCGACCAAAAGACGATCACCCTCGGCGCGAAGCACCGAGCAGGGAGAGGAACTTGGAGGGGGATGAGCCTTTTCCCATTGTCGAATTTTTTTCCGCACTACAGTGGTACCATTTAGGCTCTCATTTTTAGCAAAATTCCTAATTATTTCAGTGCTTAACGACCTGGTTTGAGACCTCCCAAATGTTTAACTATTTTTGAATGTTAACACTGTTTTACCATAGGCTAGGCCTAATGACGTTAGCATCTCAGAATAGAGTCATGGGATAGACGGCGTTGTTGGCTGACATTTTTGCCTTTGTATTTTTTGCATGTCATGTTTTATGTGCATGTGAACCAGGGTGCTGTTTGGCAGTTTGTACAATAAAGACTATACTTGGGCCTACTTACCTACTTACTTAATTGCTTATGGAGTAATGGAAGTATGTTAAGCTACCAAAATTGTTAATTTTTCAATGCTGGCAGTCGTGAATTAAGAATTCAGAGTGTCGCCTCCCAATTGTGCGCTATTATTTCTTGGATTTGCACACTGTCACTGTTGCAGTTCAAGCTGTCATCTTAAAGAATAATTAATCATGATTTCAGTGTTCAGAAACGTGGTCTAAGACTTCAATAAATGTCCCGCCTAGTATAGGCTACTCCGCAGTTGATCGATAAATCATCGACTCGATCGACTTTGCAAGTTGGTTCTGCCAAGTCGATTCGAACCTTGTTTTCTCGACTCGACTCGACTTAGAAGTATTTTACTAATTATTTCTTGCAGCTGAGTCATAAAGTGACCCTTCATGATAATAATGACGTAGCCTAATTCCAAATTCCAAATTATCACACAACTGCAAATGATGAACCTTTAATCGTTCATCGAAATACTCGGCTTCAGTACAAGGTGGAAATATCTCTCCAGTTATTTTTCATGTAGGCCTAATTGGGATAGGTTACTGACATTTCAGGTAGCCTATCTCAGCAAACAATTATTCATCTTTCCAAACACGCTCTGCTCTGCCTGGTCATCATTTTAGAGCAGAATCTCCCGTTTGCCTAGGTGTTCGCATTTAGGCTTATTTCGTTTTAGTATTTGTTTCGTATAATTTCCCAATCCCTGCATTTTGAGAACACTGTGTGTAGCTGGCGAACATAGGAATGAGCAAAGTAATTCGTTAATTTAATTTGTAACGCGTATACGCAACATCCGGGCATCTATTCCCATCGTGTAAAAAGACGATTCGTTCTGAAATAATTTAACTCCCAAGATAATATGACTTTCAGTCGGTTGCTGATGCCCTTCCAATCCATGACCCAGTGCTATGATAATCACCGGTCATTGGCGTGTTAAACAAATCTGACTGATTGCCTTACCATAAGGAATCAATCATTTGAGCTGAGACTATTAGCCTACCATTTAAAAGCGGTTTGTGTCTAAATTAAGCCAAAAAAGCATAATGGAGGATTTACCTGAAGCTGGACACGTAGAATGATGCACTTGCTTACATACAGGAGCGCCGCTTGTGGCTGATCCTGCACGATATAATTATTGCCTATAATAGCTCTGCAAGTTCTTTGCAGGTAGCTGTTTTGAAGGCACCCTTGCGTGTTACGGCGCCACATAACTTGTCGCTATTATTATTATTATTATTATTATTATTATTATTATTATTATTAGCGTTACTATTGCTCTAGACCTACTGTTTACATAGATTATTACATTATTATTACATAAATTTATTACGCGCGCAAGGTCACACCAAAGTGTGAATCTGAGGCGCGGATAGTTAGCCGCCAGAGGAAGATGCAGTTAAAGGTCCATGTGCTTGAAAGCCAAAGAGAAATAGTGAGTTTTGAGCCGTTTTTTGAAGGTAGGGAGTGAATTTGAGCAACGAAGAGAGAGTGGAAGTAGATTCCATTCTTTGGGAGCAGAGGCATGGAATGCACGCGAGCCCATAACAGTTCTGCATCGAGGTTCAACTAAAAGACCCATGTTTGATGATCGGAGGCAACGAGGAGGAATATAAGGAGTAAGCAGTGACTGAAGGTAGGGAGGTGTTCCGGTAGAGAGGGATTTGTAGGTTAAACAGGCCAATTTAAATTTAATCCTAAACTCGACAGGAAGCCAATGCAGCTGATGAAGTAAAACTGAGGAACTTGATCGTAGTGGGACACGCAGCACAACCCGAGCTAAAGAATTTTGGATGCGTTGCAGCCTATGTAGCTCATAGTCTGAAATGCCAACAAAAATCGCATTAGCATAATCAAGGCGAGAGGAGACAAGGGCGCAAGCTAAAGTCTTCGACATATCCTTAGTCAGAGCCGACCTAATGTGGCGTATTGCCCTGATGTGATAAAAGCAAGATCTACAAAGGTTAGTTACATGCATCCGAAAAGTAAGCATACTGTCCAGGGTAACCCCAAGAGTTTTAACAGAAATTGATAACGGTACTGCGGAGCCTGCGAGGTCGATGCTGGAAAGTGAAGGAAAAGAACGCAAGCGTTGTCGTGACCCGAACAAAATTGCCTCAGACTTGTTTGGGTTTATAGCCAAACCATTAAAACAGAACCAGGCATATAAAGATGACAGGCACTCCTCAAGTTTAAGTTTACCGGACTGATCAGTGTGTGACAGAGCAATATGGAGCTGAGTGTCGTCCGCGTACTGCTGCAATTGGACACCAAAATGATTAGCTATGCGATTAATTGGGGAGGTAAAGACGGTGAATAATAGAGGACCAAGGGCAGATCCCTGTGGAACTCCAGCAGTGCAAACAGTGGGTTCAGACCGAGCGGTACCGATGCCCACTTGCTGATTCCTGTTACCCAGATAAGACGCTAACCAGTTTAAAGCAGTACCAGAGACACCGAAGCTTTTCGTGAGTCTAGAAAGAAGTAATTGATGGTCTACGGTATCGAAAGCTGCGCTGAGGTCAAGACATACAGAAAGGCAGGCCTTTCCATTGTCAATAGACGAAAAGATGTTGTCCAGCGTGGATGTAAGGGCAGTCTCAGTGGAATAGCCTTCACGATAAGCTGACTGAAAAGGACTGAAGTTGGGAGAGGAAGTGATATGTTTCTTGATGCGAGTAAGAAAGAGACGTTCAAGGATCTTGGAAATGTTATTTAGGTTCGAGATAGGTCTGAAGTTAGACAGATTATTGGAATCTAGGTCAGGTTTTTTAAGCAAAGGAGTAACTAAAGCAGACTTAAAGCATGATGGGAAACATCCTTCAGCAAAAGACAAGTTGGCCAGGTGTGCAATAAGGTGGGAGAAAACATCAGAACAAGAAACAATAAGAGGTGTAGGTATGAAGTCCATAGGGGATGATTTAGGTACCAAGCTTCTGAGAAGATTAGATACTTCCAAGTATGTAACAGGAGGAAGGTCATTAAAGGTAGATTCAGAGAAGTCAGAATCAAGCAGTAGGTCATTCCATACTAAATTGGCAGCGCATCTAGTAATTTTACATTTAAGGTCATCAATTTTGTTAACAAAATATCTGGCAAAGCTAGAGCATAAAGACTGATTCTCAGAGTCTGAGCGCTGGCAGCTGGAAGTCTCCTTTGAGTGCAGAAGTCTTTGGGAGATGCGCCAACGGTCCATCGGATTTTCAGCATTTTCGAGTAGGCTGTGGAAGTAAGTAGTTCGTGAATCGTTAATTAGTTTATTTGTTGTACGGCAGTGGCGACGATAACGTTTTCTGTCCCCTTCGAGCCCGAGTTGCTTCCATTTCCTCTCTAACCGACGACGTTCTCTCTTTGCGTTTATTGCCTCGGTAGAAAGCCATCTTGATATTGGTTTAGAAGGTCGCCGAAGACAGTTGTTAATCGGAGCGACTTTATCCAATGTCTGAGTTACAGTTTTCTTCAGCTGTTCAGCAAACTCATCCGCATTGCTAGCAGGTGCAAAGAAGAGATCAGAGTCGGCGAGCAGCTGGCTGAACTGAACAGGATCTACAGCTTTAATGTTTCGAAAAATGTGCTGAACTGGTTGACGGTCGAAGGAGGTTTTTACTTTGCACAGAAGCATCTTATGATCAGACACGAGACCAGCGTCACTGACCTGTACGTCGTAAATTGTTGTTCTATCGTCAGAAACGAGGACGTCCAGAAGGTTATCGCCACGAGTCGGTACAATGATGGATTGACGGAGGCCATAGATGGTGAAGACATCTGCTAGGTCGTCGCTGATATGACCATCGAACCCAGGACAGTTCAGATCACCACATAACAGCAGTCTTTCACCAGCTTCAATGTAGATGGACGATATTAGATTCGCAAGGTCGTTGTAGAATTCACCGACTGGACCAGGAGGTCGGTAGACGTTGGCTACTGTGATGGATGATGACAAACTTCCAAACCGAGCGAGTTGAACTTCACATGAGGAAAAAGAAAACATTTCTATCTGAGGATGAACCTTCACGTTTAATGAGGAATTGTAGATGATAGCAAGGCCACCACCAGCATTTGTGCGACTGGAGGCACCACGACGATGGACGTGAAGAACGGAAAAACCTTCAGGGGCTATGTCTCTTTTTATACAGTCAAGCGTATCGGCACAGATCCAAGTTTCACATAGTGCTAGGATGTCTAGATGTTCGTCTTTTATCAGGTCGTGTATGATTGCAGATCGACGAATAGCAGACCGAATGTTGAAACTACCGAAGTTGATCGATCCTAGTCTCGATGTCGGCTTCTTAACATGGAATTTGCGTGGAGCTGGGCCTGGGTTGGTTTCCACATCTCCTGACAAAAGTAGAAGAAGAGCGATGACTGTAGCGGGAAAGGAACGTCGACGCTGTGGGCGATAAGGCCGACCCGTTCGGGCCCAGAGCAGGGCTCCTCCGACGTTACGCAGAGCAGAATTAACATGGCCAGAAAACGCAGGTCTAAGCAGACAGCATTCGTCATGCGAACGAAATACCAGCGATCTGTTAGCAGAGTTTAGCATAAAAAACTCTGTCCTACTAACGCTGGAAAGTTTGTAGATCAACGGCCAACGAAAAACTGAGCCGACGACTATAATTGCACAAACGCCGACTTTGTTGACAACTAAGTGATTTGAATAAACACCCGACTGCGTATGATAACGGTCGCATAACGCCTGTAGCGGACAAGAAGCGTTTGTAGAATTAAAATAATCGTACTCAACTTGCTGGAAGTCCGATACAAATGTGAAGAAAATAGTAAAAATCCGAATCACTGAGATATAAAAGCAAATTCTGAAGAACAGTAGACTTGTAAACTTTAAGAAACTACTGTAAATATTAAAGTTTTTGGAAGCACAGTATTTTTGGGCGACCATCTTGGCCACCTGGCGACTAACAATAGATGTCTAGACTTTGGATATTAATAACTGCTCTCGTTCAATTTATTCCGTTTTCAGCATGGGCTTTTACTTAGAGGAGATCATTGTGCATTTCAATGACAGTGAAGAGGTTGTAGTCCACGCATACTTGCATAGTGTTCATTGATTTGAGTTTAGAGTCTATTCATCAACAACAGATGATGATGAAGATGAAGATGAAGAAGATGATGATGATGATGATGATGAGGACGACGACGACGACGACGATGACGATGGCGATGACGATGATGATGATGATGATGATGATAACGATGATGATGATGATAACGATGATGATGATGATGATAACGATGATGAGACCAGTTTCAGTTCGGTTAGGTTAATTTGGATTTCAAAAAGATGGAATCAAAGAAATTCCAATGACAGTAGCATTCATTTTCAATGACAATTATTAAAATAGCATGCAAAAGCATCAGCACAATTCCACGACAAGAGGATACGCGATTTAAGCATGTCAATTTGTTTTAAACTAGACTATAGGACTAATCATGGGCGAAAGTTCGAAAGTTCTCCTAGCAATTAGTCGCCTTCGCTACTACTTATCTTTTTTCAACCTGAAGTAGAAAGTTAATCATATCAGAGTTCTGATGCGATTAGATCTAACTCTCTGTTGATCGTGCAGATCGTTTTGATCGAACTGACGGAGACAATCCTCTGAAAAAAGTAGAAACATTTTAAGCAATGTATCACAAATAAAATTATGTATTATGGACGCTAGAAGAGTAAAACTGTCACTGAGTCAACTCTCCTATGCAGTCGCTCAACGGTAGGCTACTTTTAATAAACGAGCTGCCGGGACGCATATTTCCAAAGTGTACACGGAAGCTGCAACCCCCAATCCATACGTCAGAACATGAATTCCAATTCGAGTGCATGCCATGCCAGCAGACCCAGGCTTAGTCTGTAAACAATCTCAATCACTCCCATGTGATAATAATTTATGCAGACCTTCAAGATAGTCTATTCACCCCTTGCCTAATGACGTAACGGCTCATTTGCATAATGGCCTGCGCCATATTGGTTCGCAGGCAATGCTTGTTGACATTGGATACGTATGCGAATGGCGCTTATTATAAAAATGATTTTCTGTGTTTTTACTGTTTTGTCTGCGGCAAACTTACTGTCAGAGATAAAGGTTCAATTAGAGAAGTCCAAAGTACACGAGCTTGAATGTCGAGGTTAACGCGAGAAGAGCATCGGCGGCTAAAAACTACAGCCAGAGATATGCAATCGATCGCAAGCAAAATAGGCCTAATGTAACTAATGCTGTGTCAGTCCAATTATACGATCTAACCTAAAATCTACAAAAAGAGTAGGCCTAGTTAATAATTTTGTAGATAAATTGCCAGAAGACAAGTAGCCTAAATTTAGGATTAGAATCGACGTCAAGAAGGGATTTAAAAAAAATAAATGTAAGTTCCAGTAACTTGGGCCTACGTATACCAGAGTAAGCAGACTTATGAGCCCAGCACGAGCGATGTTGAAAGTTAACCTACAAAATTATAAGCGACATCGTGCATGCATGCAGATTACAAAATTTAATGTCAATTTATGAAATGATTAAGTCGGCTGCCGGACAGCAGAACTTAGCCCAAACGATTTACTCTGCTGATATTTAAGCAGTTCCAGAACACTGGTCACAAAGTCGTAGAAAATAGCACATGTCATGTCAAAATTGATGTGTAGGCCTATTGACAGTTCCGCTTTTACAAGGTCGATGCTCAGCTAGGTTTAATTGCGATTGCTAGACAACAGGTCGTCCATAATGCTGAACGCTCTCTCGCAAAAAGCATTAAAACGGAATGAGAGAATATAGGCCTACGAAGGACAAAATATGCTAGGCCTATACTGAGTATCAGAGGTTTGTAAAGTTTTGAAACTTCAAACAAGCGCTGTCCAACATTTGATGTTCAGCCAACAACGTCAAATTCATCGAACAATCTATTAAGTTTAGTGTGCAAAATAAGAACAATATTGTGGAATGTGGGTCCTAACAGCAAATTCCCGGACAATTTGGGATCAGTCCGGGACACGGGACACACAGGGCCAATTCCGGGATTGTCCCGGCGAATCCGGGACGGTTGGCAGCCCTATGTACGTTGGAAGAAGCCCAGCCATGTATACAGACCGTGAAGCAGCAAAAAGCATAGATCGACCTAGGCCTACTTGTTAATTATAGCAGATTTGGGCTCCGGCCGAAATTCGCTTCAGGGATTCGGGTCGATCCAGGCTGGATGGTGTTTAGACCGATATATCTATTAAGGCATAGGCCTATGGATAGATCAATAGGCCTATGACGATAACTTTATTCCATCAACTAACAATTCACCGTGTAACGGCGTGTAGCCTACGTTGACAACAGTTCACAGCTGTACACCAATATGGCCGACCACATAGGCCACGCCCTTTTGCAATCCCAGAATGCCATACAGGCCTACAGGGTAATCTATTGCTTTAGCGCTCTAAGCTATTTGCCTGGCGCAGCATAATCAATTTTTCATCAATTTGACTTTAACATGAATCCTTTTCATCAATACAGCTTATATTTTTTGGCAAAAAACTGCCAGCTTCTGGTTGAGCAACAACTATTCTTAGGAAATTCAACTTTAATTTAAATACATGTAGCAATTACTGTTCATCTATCCAGCTGCAATTTCAGCAAGAATCTTTTTATCAATCTCACTTCTATTTAAGTAAAAATATTTTCATCGATTCGTTTCTCTATAAATCGAGGATTCTTTTCGGCAATCAAACTCGTATGCGACCAACTCTGAAATTCATGTGGGGTGAATAATTTAGAACGCTAAAGTGATTGATTACCCCATGGCTAGCAACTTATTTAACGCTGCATCAATGACGCGATCGTGCTTTGATCGTTGACTTCAAATTAATTATGATTATGTTCAATGACTTTAATAACTGATTAAAAGAGGTGTTTAAATTGGCATGATACACGTCTTGGAAATGAATTTCTGTCTTAAAATCAAAATTCCTATATCAAAACTCTATTATTTCAATTCCTCTTTTCATCAACATTGACTCTACACAACTGAAGCGTCTCCAAGTCATTCAAAATTCATTGGCCATCAGAACTCTCAAACATCATAACATCACTCCAACTCTGAAATCACTCCATTAGCTAAATATCCCCAAATAAATCCAATTCGCAGTCCTATTCCTAGCTCACAACTCCTTACAATACTCTCAGCCAAGATATCTTCGCGAACTCTTCACCATTGAGTCAATCCGCTCTATCCCATCATCCGCCTGTCTCACTCTTTCTCGACCTGCCTCCTGAACTCTTTCCCGTTCTTCCGCCATCCGTTCCGGTCACCCACCGTCACCTTCCTCAGGCTCCTTTATCCATCGCTCCTCTTTAGGAACTCTTATACCCAACTCATGCCCCAACACACCTGATCTTTCGCTGTCCAACTCTCGACCTAAGCGCCATCCACCTTAACAGCTACTCTGATACTTCGGTACCCGGACTACGACCGCATTCGGACTAGGCCTACTCGTCTGGGCAGCCCTTCTGACTTGACACATGGCTCGTGAATAAACAGGTGCCCTGCTCAGCGCTGTACTTTCAAGTAGCGCTCTAGAAATCTGGAGATTACGATTACGACAACGAATTTAATATCTCAATGAGTTAGTTTACTTTTATTATTGATACCCAATAGGGTGCCCGTTAAGCCAATGAAAAATTTTGAAGTTCGTAATTTTCAACATGGTACCCCCTGAAGTTGTTACACCTGGTCTGTAAAAGAACAGAGTAAAATTTTAGATTTTTATGATGATATTTACTGGGAGCTCAACATCACTAAAGTTTATGCTATATCGCAATATTTTGTACCTTTTCCAGTTTCATTGTTTACAGCGTTTTGTTTCACATTATACATGTTACTTAGGGCTAGGCCTACTGTGTTATTACTATACTTAGACTAATTAATGTGTTTAATATTACTGCTGGATCTATCAGTCAACATATTATCCTTGGATCCTTTCAGCTATTTTAGGGACAGAAATGAGTCCTTGTCATTGCAAAATCACAGCAAACAGCTAAGGATTTAATCTTAATTTAAAATAACTGGAACTGATATAAAACAACAAGAAACACTAAGTTGTAAAGAAATTATATTTAAAGAGTGCAGAAAAAAGTAATTTTAACAAAAGGTTACTGTCAGTAGGTTTGAGCTTATAATGGTCAATGTCAATACAATTATAATCACAAGCACAGTAAAATGGTTATTTCTATTAATTGTGCAATTAGGATTTTACACTATCACTTTCATTTAGCTGCAACATGTTTCTTTTGTTAATAATATGAAAGCCTTTTGTTATTTAGAGTGAGCACTGGTTTGTGCAATTGGTGCAATGATGCAGTTGTATTTAGTGTATCAATGTAATAGTTGTTGTCATATACTGAAGCAACTACAGTATTTCTGGATCACCCATAGTGCTGTTAGTCTGTTGGATTTACATTTTAGATTGATTAGTTAATTGCCGGTAGACAGTATGGCAGAAGTAGGCCTAGCTGCTTCACGGCTTGTAACAGTCACACGTAGTTCCACTGACATTTGGCTGATTGGTCCAGAATCAGAAAAGATACATGGAAACAAGCTTCCAACTTACCATCAGGTGTTGTCTGCCTTTTTCCATCGGCACAAGATTCTTGCTAAGACAGTCAGAGACAGTTCAAAGTCTGTTGTACGTAAAGTTCTTCACATTTGGTCAATGACCCGTAATACAACAACACTTGAACGAAATGCCATTGGAAAGTTGGAAGGCATGTTTTATAGATGGAAGAAACTGAAGAAGGACATGCATCGCAGAACTGAGACCCAGATAGCTAATGAAAGTACTATGATTGGAGATTTGGAAACACTTTTTGATATAGCACATACAGATGCCGTGTCAATGATCACTATTGCTGAAGACAGGTTTTTCTTGGATGACCAACGCGTCCATGCACAGGCCATATGGGTGGTGTAGACACAGCTTTAGCTAGAACAGAGGGCAGAAAGTCGAAGAGATTGAAGCGAGCAATATCTCAGAAGTAAAGAAAATGACAGAAAGAGAGAGAATATCACAGTTCAGGAAGATGATGAATTGACTTCAGAAGAAGAATTGACCACTATAGCTGCTAAAGTTGAGTCTAATCTAGAAACCGTATTGAGAGACATGAGCCTGTTGTGCTGCTTGTTGTAACAAAAACTTGGACATTATGCCCAAGTCCAGCAACTGCACCAGCCAATGATCTTCACTTTCTGAAGTTAGCGAAGAAGTACGAGAGGATCAAAAGGGCATTTTGGGTGTGGCAGTCAAATCATTCGTGAAACATTTATGGTACCTGAGTGAAGAGCTAATTGCCTTGCATTCATTTATGATGCTGTAAACAGCAACACCAAAGAAAGATGTTCGGTGCATTAAAGAAGCAAGGCTCTGAGAACCCACCCAAAAGAATCCAAATGGAGCAAGACTAGTGCCAATCTTGAAATGAAACTTGATGACTTTGTCACAAACAGTACCATGTCATTCCTTCACACACTTGGGTTGAATGCTGATTTTCTCGGACAAGAATATCCTGACAGATGGCAGACCCTTGAAGATTACCAGTATGGCAGTAGTAGTCTATATGGCCAAGCAAAGTGAGCCACAGGTGAAACTGATACAGGACTTCAACACCTCCATTACAACAAGTGAAGAACATAAACAATATCTACTGCTGGTTTTCTCAAGCCACAGAATCAAGTACCCAAAAGCGAGAAAGTCAATACTTGTTGGTTATGATAAAACAACAAATTGCCGGTACACTGATAACTAGACCCTAGTGACTTACTGCTTAAAAAAAGAATGTACCCGGTACTTTATTGTGGCAGTCTTATTATTAATATTCTGAATAGTTCAGTTCTGACTATTGTGTTGATTTTGCATTGAAAAGATTTGAATGATTAAAAACTGTGAAACAAGTCAGAATAGCATGCTGTCGGACAATATATTGCTAACTTCACATGTGTTGAGCCCCCTCTAAACATGCATCCAAAAATCTTAAAAAATTACCTGGGACTTCTCTCATGATATACAACAAAATGGGAGGGTACCACATAAGAAATTCTGAAATTAATTTTTAACGGGCACCCTAATACCCAAGATATGAAAAGAACCATAATAATTATTTAAAAATTCTCCTGAACATTATCCTTTTATCTGAAATGCCTCACACATGTTTCAAGTGGCCCTCACGTCCTTTTGACAACCGCACAATAAGGCATGAAGACCGTTAGCATTTTGAATTGCGAACATAAGAAACTACATTAAATTGCCTTTTAAATTAATTATTACTAGGGTTAACTTTGGAGGAAATAAAATCGGTTTCATGCATAAGCCCCTGCAGTTTTGTCAGTAAGCTTATAGAATTCCACGACGAAAAAATTCATTGAATTTCTTAACAATCACCGAAGAAGATAATCAATTTCTAAGCATAGACACAGACCTTGCATTAGAAGTTAGAACAGTCGCTAACATTGAACACGGCAATTACAAAGTTGGGCTAACTGCTGTTTTCTTTAAATGAATATGGAATTGCAGTTATTGTGAAAGCAACTTGATTGTAGATGCACGGTGAAAAAGAAGTTTACTAACGGTTTTTTGAGTTTGTAGATAGCTGATGTCGATTTCTTTATGCCAGATTTCTTGGGAGCTAACTTCTGTCGCTCTCCCTTTTTGCCTGCTTTTATTTGAAACCAGAAATAAAATGAAAAATATGATATTTACATTAAGCCCGAATACAAATAGCGAACATAATAGGTAGAAGTTGAGCACGGGACTCAAACTGTCGTGTCCATTTTAATTTATGTTCAAACTGCATCAAATTGCCCTTTATTTTTGTTTACTATGGTTAACTTTAGAGGAAATGACAGTAGTTTCATGCATAAGCCTCAGAAGCTTGTTCAGTAAAGAATTCAAGGGATCAAGTTAAAGTTGTTAAACCCTCGAAGTGATAGAACCAAACCTAATTGTTCGATCACGTTAGAGAGCTTAACGTAAATTTAACAATACAGAAAGAGCCAAAAAGACGTGGAATCACGACGACAAAAAATTAATTGATTTTTTAACAATCACTGAAGAATGTAATCAATTTCTAGCCATAGGCAGACCTCGGATCAGTACTTACAGTCGTTAACATTTCAGTCACACGCTTGCCAGAAAAAATCTGATGACCTTTTTTAAAGTCATTTGGCCGCGAAATATGTGGAAAATACAGGGCCTACCATTTTTCCTGCCAAAATAACTGATGACCTTATTTTTAGTCATCTGGTCGTAATCTCTTGTGAAATATACTATGGCCTATCTAATCGTATGCTAATTTTTCTCTCTCGCCCTTATCCCTCTGCATTGATTTAAACCTTGTTAAAACCAAATTGGGGGGGCACGTCCTATGCACTTTTGGAAAGGGGGGCATGGCCGGATTGGCCCCCTGGATCCGCCCCTGCACGCTTAGGCCTATAAGTTTAATGATGAAGTTACACGTAGCGCAGTGGCCTCAGCGATGGAAGAGCATGCTCAGGGTTATAGAGTAACTGTTTAAACTAAATCACATCATTTTAGTGCTGCTAGGAAAAAAGCGTATAAGAAAGCACGATCAGCTTTTCTCTGGATGGAGAGGCCGATGACGAGCAAAAGTCGTTTGTCTCAGGCTCCAACTGTCAAACAAGCGACATTTTTAACTACGGTCGTGGAGCCATTTGTCATTGCGAAATCTTCCAGCGCCATATTATAGGCCTACCTCATGGAGCACCATAGAGACAAGCACTTCTGCCAGTCAGGGTTGCAGAGGAAGGGACGACTGGGCATGACGAAATCCGACAACAACGGAAGCAGCAACAGAAGAAGGAGACTTCAAAGCAAAGCGCCATCGATCCCAACTCGAGAAGATAAACGTTAGATGATGTTAGGCTGAAGATTAGCAAGAAAGTCAATCTGAATCTGAAGATCGACCAGGATCAACGTCACATGATGAGCACTAGAGACCCAACCACAAAAACGAGGGCGCCAAAGTGTCATATTACGAGAACAGGGAGCTATGCATGACTAAAATGGTCTGAACAATAGACCTGCTATATCTGCTATATTTAAATGACCTTGAATGACCCTGAATCTTGCGTCTCTATCTTAGACCCACGTGCAACGTCGGGTACCCATCTAAATATAAAACCGGTTGGTGCGGGTTTCTTGTCGTTGTTGCCAGTATGTTACCGAAAGCGGCGAACGTTTCCTTCAGATGAAGAGTATATCAGTTGAATAATTTATAGTGTCATACAGGTCTGTATGACCTACTGGTAAATTTGTGGTGAATGCACGCTGCGATTTCGACTTTGTTTCACCAAAATTTCCTGACGACTGTTCTAGTTGTCGGCCGATTTTGATTTGTCTGTCGTAATAGGCATAAAACGACTTGATTCCACCATTTTCTTATTTTTGTATTAGGCTGTGTACGCCTAATGGTGATTTTCTGGGATTTCCTTCTCCAGTTTTTATTTCTTGCGACTTTTCAAAAATTTCACTTTTTCTGAGGTAAGTGCACGCTGTATACCCGTGTATACCCTCGTCTCGGAATTGCGTACATTATGTCCAAATTTGTTTTAGGTGAGTAGGCCTACACGCTGTATACACGCGTATACCCTCGTGTACAGTCCCACTTCCTGGTGTCATATAGAAACAATTGTCATAATAAGAAACTATTGCCAAGCATGGTATACAATGCAGTCTAAAAACTGTATGCTTAAATTTTGTCTATCCTTACCTTTCTTTTTCTTCCTTTTTCCTTTAATTTTGTCAGTCTCTTGGCCTGCTATCGGGACGTTTGTTTGGTTTATTTCGGTAGCGGGTGGCGCCGGACCCGCCGGTGTTGCTGGTTGTTTGGCTTTGAAGAACCTAAAGTTAATAGAAAACAGGACATAAATGAAAAGAAGAATGACGCGTATATAAAACGAAATCGTAAGTGTCTGCATTTAATTTTGGGTGACGTGCTTGTTTCTGGGTGTCGCGTTCTAACTAGTCTGCGCGTCTATAATTTTTCCCTCGATTTTCTGCTGTTGTTTTGTCCTTTTCGAATGCTAAAATAGCTATTCGACTACAGTGATTTAAGCTGGAAGTACCAGCAGTCTTTGCATGAAGGCCCATGCTTTAAACCCGTGGAATCCGTTGGCAAACTTATTGCAATACTCGAGGAACTGCATATCAGCGTACAAATATCATAAGCCACATACCATTTCCGGATGGTTAATCAGCTATCTCTGTTTAATTTTATACCGAGTATCAAGTCTGGATGATGGGTCGGTTGTTGATTTTGAGAAAACTTTCATTGAATAACACCGTAAGAATTCGTCAGATAGTTCCCTTCCAGAAACGTGGAATTAACCCCAAAATAATGGGTGTAATATTATCATTGTCACCATGATAAGTTGTGACGGTTACTGCCGCCAGTTGCATGTAGTAGCAGATTAACAGCATCAGTGGGGTAATGCCTACTGTTCTGCATTCTACTGTTTGCACTGCTGGATTACCGCAGGGATCTGTCCTTGTCCCTTACTATTTGCTGTCTTTACTTCCCCAATCAGCCGCATTGCTAATCCCTTTGGAATCCAATAACAGCAGTATGCGGATGATACCCAGCTCCATATTGCTTTGTCACACACTGATCAGTCTGGCAAACTTAAACTTGAAGAGTGCCTTTCATCTATATGTACTCCTGGTTTTGTTTCAATGGTTTTGCCATAACTATACGGTACCCTGACAAGTCTGAGGCAATTTTGTTTGGGTCACGCCAGCGCCTGCGCTCCTTCCCTCCACTTTCTAATACCGGCTAACGCATTTTGAATTCTAGCTCGATCATAGTATTACACAGCGCCTATTGAATCAGCGGCGAGGAATAGACCTAGATCTAATTATTACGCGTTCCAATACCAACAATCGTCGGAGTGCCTACTTGTCCTGCACGTCTAGAGAAAAGGAGCCTGCTTATAGTTGCCACTACTTCATCGCCTTATTAGGCTACTACTTCACATTAGCCTACTGTTGCTTATGTGAGTTAATTTACATTATATTTCGATGTCCCATTGCTTTTTTGTTAATTAGGCTATTATTATTATTTTCGTTTAATGGTAGCAAAAACTGATGGACACACCGCAATCAGGTACAAAAAGCAGTTGATCAAATACAATATAATACCTATAGAATGTCTTTAGCATTGTCTGTTGAATTTGCCTTGGGATGAGAGCATAAAATGACAGAATTTACAGAAAGAATGATTCTATGTATAGGTTATAAGTAAATAAGTATAGTATGGCATCATTAGCATAGTAACCTATATTATAGGTCGCTAGGCTAATGATGCAATGCTATACTTATTTACTTACAGATTTGCAAATTTCAATTCATTTTTCGATACAATTTAGAAGATTCATAGAACTCTCCTTCAAGATGATCTGTTCGGAGCGCACCTGACCCAACATCAGGTATCGCAGTCGATTAGATTATTATCTGTGATTGTTTCAGATACAGTCCCAAAGAGAAATAAGAAGAATATTATAGGCTAGGCCTATATATAAAACGAAGACTTAACTATTATATAAATTATATATTAAATCATAAATTATATATAAAACGAAGACTTAAATATAAATATTGACTTGACTTACCCTAGTTTGAAGTGAGCATATGCACCGAGTACAATCGCGATGACTATAATCACTATTACGACGGCTAAGATTATCTTCACGTTCGATCGCTTTGGTTTTTTCGTCGTCACTTCATCTTCGAATAGCGCAGAAGAGACAAATGAAATTAGTTCTAAGTATACTTTTGAAAGCGCTAAGTCCAGTTTAAGGTAAGCTTATACGTAGCCCAAACTTACTATTCTTTTCAAAAACCTTACAACGAGTATTAAACTTATTTACCCTTCTTAATCAAAGGACCAACCGATCAATCAATGACATAAATTCATATAGCGCACCTTCAACATCTCTGCTCAGAGGCGCTTCCAACTCACTGGACCAAGGCCGTAGCCAGGATTTTATTTCGGGGCGTGTTTTCCGCGACTTTTTCTTTTGGGCGAAATTTTCTCACGATCTTTTTGAGTCATCGCCTGCTTTCCAACTTTTTTTGCCACGGCGGTTCCAAAAACACTATTTTCCGCGGTTTTACATTACACACTGTATACCGGTAGTTCTTACATCAAGCGTTGGTAAATGCATTATTTCATTTTTGTACTATTTCATTTCGGGGTGTTCAAACACCCAAAGCACCCCCTAGCTACTGCCTGCCCTGGACCCAGGCGTGGTCGAAAAGAAAAGTATTGGGAAGACGATAGAAAGAACCAGCAGGGTAACGGGGAAGCGACCTCCCTGCAGCTCTCCACCTGCAGGGCGATCATTCCAGATTCCAGATAGCTGGATCACTACCGAG
Organism: Lumbricus terrestris; assembly: GCA_949752735.1. Classification (NCBI taxonomy): domain Eukaryota; kingdom Metazoa; phylum Annelida; class Clitellata; order Crassiclitellata; family Lumbricidae; genus Lumbricus; species Lumbricus terrestris. Next base: position 19,208,269 of record OX457039.1, on the reverse strand, counting down.
AATGCTGCTCGTTGCAAGGTCGCAGAGCGTGAAAAAGGGGCAACGTATACAGTCACCGCGGGCAGCTGAGCGCAGCGATCGGCGTCCCAGAGAAGCAGAGACTGGGGTAAACAGCTCACGTAGGCAGGGTGGAGCGTGTGCCTGGGCAATGGATGCAACTCTATAAAAAATGCGTTACTGTAGTGGAAGCCAGTGGAGGTCGTCTCTCGGCTAATTATGAGTTGTGTGCTATAGTCCCTCCAAACTTCAAAATTTCGGCATATGAAGTCGAAAGATTCATATATTTTTATCCGTTCAACTTTATCTCATTTTAGCGTGATATGTTATCAGGCAACAGAGATAATTATATGAAAACAATTTGGCTTACTTTTTTTAATCACGGTGTATAAAATGCCTTTATTGGTATCAAACGCGTTGAAATGAAAATTGACGCTGAGAACTAACAGTAATTATAGTCCCCTTTTTTACGCTCTGCGACCATGCAACGAGCAGCATTCTTGGTAGTGATCCAGCTATCTGGAATTATAGACAATTATAGTACTATACAGCTTGTAATCAAAAGCATGGTGAAATCTCATGAAAGATAATCATAGATACCTGAATTGGCAAGAGTTGCCATGAGAGGACTTTGAGTGATCGGAAGAGTTTCTTCTGCTGGTTTTTCTGTTGCATTTCCTGCTGGGTTTTCTGTTGGTATTTCGATTCCTTCAAGTGCGGCTTTTTCTGCTTCTATTTCTTTCAACCGCGCCATGACATCCGCTGATGACTCTATTTTGTCAACGAATTTGCACGTAAGAGGGAATGCATGAAAAAACGATTCATGATATTGAAAGCAGGGACGGACGAAGAGAAGAGCAGCTGAAGTAGCCTACAGGGCGGAAAGAGGAATGCACGCAGGACAGTAGACTAGTGGGCGCTCACGCGGTGCACGACAAAGATCCACAGACAAAATGGTTCAACGACAATTAATTCACTGACAAATGGCTCACAACAAAAGTTTCACGACACGACAATTGGTTCACCGACAAATGGTTCACCGACAAATGGTTCACCGACAAAACGTACACTTGCAATTTATTAGTATCTGGTTATTACTGCAAAAATAGAGGTTTGATTAATGATCCAACCTCTATGAATGAAATGGTTAAATTAATTAACTCCTGATAAACGAAAGATGGCTCGGTAAAACCCTTGCCGAAATAGCAATGGACCGATGACAAGAACGCTTGACAAATAATTATTAAGTTGGAGACTTGATGAAGATAATGCTTGCATAATTGAACGTGGATAAATGAAACGATCTAATTCCTAAATAGAAGTTGGATTGAGGAATAAATTCCGTTTGAAATAGAAGTTTGATGAGAGCAATTTATCCTCAAATACAAGAGGGATTCATTAAATGAACCTCTTGATGAATATAAGCTGGATTGATGATTTTTTTACAGCTGAAAAGGAACTTGATCGATGAAAGGAACGCCTAATAAAAGGAAGCAGGTTTGTTGAAATAGATCTAATGCAACGGAAGTTGGATTGAAGAAACAATTTCAACCTAAGTAGAAGTTGGGTTGATGAACCCTTGGCGAAGAGGCGCTATATAAATTCTCAGAATGAATGAATGAATGAATTCCAGTTCCATCTATAGGCAATATTTCAGTTAATGCAACTTCTATTTATCAAGCTCATTTAATCAGTCCAGATTCTATTAAGCAAGTCTAGAGTATTTTACCTAAACCACCTTCCACACATAAAGAAGAGATAATTATTGTCATTAAATCAAACCAATCAAACTTCTATTTGAGGCAGACTAAGTCTTGTTTCATCAATCCATATTCTATACAAGGTAAAATTGTTTCTCAATCCAACTTCCATTTATGAAGGACTTAATTTTTTTAAATCGAGCTTATATTGACATGCGTTGTTTTCTTCAGTCCTGCTTCCATTTAGCAAGCATTGATTCTTGATCACTCCAGTTTATATATTTTCAGCTAAAAATTTACAGGTTCAGCTTTTATTCGTCAAGAGGTTCGTTTTGGACGAATTCTTCTCATCAATAAAACTTTATTAATGAAGTATATTTTTCGTCCGTCCATTTTCTATATCAGCAAGGGTTTCATCAATCCACCTTCCATTTTATCCATTTTAGCCTAATTCTTTCTTTCGATCAGCGACTCATTTGTGGAACATTTTGTCCATGAACCATTTGTCCGTGAACGATTTGTCGTTCGACGATTTTGTCTGTGAACCATTGATCGTGGAACCGTAGTGGTCTAAGTCTCACTCTTAGTATTTTTTTGCTAAGTAGTAATATCTTAATAATTAGTTAATAATCACTCACGACGTCATAGATCACGTGACTTCCTCAAGTGACGTCCCTGCGGGAGTCTAAGGTCTGCGAACACTTGTCACAGACTTAATTGGGCGCGATTTATAAGAAATAATTAAGTTTGTAGTTCAATTCGTTAGTTTCAGTTAGTGTTTGGACTTTCAGTGTGAACGTCACTCCTTCATCGACTACAATGTCAAGTTCACTTGTGCTGACTTCATCTCTCCGCCCGAACGAATGCTGCTTTGGGCTAAAATTCTCGTTTAATAATCTGCAGCAAAGATTTAGATGCGTTGGATTTCAACTTTTTAATTTGTAGCTGTGGTATAATCATAGGTTGCTTTAATTCTCTGAGCGCCTCTGAGTAGGTACCTTGATGGGGCGCTATATAAATTACGACTGATTGATTGATAACACTCGCCCACACGAACGTGTCCAAGCACCTGGAACGATTCCAACCGCGGTTATCGAATAATGATGTACTTTTCGAAGAGTTTAAAAACACTAACAAAAATGGGCAGAGTTTATCATGGGCTAGGGGCTAAGCCCCCAATAAGGCCCAGGTTCAGGTTTTTGCCGTGAAAATGGTATGTCTTCACGACATTTCAACGGGCTTACCCCCACCCAGAAGGCCGAGACTCAGGATTTTTGGACCGGTAAAAAAACTTTTTTTCACCTTTTCACGAAACTTCAATTGAATGATTAAAAAAAGATCATAAAGTTTTTTGGGCCGGGAAAATAGCATATGTTTATGAGATTTCAACCGAAGGACTAAAAGAAGGTCATCAACTTTTTGTCCGAGAAAATATTGTCGGCGCCGCTTGTTCTGCACCAAGTTTCCGCCCAAAGCCAAGTTATTTTAACAGCTCCCCCCAGAACAGAAACCAAACTCCGCCCATGCTAACAAATCATTTAATATAAAAATTATGCAAAACCCTGCAGAATGCAAAGTCATCAGAACGGCAATACAGGCGATCAGATGAGATAGATGTTCACTACATGAATGAAATATAACACACACCCATAATGAAAGTTGGTGTAAGAAATGTAGGCTACCCTTACAAAACATCATACCATAACAACCCTTTATTCTATTACTTGATATGGTTTCATGGTCAAACATTTGTTATTTCGTTGTAATAGATGTTCATTCGCTGAAGTGTTTTCCGACAAACAAAATCCAGTGTCTTAAATATAAGATTCACGGCGTTTATATGCGGCGTAAGAAAATAGAAAGAACCGTTACAGCGGTCATGGTTTATTGTTCTGCATTACAGTAGGCCTAACCGAGTAACGGCAAAAGAGATGTGTATTCAGATTAAAATCACGATATCATGGCAATTACTCACTTATTGATGGTGCACAAAGTATTCGGAACTTTGACAGCGTTTCAGGAACATTCACATCTATCGGGTCCAAAATAGTACTTTGAAATAAACACGTTTGGTCTGCATTGTTCCGAGAATAGACGACGCAGTTTGGATCCTCAACGCAATGTCTCTCACACGACGCCACATCTCCGAGGAATTTGTCACCAGTTTTAGGAACCACAAGATCGGGATAAATGAGGAAATAAAAATCTTCTCCTACAATAAAACCACATGGTACAGAATTTATACACAATGTTACGCAAGAAAATATTTCAAATTAATGTACACGTTTATAAGTAGGCTAAATAGATAGTTAGGCTACCCGACGTTGCCCGAGAAATTTGGATCTTTCGTCCCATCCATATTTCAAATTAATGTCCACGTTTATAAGGAAGTATAGATAGGTACCCGAGGTTGCCCGGGAAATTTGGATGTTTCGTCCCATCCAATCGCCATCCGCGGGTTGGGTGCCCACCCTGCCCACCCTTTGGGTACCCGTCGTTGACAGGGAAATTGTGGTTATGCACTCCACCCACCCCGCAACCACTCCCGGTCCGCCCTATCCTCTACAGGTTTAGCTTTTGTTCAGTCTTCTCTTCGTCTACTTGTCTGTGGCCCTCTTCGTCACTTTCTCTTCTCGAGGTTTCTACACTAGAAGAGCCAGTGTATTGTTTACACTCCGAGAAGCGCTCTTTAAAGGTTGATTCGATATCAATTAAGTTATCTATTATAATTATTGTTATTATTTCCCCCAAACTTGCGGTCATTCGTTCATACAATCATTATTTATAATAATACTATAATAATAATAATAGTAATAATAATAATAATAATAATAATAATAATAATAATAATAATAATAATAATAATAATAATAATCTCTGTTCTGTTTGCATTTTTGGTGAAATTTGGCTGTTGTACGTAGGCCTAGATCTGAACTACCTTCAAGCCTGTAAATCAGATTGAAAAATTCTTACCTCTGGCCAAAATAATATTGGCAAAATGCCTTAGGGATTTTTTGCGCTCCCTGTATACTAGCGCCAAATAAAGGTGCAAGAAGCGCTCTAATAAGCAGATCTAAGTTATCCCTATGAAGAATCATTCGTCTAATCTCGACCATTCGCCATGAAAGGATTGTTGTAGACTTTACTCGGTTTTGTGTTCAACATTTTGGTAACAGATGAGATTAAGTCTGTCGTAGTGGATTTCCTTTGTTTAAAACACACATGTATAACGTAGCCTACTTTGATTGTTCATACATCAATACGACTAAAAGTATCAGCTATTGATATTGGGCATGTCCAGTGCTAACCTTTCGTTTTTGGAATGCAGACGCGCTGGACGCTGTAGTTGTCAATATCAAGAGTCTGTTGTCTTTTATATTTGAGTTTTGTGATTATATAACAATGCGATAGATCCCGTGCTGCGTTCACTCCCACGCATGCATCCATGTTAACACACCAGCGAAGGCAAGCGATAGGATTGAGATCAGCTATCCTTTCACCGACGAGATTTTCTGCTCTTTCGTTTCTATATCGTGTGACGTGTCCTTGAAATGCTGCAATAAACAAATGCAATATACCTCCTAAAACGGATCAACGCTAGCCAATAATATAGCCTCATAAAATGCTCGTCATCTGCCAAACATCTCTGAGATAGTCTTGTCATAATTATGTTATGATCCAGATTCGTCTGTTTTAATTACGCTGATTACGATAGCATAGGAGAACAGAGCACTACCATTTACAGCAGGCCATGACGATTACGATATTTTCCGACAAATTCTGCCGCCTACCCCGGACTTACCATCTTGAATGAATTTGTGGTTGACATTAGCAAGATTATGTGTGTTCAAAGCGATTTGAAAGTCAATGCTGCAGTGTAGGCCTATTAAAAGCATTTGAAAGTCAATAGGAGAGTGTGAAAAAGTGCTTTGTACGTCAAAACAAAAGTGTGTAGAAAGTGATTTGAAAGTCATGGCGAGAGTGTTTTGAAAGCGATTTGAAAGTCTACAGTGTAGATGGTCTCAAATCGGCTTCTCTTAAAACCTTGTAAGACTCAGTTCATGTGGCTGGGTGGCCGCCGGCAACTTGAGAGTATTAATTTGCTCCGACTTGCTCATTGAGATTTAGGTTTCCTCCTCACGGTCCGTGACCTGGGTGACACCCTTAAAAGGGAACTCAGTCTTTCTCAACATGTTAATTTAGTCTCTCTCTGTCTCTGTCTCTGTCTGTCTCTGTCTGTCTGTCTGTCTCTCTTTCTCTCTCTCTCTCTCTCTCTCTCTCTCTCTCTCTCTCTCTCTCTCTCTCTCTCTCTCGCTGCTGTTATATTATCAGCTTCGCCAGCTGAGTGGTTGGTTGGTTACTCACTCTCTTTCTCACGCTGGCTGTTCTTGCGCATGCGTTTGTTACTAGTCAAATTGACCATTGTTGCTCGATCGTTGTGAGCTTTCCCTTGAGGTTCTTGGAAGCAGGGCTTTTTTTAACCAGCAGTCCTACACGGGATGTGCAGTTCTAAATGGATTTGTGCAGTTGTATAGAAGCTCTTCCGTGCAGTTGGAAAAAAGTGGAAAAGGTCGTTGCCCTTCGATTGGAAGTAATTTACCATGGAGGGCGCGCCACTGCCCATCCGTTCACAAATTACTCCTTTAAGTTTTGACTGAGCTAGTTGCCAAGGATGTAAACAAGAGTCGTGATTGGATGTTATGGGTGGTGTGTTTTGTCAGGGTAGTGCACCACGTGATTGCTCCACAGGGTTTTCGTGCGTGCCGAGCATAGAATCATTCGATTGTGCTGACGCGTTGTAAACTTTTACTGGACCATTTACGACTTTGCGTCCGTCTTGGAAACAATTTTTGGTTTCGAGCGACGAAATAAGGTTGCAATTAGGGCTGGTATACGATCAATGGAGATAACGATTACCGGTACTAGCACAAAAGGGCTACGTGCGACGAGGACAATGGTCGGCTTCTAGCATAATGGAGCGGCAGAGCGTCGGCCAACAATGGGCTATTGTGATGCGGTAGTTACTAGCACAATGGAGCGACAGAGCGTCGGCCAACAATGGGCTATTGTGATGCGGTAGCCTACTAGCACAATGGAATGGTCGAGTGTCGGTCAACAATGGGCCGCTGTCTGCGGTAGGCTACTAGCACAATAGGGTCTCGCGCGTCGGCCAACAATTGGCTATTGTTAAGAAAAATGGAAGGGCTGACCCGGGTCTATTGTGTCAGAATCAGCAGTCAACACTGACACTACTACTTACATACCTACATACATACATTCATACATACATGCATACGTACATTAGAAATACATATATACTTACCTGCATAATTGCATGTGATACCCACATTCTCCTCTATAGATATGGATATTGGGTTGGTGACGCGAGTCATAGCGCTTTAAAAAATTGCCGTTGAAGATTGAAGACTTACGCTTGCAGATGTCACAATAATCCCACGTTACGCCTGCCCACTCTTCAACGAAGCACCATGGAGCTTCAAAGTCTTTCCCACTTGGATTACTAAAACAGTGTACAATGTACGCATACGGTGTTTTTAAGTGACAGCATTACATTGAATGTGGTTATCTAGTAATAATACTGATAATTATTCCTGTATTTATTAAGGACCACTATAGCTAACGTTTAACTATAATATTATATCAATCTATAATAGAGCTACAGTATGATGTTGTAAATGAACAATTATATAAATATATATATATATATATACAATATTAGATTCATGTATCATCCTGCCTAATTAATAATTCATGAACTCTCTAGCTTTAATATCGATTGAGGTTGTGACGTAAGTAACTTTCTGATTGGCTGTCTCTTATCTTTCGTGGAGCAATTCGTTGTAACCAGAATTATTGTGCTCCGCCTTATGAATATTTGTAGGCTATAAAAAGTGAGTGTTGATGCGTATCGGTCGGAGTGGAGATGAGAGAGCGACATTGTCTAGACTCTAGAGACGTGAAATATATTTATAAAGTCTAACTATGCGCATCTTGTCTGGTGTAAACTGAATGTCATCGTTTGTATTCACGTAAGTTAGCTCTCTGTAGTGATCATTAAAATTATGAAAATGTAATCTTCATTCTCTATCATTCTGCCGTTCATATTCCCCAACGTTAGCTAGTTAAACAATATTAGCTAAAATCCTGCTACAGTAGGATTATCACAAATAATAATTGTTTAACTAGCTAACGTTCTGACACCAACCCAACAGTATTACAGTAAATAACAAAGAAATAAAGTAACAAAGTGGATAAAGCAAGAAAAACAATTGTCACTACAAAGTCTACAAGCAATCGTTTTGTTTTTCTTATTTAAGTGGTCAAAAAAACTTTTAAAAACTTTTTCCTAAGTCAATGAGGGTTTTAACACCCGAAACTCCCATTGTCTGCGCCACTGCGCCACTGACCCTTTGGAATACCCTTACGGATACCCCTTTTAACTCAACGCAACGCTCTTGTATAAGGTGGTGCCCCGCGTTTGGCTTTCGAGTAGCCTAGCGCATCGGAAGTTTGGAGATTAGCCTACGATTACGATCGTCGCCGAGAGGACGCACACGGGCAAACGCTCGGGATCATTCATCATCATGAAGCATGCCCTCCTGGGGCGTTGCATGATGCGGCAACAAACTCCGAATATTGTTGCTCATCATTTTCGTAGGCTGAGTGTTCCTCGGTTGAGTCGCCACTCCAACGCGAGTAGACCAGATCCAGGCAGGCTGATCATCCCGGCGTTGACTACCTCAGTCATCCGTCTTCACTCCATGACCCTGGAGCAGGGGCGTTGACTACCTCAGTCATCCGTCTTCACTCCATGACCCTGGAGCAGGGGGGTTGTTTTAGGCTAGCCCAAAGCCGGATGCAGTTTAACGTCATATCCAGGACACTCGGGATCACTGGCTTTGGTTATGTAAAAATTAATATTATTTATGTCTTTTAAAATATAACAATAGAGATATAAATAACCTCAATCAGTTTAGAACTCATAATAGATGAAAAACATCAGTATAAAATACGAAGGCATTGGTCGCACCTATCTTTTTATTATTTAGGTCTAAATCTGTTTCTAAATTTTGTTTCTAATAAAGCCTCGAGTTCATTTAAATTAATTTAGGGCCCGTGACTGAGTTGCCTAGAGGCCGGGAATTCCTATCGTCAAGCTTGGTTGGTGTCCTATCAGATAAAGTCGGCATACATTCAGAAATTTAAATACACAAATTCAATTTATAGTCATTTTTAATTCATTGTCCTGATTCAATTGCGTCGCGCTACTCACTACATTGGTAATAATATTATGTCTATAATTATTAAATAGCGTTTTGTAGGATTATATAGAATTAAGATGTGTCTCTGCGTACCGGCAGTAATTTTTGGCCTCCTCTACGGATGCATCTGGGAACTCATATTCCGTGTTTACATGTTTTGTCCAAGGTTCGCATACCGCAAAGGATGCAGTGTGCGCGAGTTTTCCCTTATAGCGGTATCCTTTATTCGGTATCGCACAACCTGCGTTTGAAGATAAATTTCAAGTAAGATCAATGTAGCTATAGACTATCATTGGATGTCGACTTTATTTATTCTTTATGTTAATGATTTACAAAGTGCCACCATACTGACATCAATTATGTTTGCTGATGATGCTAATGTCTTTGCCACACGGTCTGACCTTCACACACTAACCAAAGCCGTTAATGCTGAACTAATCACTATAGGCCATTGGTTTTCTGCGAAAGTATTGTTTTTTAAATGCCTTTTCCTGTCTAGTCATTGTGCCTCGACGATTGGTCGGACGTGCGTCAGTTTCCACCAATGAGGGACTACTCGTCGTCACCGTTATCGTGGCTGCAAACGCTGTCGCCTGTGTCGCTCTACCTTATGACGCCATTGCACTTGGTCCAGAGACCCTGAACATCCATCCATACCATCTGCCAGCTGTTGACGATTGTATTGTATTGTATTTAAACATTTATAAAGCGCCTCTAGTAGGGTGAACCGTTCAGAGGCGCTCCCAGTGCGCAAGGCTCCGCGAGAAGAAGCAGGTTTTGAGAAGAGACAGAGCAGAGGAGAGACTGACAGACAGAAGTGTAGAGCGAACAGAAGGAGAAAGAGCATTCCAGAGAGATCCGTTGGTTGGCTCCACCTGTGTGTGTGTGTGTGCCCATTGTGTCTCTTCCAGCTTACTGTGCATTGTTTGCTGACTGATGTAATATATTTGTTCTTAATGACTCTTAGCATTAAGAAGGCCAGCGCAGAGAGCGCTTCTGAGTAGGTTTCTTGAAGAAGCGCTATTTAAATGTTCGGCATCAATCAATCCATAGATGTAAAAAACGATTAAGATAAAATAAAAAACGGTAAAAAACGTCGTTTTTTTCGAAATAATAAAAAACGACAAAAAACCCATAAAAAACGGAAACGGACAATTATTTGCCTTTGTTACATCTGAAATTTCATTTTCAGCTTACAAACCTTGCTTAGTCTATGCAATTTTATCAAGAAACTGCAAATAACACAACTTTATTATTAGGCCAAAATAATTGGTAAAAGTAACATTAATCTACCACAGTTATTTTTTTCTTATAACTTTGGTTTAATAAGAAATTCGGACAAATTAAAGGTATCGAAATCTTTTCAAATTTAAATTGTAGACATAAGTCCACATTATAAGTTTATGCTGATCGACATAACATAATTAAAATCTAACCAGAAGCAAAAACCACAGATGTTTACTAAATTATATGTTGTACATTTATGCCTAAAATTGTTACTTATAAATATTAGTTATAGGCCCAAGAATTTTATATCAAAATAACTCTTACAAATTTCATTTCGTGTAGAGATCTACTACATGTATTTCTCAAAATAATGACTTAAACAATTACATAAAGACCCTATAGTTAGCTGCATCCTTGAGAGTACGGTGAAAACGTATGGAATATCAGAAAAAATTAAATTAAGGAAAATATTATTAGACAGAAAAGAAAAAAATTAAATAAAGTTACCGTAAAACTTTGGCCCATTTTCAAATTGTTTTTATAATAAAACGATAATGTGACTGAATATGGCTGATCTAGCAATTTCATTAGCAGTGCATAGGGTTAGAGAGTAGAAGTGCACAATAAAAAAATTGTGTGATAACATTTGAACCTTTATTTTTTTAATTTTTGGGTGGACCAAAGTCACCCCATCAGGTGGGGTGACTTTGGCCCACAGTGGTTTTTCCGTTAGTAGACAAAGTGGACCTATTGCTGGGGTGACCTTGGCCCAGGTAATGTGTTTTAAAAGATATATGGGCTTATAATTAACACAAAAATGACACTGGTACTGGTACTGGTACTTGTAAAAGACTTGTAAAGGACTACTGCGAAGTCATATGACAACTGAAATGTTCGTGAACTCCATCTGCTTCTCGATCTCGGTTAATCACTATGAACAATGTCTACACTTAAAACTAACACAAAATGACTATGGTACTGTTACTGGTACTTATAAAAGACTTGTAAAAGATTAGTGAGATGTCAACTGACTAATGAAATGTCCACAAATTTCATTTACTTTCCAATGAATGGACTTGGAGCAATTCTCGTGCAAATGTTTTCTTTGGAGGTGGAATTTTCAAAATTGCTGCTGTATGGTAGAATATATTATCCACATTTGCAGGTTAGTTCCAGTTCATATCACTTCTAGCTAAACAGCCGATTTAAGTTCTTCGTTTATTTAGTGCTTTGATCATACCAGGAAATTGTTCACCCTTGTGCATGTGACTAGGCCCTATAACAAAGTCACCTTTCAAGTAATTAATTGGTACCGTATGCTCAACCGAAAACCATTCAAAATATCATAGAAAGTGAAGTTTAAGCAAATGCATTTATTAATTTTGACAGAAACATAATATATACATCGTCAACAGTAATTTAAAGTATGGGCCAAAGTGACCCGAAATTTGGGCCAAAGTCACCCCAAAATTTTTTCTTGCATTTTTAACTTACTTATTAACAATATCGCGGAACAAATAGACATGCCATCATAACGTACATTGAAAAGCTCAATAATTACCCACGGTATTATTAACGGTTTTTTCCACAGAAAAATAATTTTGCACATCTTAAAATTTTCACATTTTTAAGGCTTGCAAACAAATCTTGAAAATTCCAACAAATATTACAATGAAATCAATCAAATTATTTTTAAATATTCGCTATATAATGACATATCGTCAGCTGTAAAGCAAGTCAAAATCACGTCATAACTACGGAAGCCCGGAGGTGTGCAAACTAATTTTTCAATTTGGGCCAAAGTCACCCCGCGGGCCAAAGTCACCCCGTTTTACGGTACATAAAGATCGAAAAAAACGATAAAAACGATGGGAAAAATAAAAAACGAGAAAAACGACGTTTTTTGGGAGAGAATAAAAAACGAAAAAACGTTTTTTACAACTATGAATCAATCAATCAATCGATTGATCATTAACAGTACATTACCATGTGTTTAACATTTAAAATTTCTAGGGGTGCTTTTAATGACAGACTTAAATGGAACGACACATCAATATGCTAGTAACAAATATATCCAAAGCAGGGGGCATACTGAGAGGGAGTTAGCCATATTCTGATGATGGACAAATTGAAACTAAAACTACCGTTGCATAGTATGGGCCTCCTTTCTGAAACGACCTGTCTTTACCGGATACTTGAACTACAGAAGCAGGCAGTCCTTTTAATCAGATTTGCGTACAGGGCCCACTCAACACCCCTCTTTGTCCGAATGGGAATCCTGATAATTTACGAACTATGTTATGTATTCAGATCTAAGTTAAAAAGATTACCACTGCTGAGATAAATTCTACCTGTTAAAATCATTACTATTCTAGTGCAAGAGGTGACGAATTTAATTTATTTTGTCATTGACAACTCTGCGCAGTGGATCATTGTTGCAATTTATTGCAAAATGTTTTGTCTATCCTGACAAGTCAATTTTTTTTCAGGAAAACAATTGTTTTAGTCTAAAAGTCAAGTGGAAGATGAGTGTCGAAGTCATGATAGCCATGAAGACATGATACGAATGAATTTTAATAATTCGAAGACTAAGTCGATAAAAAAAGAGGAAAGCATACCATTGTAGCCCTCGTAATTGCCAGGACAAACATCACAGTACTCCCATTCGACGAGTACATCCGTTGTGTAGCACCAGACGCCGTCTCTACTGGTTGGCTGCGGATTACGACAGAAATTTACTGCAGCTTCCTTGCTTCCATCAGGAAACTGATCGTCCGTTATTTGTGGATCCACGACATGGGGTTGATTAACAGCCCATTTTTGGCACCCCCTTTTGGTGTGTGTTATGTTCCGAGATCCACTGAAAAGTGTTCCTCTTTTTGGCAAACTGCAACCTATAAAACAATTACAAAGGACCATTAAATTCGTTGATATCAAAATTACAATGCCAAACAGCAAGTTTGATAGGGAATTCATTCAGGTTTTATTTGTTAATCACACATTGGAGGCCCAGTAACAATGAATTTAATTAAAGAACCTCATCTGCAACTTCTGCTTCACCTTAATGACTTATTGTACATGTACGTTTATTACCTGGTACCTCGGATTTCTTTGCCTAACCCATCTTCTAGCGTCCCGACGTTTCTGTATTCATAGCCTACCTTTAGGCATAATACTTTATCGACAAGCTGCACATGCTACATAGTCGCTTCTAAGTAGCCAACACTCTCGTCGTCAAAGTGTTAAGTAATTTCATTATGGTATTGTGTGGCCATTGACTGGTGCTTGATGACATGACATTGTGTGTAACGTGTGTTGAATTGATAAGAAGAAATGCTGGGTAATTGCCAATGAATCTTCTTATAAATTGAACACACTAAAAACTCAGTTTTACACAGCAAGTGTCTCTTTAGGATCGCTAAAAAATTCCACCCTTATAGAAAGGCAACTAGTCAGCCATCAGTTTAAAGTCGACAGGAATTAGAGGAGGCTGCACGCCTACGCCTGAGCAATCGACGATATACCTGACGGACAATATAAACAACACCTTTTTCTTATTGAGTTGTTTCATCGATCACAGTCAGGATGCATGTCAGCGTGGGAGGGCACAATCCTATTTATTTCGGTGATTTTGATGATGAGCAAACATTCTGGAATCAATCCTTCTTCAACACAGGCCTACGCAGTTAAGAAAGGAATAACTTTTTTCAATCCAGTTTCCATTAACGCAGCCACATTGCGGAATTAATAAAATAGGCTAAAACAATGACGTGCTCGCAAAATATTATAAAATAGCCTACGCTATAACGCTGGTGAACCACTCGACTACTACGCGTAATCTATCGCTTTAGCGTTTTAAGTTACGCGCCATTGCATGGGTGTTATCGTTGGTAACATACAATTTTGATTGGCGATAATAATTTTTGCTAAATAGCCTAGAAGTCGGATCGATGAAAATATATTTGGATAGGGGCCTGCATGGGCCTAGGCCAGTAGGCCTAGGCCTAGTTGCTGCTCAAACAGAATCTGGATTGATGAAACGAATTTCTGATGAAACGACTTTTTGCCTAATAAATGGACGATGGATTGATGAAGAGGTTTCATGCCAAAGTCGAATTCGGTTTGATGAAAAATAATTATGCTGCGCCAGGTGAATAATAATTATTTAGAACGCTAAGGCATAGTCTCATAGATTATCGTTAGGCTTGCCCTAGGTAATTATTGTCGCTTGGGAGTGATCGTTTATAACCTACGCCTACTGGCATGAAACTCGATTTGGAAATCATTAGCTGAATAATTATTGTGGATCTAATAGGCCTATTGATATTGATAACACTAGCCTATCTTCTTTTCTTCTTTGGTTCTCTGACGTCAGGCAGGTTCATATGGTCAATGACGCCACGTATATCTGTTCTGTGCATCCCTCTCTAGCCCTCTGTAGGCTAACCGTCCTACAATCATTTTTGGACACTCGCTCATACCGCCGAGTACTCGGTCGTCCGCCACGCTCTCTGTGAAAAACAGGAGGGACCCCGTGAATATGGCGTGGGTGGACATTTGAGCAGCAGAGGTGTCGCTTGCCCGCTCTATCCCCCCTATAGCCTAGGTAAAAAAAAGGTGAGGAAGAAATTGTTGCTAAAAGTTGAAAATATGCACAACAAAACAGTTAAGATTGTTATTCTTTACATTACGACTTGTAACGGCATTTCTCATTGGATTTGGTTGATGGGCGATGACGCTTAAATGTGCATCATGACTAGTGAATCGCTGAAAAACCTGCGGTTGCAGCTGCCGTGTACGTTTTGGAAATATGCGGACGGGTGAGAGAAAGAAACATTTGGAAGGCCGATCAAAAGGGAGCTGCAGTAAACAATTCGGAAGCAGACAAAGGCATGGGCTATTGAGTTATAGACAGATGAGGAGACACAGCGTCGGATTGCACTAAGCCGCTTCGGGAGAAAGTAGGAAGCACGAGTAGAGATGGTAATGTGTTAAGAAAAGGTGGACATGCTGTCGAGAATGACGCCAAGGTCAAGGACACTGGAGAGGAAGGTGAAAGACGAGGAACTCTCAGCAAGAAGGTGAAAGTCAAGTTTGAGAAGCTGTTGACGAGTGTCAAACCATACGAGTTGCGTCTTGCCATAATTCAGTAACAGACGGTTGGAATGCATCCAGACAATAAAATCTCGAGATAGTAAATCAATGCGAGCAGCAAGGGCAAGTTGAGCAGAGGAAGGACCACAGACGAATGCCTGCACAACATCTGCATAAAGGTGATCCAGTTGACCAGTGTTTGGAGAATATGACTGAAATATCAGCCGTAGCTAGAGGAGAGGTCCTAAACTCGAGCTTTGAGAAACACCAAATATAACCTTGACCCGGAAGTTTTAGTGCATCCACAAATAGCCACGTGGGCGCGGTCATAGAAGTAAGACTTAGAAGCTTCAAGATGCATTGATGCGCTGCACTAAAAATAATGTCATGGTATTAATTAAGGCGTCGGAGACATCGCAAAGAGTCAGCAGGGTAAGTTCAGCTCTGTTAACGGCAGAGTAGACGTAAGAAATAATGTGCTCAAATAATGTGCTCGTCGTGTCCGTGGCGGTGTGGATGAGCACTTCCGAAAGAAGTCCGTCTCGGCGCTGCTCGCTCTCGGTAGCCCAATAAAAATTAGGCTTAGTCTAACGGTCACACGCAGAGATTTAGTTCTAGTTTATTACTGAACGTGAATACCTAAGCAACCCGTGAAATCGATCTGCGCACATCAAACCAATGAAAGGCAAAAGTTCTAATTAGCCTACTCTTCCGTGTTTGAACTTCATGAGCAGTCTTCTAGCTTTCATCTTTCTGAGAATCTAAGAGATTCTAATTACATCTTGTAGAATTAATAATGAGGTCAACGCACAGATGATAATACGCTTACCGAATTGTGTTTGCTCGAAGTCACCCATAGCGCATAATATTAAGTTGAGCAAGAAACAAAATCCAGTTAGTGGTTGAGTTAATCTCTGTCGATACGCGTCACCCTGAAACTATTGAACACAATATAATAATAAATTATATCTTAAGGCATTTTGAAAATCATTTTTTTTACATTGTAAACCTGCGCATCTAACAAATAAGCGCAGTTCTCCGTTAAGGTAATGGGACCGGGTATGCACATACAATTAACAAGGCCTAAGTTAATAGCCTACATACGCGTCCTGGGCACGACGTTAAACTGCATCCATCCTCCGCCACAGGGAACCAACAACGTCCCTGCGCCGGTCCTAAGCCCGGACAAAAGGAGGATGGTTTGCCAGATGGGTGACGATACGCTGGCAGTAAACGACCAAGACGATTGAAATCCGCAAAAACCACGACACAAGTGACATAGTGGCCCAGATGCTCCAAGGTGTCATGATGTGGAGCAGACATGCACAGGTCGTCAGGACAGACCGGTGGAGAGAGTTGGAGGAGAGAGCGTGGGACACATACGGGCATTGACCCAGGTTGTCCTTCATGCCTCTCTCACAATTTTATCTTCAATCAGACAAGGTGGTCCAGCTGCTTCAAGATGTTAATGGTATGGAGCAGACCTGCTGACGGGACCGGTGAGAAGCTGGGTACCATGACGCGAGACAGACTCAGACAGAGAGTGGCATCGGACTCCTATAGCACACGGACACTGTGCCTAGGGATATTGATGATGATGAATTTAATACACGGTGTTCAATAAAAAGAGTGAACCAAACCATGTGCTCTATTGATCTTCACCCTTTTGTTTGCGCCTTTTTGATTGCGCCCTTTTGATTTGTGCCCTTTTGATTTGAGTCCTTTATATTTGAGCCATTTTGATTTGAGCCCTTTTGATTTGAGCCCTTTTGATTTTTGAGCCCTGTTGATAGTGAACCTTCACCGGGGCATCCATCCTCTAGCCTATTTGCTAAGCGTGGGTCAAGTTCAACTAGCCACCTTTATGTTGATTATGCCTGAGTCTTTGTGCATCGTCCACCATACATGCATGTATAGCGCTAATGAATAGCTCTGCTGTGAGAAGCGCTTTACAAAATGTTTTATTAGATTAGATTAGATTAGACGAGCCTTAGTTCCCCCCCCCCCATTGACTTTTCGGGAATTTGATCTTCCACCATATTCTGATCTTACTTATCTCCCACAATCCTATTAGTCAGAATAGGCGACCCATTGAAGCAGCAGAGTTTTTTATAAACGATTTTTAGTAACTGGGATTACTTACCATGTCAACGTCTTATAATCAGTTAACTTTTTACAAAGATTATTTATGAGATACTCAGGAATAAATCCTTTAGATTTTGCGAGGACAGAAAACTTAACGACCATATCATTTATGTCTTCGCAGCGATTATAAAATTCGTAAACGTCATAAAGTTATTATGACAATGCAGAGATGACGTAGGCATAGGCCTAATTCAGTCGAGTATTATCTGGAAGTCGACCAAGAAGACCCGTTGGTGCAAATTTTGTGATTGAAGGCCCTTCGACTCGGAAAGCAAGCACAATAGGGCATAACTATAGTATCGGGGACCGACGTGTCGATTAAGGTTAGGTTAGGCGTCCTGGCGTCGTGATGGCCGGTTAGGGCACAGGTGAGGAGTCGTGAGTGTCGGCTAGGTCAGATTAGGCGTCTTGATGGTCGGTTAGGGTTAGGGTTAGGATTAGTGACTTAGTGTCATCATTCGGTCCCCGATACTATAGCCTTAGGCTACCCACAACGGAGCAACTAAGTCTCAATTTCTCGGTAGGGCCTACGTGCGCCACTTGGATCTCGGCGTATTCTTTTAAATTTAATTAAAAATTAATTTAGATATATATTTCGGTTCGATGCCTTGTATGTTGATAAAAGCGACTGTAAAGAGGTTTTCTGAGTATCGTACATGCATTCATTTTTACTGAAACATATAATTAGTTTCTATGCTCACCTGTTCAAATTAATCTCAGTAAACGATCGACATGGAGAAGACTGAAATGAATAATTATTCGTTTGATCACGGTTATCGCAACTCGTTAAAGATTTATCGAGTACTCTAACGATGACGCCTTTAGTCGCAAATAGCCTACAATAATTTCAGCCCTCGTGAATAAACTGGTGCCCTGCGCTTGGCTTTCGAGCGGCGCTTTAGAAATTTGGAGATTACGATTACGATTACGATTAGGCCAATTTGCCCAATAGGCTTATTATTTACTAGAATAAATGCAGGTTCTTGATAAAATAGTTTGACAACTTATTGTTCAATAGTGAAATTGGCTATCCGCCTTGCTCACCGCACCCTAGACATAGGACTATTTTCTTACGAAAGCTAATTGACTCACGCGTTTCTAAATAGGCCTACTAACTTCGCAAAAAATTAATGTCTAGATAAGAATTCGAGAATAAAGAGTAGATACCATCTAGAGGATGACTCGATGGATAATGATGTTAGTTAGATAGATAGATGTATAAATGCAGGCTTGCGACTTTCAGGGAGAGAAGTTGGCTATGGATGTAATGATTAGACTCAAGAAATGAAAGGTGACTTCTAAACAAGGTCTACATAATTAAAGAGCACGGTGCTTACCGGTGACACGAAACGGAGTATCCCCCCTGAAAGCTATCCGGGGAGATGAATTAATCTATCCCACCGGATGGAATTAACCGGTCTATGCTATCCGGGGAGATAAACCATTCTATCCACTTTTTTAAAAATGCGCATAATAAAAAAAATTATGCTGTAATCAAAATTTTAAGTGACTCTAATTGTTTTAAGTGTCATAAGCAATGCTCAGATAAAGGCAACTCGAATTTATTTAGTGACTCTGAGTGTTCTTAAGTGTTTTAAATGTTTTAAGTGCTCGAAAAACAGGGCAAAACAAATTAGGGAAATTTCCATTCACGCAGGCTTGTTCAATAATTCCTGTTACGGAGTTCTCAGTTAAGATTTATAGCTAGGCCTAACCTATCTGCTGTCGTTTTCGAATATCATGTAAAATCCGTCATCAACTTCCAGAAAGTTGTTTGGATCGCGCTTTCTATTCCTTCTGGCATTCGTGTTTTTCTTTTAATACTTCTTATGGAGAATACTATAATTATCACATTCAGGTTCTACCTTTGTTCATACCAAGTTTAAGTATAGGTCTAAGTAGGTCTATGTTCAATATTGGAATCGAACTTACATGCCCAGCAGAAAAGTGTCGATAGCCAAAGTGTTCTATTCAACCCTTAGTGAGGATAGGGATAGATTTGACCTCCATATAGCTAAATATCCGATTGAAGTAATTTTAATCCTCTTAACTCAGTGGTTCCCAACCTTTTTTACTTTGGGGCAACTTTTCTAAGTTGGAGGACACGAGGGTCACTTGTTCTTAGTTGAAGGTCATTAGGGAGGCCACAAGGCTAAAATTTAATTAACTACAAGCATAGGCCTATTAAATTGTTACAATTGAATAACAATAGAATGTTTGATGTTATTTATAGTTATATAAATAAAATAATTTATAATAAAACAATTATGTGTTCTATCCTGTCCAAATTGTCAATTTTGTCAAATTTTTTTGTTAATTCTTTGAGGGACGAGGGCCACATTTTGAGGCCAGGAGGACCACTTTTGGCCATTTTATATAAATAAAACAAAAATTCTTGTCTATTTTTGCAAAACAAAATTGCTGGATAAAATTATGTTCGTGTCTCTGAGAAAAATAAGAGCATGCCAGTCTTGTCCTCAACAGAAGGTAATAGTGGCAGGATATTCATGCCACACGGAATGGGGCAAGTGTTGCCTTTTTGGTACCTCTGCCCAAAGTCAGATTTTGGTAAAGAAACTCATATCCAGCAGTAATTTAAGATAGTTTATGGAAGCACATAATATTCTATCTACACTAAAAACAAATTTTATATTGATAGCCTATGCCTAGTGTTACATATTTTATTCAACATACATTGTGTGAGTTTGTGCCATGCTTGCCCAGTGCCCACCTCCCCTACAATATTCAAGTATTTTCTAATAATTATATACAATTATACATGTTGCTCCAGTGGCGGCGCCAGGATTTAAGTTTTGAAGGGGCTGAATTCTCGCGGAGGAAATTTTCCATTTTCATTCGCCTACATTTCTGACAACCTTTTTTTGTCATTCGGTCGAAATCTCATGGAAATTTTCAAACCACTTTTTTATATATATTTTTTAGTCATTTGGTGATTTGGTGACTAGCTCAAAGACGTATTATGTTTTTAAAAAACCGGCGGATGACCCTTTTAGGGGGCTTAGCCCCCGAGTGGCCTTTTTTAGGAGGCTTCGCCCCTAGCCCCCTGGCGCCGACACTGTGTAGCTCTACACAATAATTTAGGTCTGTTCTCATAGGTGATTTTGCTTAATTTTTAGCCGATTACATCACGGCACGGGGAAAATGTTTTATCCCGGTGATTAGTGAAATAGATAATATATGGGACATAATGCCCAGGGATTATGTCCAGGAATAATGTTCTTTTATCTTTACGGCATTAGCAAGCTGACACGGCGAACAAAAATTGAGCTTAAGAATTACGAATTGCATGAAGAAATAGGACAATTGCAATTTGTCCGGGACGACAACTTTCTGACTTAAGCTAATTATATGTCTAACATAGGCCACTATAGAAGTTACAATTTCCGATATCGATATCTCTAATTTGTATATGCAAATATAATCGAAAAGGAGACGCATACAGAATGAACTAAACCTTATTTTCTTACGTCTTAAGGAGGCTATTTGCAATAGATACTTTAAGCAAGATAATTCGCCTGATTTTTAATTCTAAAAATTAGCTGCACGAAAAGGCGTATACCTATAGACACATATAACACATGAATGCAAAAAAGTTCCGGACAACCAACTCTATCATCATGTGAAGTCTAATGGGAAGACAGCTGCCAAATTGTGGATTTCCCTGAATGACATTTCCTGTTATCAATAAAAATGTTGTGAATGAAATCGAGTGGAAATAGAATTATGTCACAATTCTCGCTTTGACTTCAGCATTCCATTCCCTTCTGGCGTCAGAGTTGCTGCCCGGTTCCGCGCTGGCGTTGACGTCATGAATGCTTCCGGAGTTGGTGCCAGGGTAGGTGTCGGAGTTGGTGCCTGGGGTTTCCCTAGTGTTTGTGCCGGGGTCGGCACTTGCGTTTGGGTTCGGGTCGGCGCTTGCGTTTGTGTCTTGGTCGGCGTTTGCGTTGGTGCCGGGGCCGGCATTTGTGTTTGTGTCTTGGGCGGCGCGGGCTTTTGTGCCGGGGTCGGCGCATGCGTTGGTGCCTGGGTCGGCACTTGCGTTTGTGTCTTGGTCGACGTTTGCGTTGGTGCTGGGGTCGGCATTTGTGTTTGTGTCTTGGGCGGCGCTTGCGTTTGTGTCTTGGTCGGCGTTTGCGTTGGTGCCGGGGCCGGCATTTGTGTTTGTGTCTTGGGCGGCGCGGGCTTTTGTGCCGGAGTCGGCGTATGCGTTTGTGTTTTGGTCGGAGTTTTCATTTGTGCCTGGGTTGGCGCTTGCGCTGGTATACCGGTCGGCGTCCGAGTTGACGTCGGGGTCAATTTCGGCTTTGCTGCTCTGAAAAGCAAACAGTTTTCAGGAAAATATTGCAATTTCTTTATGACCTGCAATAGTCACTTTTCTTGCATTCAGATGCAATCAAACGTTGTTTATAGTTACATGCAATTGCCTGCATACTGCAAGCGCCTGTCAGCTGCCTTTTACATGTCTACCTTCACATGCCTACTTTTATTCGTTATGTAGGCTAACGTAAAATGGATATGCAGTGTACGTGTAGCTCACCATATCCTACTTCAAGTACTTGTGTATTTTACTGTTCTGCTCTGAACACATCTTCTACTCTTTGTATACAACGCTTTCTTAACAATAGCATAGATCTAATACAATGCCCGTCTTCTTAGCTACTGCACACGCGAATCAGTGCACTAAATTGTATTGCATTGTATATTCGCAAATTAATTCAACAGAGGTCGCTAATGCAATTAGGTTTGATTATTCATTTTTAAATAATATTTGGTTAAGTGTAGGACTGTAGTCTGTAGGTGCTGCTGGAGATTAGAGAAAATGCCAAACACCGCATGGGTTGAATCGCAATGGCACGGCTCTTAGACTATATTTAGGCCTATCACCACTTCAAACACTTATCAGAGTAAGGAGCTTGAAGGGACGCTATAACAAGTGCACATACAAACACGGTAAAAGAGAAGTCTACTTACGATTTGTTGACAGCTGAGACTTTCGATTGCTTTACGCCAGGCAGCTGTTTCACGGGAATTAGCTTCTGCAGCTCTCCCTTTTTGCCTGCTTTCACTTGAAACCAGAGAGCAAATGAAAGCAGGATATTTAAATTAACTTGGAATAGCAAATAACAAACATAAGCGGTAGAAGCTGAGGGCGACACTCAGGATGTTGTGTCCATTTTGAATATTTGGATCAAACTAAATTAGAGTGCCGCTTAAATTTTATTAGGTTAAACTATTGGAGGAAGTGATTATTGATCTCATACGCGCAACTTTGTCAGAAGGCTAGAGAATTCAATGGACCAACTTAAACCCGCGAGGAGATCCAACCAAAATTAATACGACTTCTGAGCTCCTGTTTGGTCGTGTAAGATGGCAATTTATCAACACAGCAAGGGTGAAAGTGTAGTGGAATCTCGACGACAAAAAATGTAGCCTAATTGACTTTCTTTAAATACTAGATTGCGTTGCTTAAAATTTGCACACAATAGTTTTGTTATAAAAATCGTCGTGAGAGGATGATACTTAATAAAACTATTGCTTCACATAATTTTCGCTAGGCCTAGGGCCTACATAAATAGCAGTCACCCGGAATACACAGGCTTACAATAGGCCAACACATCCAACCGTCAACCACGGTTGCCCATCTGAAAATAAAGCAGGTTGGTGCGGTCGTTGTTACCAGTATTTACCGAAAGCGACCAACTTTTTTTCAGATGAAGAGGTCCAGTGGAATAATTTACACGCTGGTGGCTCGGTAACGCAACACGCTGGCGTAGAGTGCGAGAGGTAGCGAGTTCGAGCCCCTGTTGGGAGGATTTGCTTTGTATAGGCTGCTATTAGCGCTGTTTATTGCAGACGGTCTGCTCAGTTAGTATAGTTAAGATTTGTGTATTCTGTGATCTCCGTTCTTGTGAATCTGCATAGATCTAACTGTACATTGTAACCGATTGCGGTGTGTCAACCGGATTGTTTCAATAAAGGGAATATTATTATTATTATTAAGTATCGAAAGGAAACAAGAGCAATTGTCATAGAAGTTACTGTCAACCAGGGCAGCATGCAATTTGTAAAATGTGTGCTTACATCCTGCCTTGCTCTTGCTTTTGATATTGAGTTTTAGATTGCTTTTGCTCTTCCCTTTTTCTTTGCTCTGGTCTTTCTCATTGCCTTTTTCCTTGTATTTTTTCTCGGTTTTGTTTATACCGGTTGCTGTCGCTTTTTCTTTGTCCTTGTCTTTTGGTGTGCCTCTGCAGCACCTAAAATTAGCATAAAGCAGATATAAAAATAACAACAAATTGAAGCGTGTAAAACAAGATCGAGAAGTGACTGCATTTCACTTACACTGGGTGACATGAAGGTATCTTGGGCGTCATGTTTTAACTAGTTAAGAAAGAACTTCTTGCTTTTGATAGACATGTTTCCAAGTCTGCGCATCTAGAATGTTTTCCTCGATTTTCTGTGGCTGTTATGTCTTTTATGGAATGTTGAAACAGCCATTCGACTATTATAGTCATCCAAACTTGACGTAGTGGAGAGTAGCCATGAATGCACCATTGCACCACCTAAGCCACCTAAAGTGAGCTTTAGCATATACCACATGAACGCCACGGAATTTCTAAAAAGAATTTAAGCCATATGCTGGGCACATTCGATTAGCTTGTTTGTTCGTATTTCATACAGAGTCATAGCGTGAGAAAGAAGAACAACGATCTAATAAAGTGAAAGACTTAAACATTGACTGGGCTTACCCTAGCTTGAAATATGCATATGCACCAAATCCTACGGCAATAACCGTCACCGATACGACCACGATCAAGACTATTATCACTTTTCTTTTTTCCTCCGCTTGTTTTGTTGTTGTCCCATTTGCAGAGACTGGTTCACTCACAGCTTTGAATAGCGAAGAAGAGAAAATTAAGGTAAATACTATTTTAAATCATTTATTTCAGTACAGGGCCGGATTAACAAATGTTCGGTAAAAATGTGGGGGCCCCAACCTTACAGAAGCACGCACGACAAAATGACACACAGAATGTGTTATACATTCAAAGAATCAACATTCGTTTATAATTAATTCGTCACTTTTATTTTTACATATCAACCGGTCTTTTAATGCTAGGCCTACTCTATTGTTAAAGTACGCCTACCGATGCATAATAATTTACGGCTAAAGAATATTAAAGTGATTCATGGTCAGACATTTTCCTAACCAAGGCATAGCACTCATACAAGAAAACAGTGCATAAGCATTTTTATGCCCAAATAAATTCTTGGCAGAGAAAATTTCAGGCAGGCTTGCGGCAGAACAACGGTATTATTTTCTATCAGGCCATAATATTTGCCCTGATTTGCCCTACTGTTGTGCCGCCACTGTAAACAAACTAAAATATATGTTCGCGGTTACGTCAGTATCAGATCTGGCTCAAGCTCGATTCATCCTACCTATGTGAACTTTTCACCCCGCGACTTGTGTATCTCTAGACCGCCGTTCACTGCGCTCAACTACCCGTGGAGAGTTCCTTGTTCTTTTTTCGTGTAGGCCTAATGTGACCATGCAAGGAAGAACTTCCTCGGTAGTGAGTCTGGAATTCTGGGCCGGTATGCACACGACAAGGCATAAGGTAATCTAGGTATAGTACCTATACCCGACTTAACAATTCCCGACATACATGTAGGCTGTAGCCATTGGAATTTATCCGTACGCACGAGACAAAATAGCAAGGAACATAACTAATCTACACATTCCTTGTACCCGACGATGCATGACGCTTGCTGTTCCCCCAATTTAATAGGTTATAGCTGATTTTCAAGAATTTCTGAATCAACTTACCTTCCATCTAGCAAATCGTCTCGACCTAAACGACATCCGCCTCAGCTGCTGTTCTACCTCTTCTGCTCATCAGGACCACCTGGAAAGCGGACTCCGACCTCCTTCAGCCTCACTAAGCTTCCTCCAGACTTATCCTCTTTGTTTGTCGCTCTATAGAACTGATGCGACTCAGACTCGAACATTTGCTTCAATTTGTCCTCTTTAGAATGCGCTTTCTCCTTCTGTTCACTCTACACTTCTATGGCAGTCTCTCTTATTCCTTCTCTCTTCTCAACAGTTCCAAAACCTTCTTCTTCACGTGGGCCTCGCGCACTGGGAGCGTCTATGAACACTTCACCTTAATAGAGCCGCTATATAACTGATTAAATACGATGCAATGCAGAACAATTATTGGGCAGTAACAAATGTCCTCATTATTTTCTGATCGAACTGTAGTAAGAACATTTTGAAATTTCAGTTGACAAATAGTTACAAATATTTAACTGAACAAAATTAGATTAGTGCCGTTCACTGCTAGGACAAGACATATCCGCAATATGCCTACAACTAGACTAGCAAATGATCCTCTAACATTGTTGACTATTTGTACTCCCTAATAAATCTTATACACCTACAATGATAGCGATTGATTGAGAGCTTTACTGCTCTCAATCACGTTGCAATGAAAATTGATGCACAGAACAAACAGTATGGACTATTACAAGCTAATGATGCTATATAGTCATATAATTAGAATAATTAGGTCTCATGAAAAGTGACCATTCTGGTCTATGTCGGGTGACACTACAGGTCAAAAGTACCTGTATCCGTAGCTGGTATGAAAGGAATTTGAGTGGTCGGATGAGTTTCCTCTGCTGGTTTCTCTGCTGGTTTTTCTGTCGTAGTTTCTGCTGCATTTTCTGTTGTTGTTGTTGTTGTTGCTGTTGTTGCAGCGATTGTTGTTTCAAATGACTCTCCTGCTTCATGCTCTTCGACATCTTTTGTTGGCTCTATTTTGTCAACATATTTAAATGCGTAATAGGAACTACATGAAAACTCCAATTCATGGTATTGAAAGCAGAGGACGAAGAGACGGACGGTTTGGAAGTGATAATTATAAGGGAGAGTGGAAAGGAGGGACGCACGGAGTGATGGAGATGGATGGGGTTAGGGAGAGGCAGGGAGGAAGGGAGCGGGAGAGAGATGGTCGGACGGATGGTCGGACGGACGGGGCAGGACGGCATGCAGTCAGCAAAGGTGGTTATTCAGCAGGTGCAAAATGTAATGACGATATTAAACAACATTTAGAGAGTTTTGGCAGTTAAAAATCCAGACAAAATGGTACAATAGGCAGGTAAAAGTGCCACGCCGCCACTCTTGTGTCATAAGTTTTAGAAACCCGAAATACTCCAGTTTAATTAGCACATGGATATTTCCAACTTAATATGCAACCGCTTTTTTTAGTGCAAAGAAAAAAATAACCTCGGTAACAAGTAGCCTACCTGCAAATATATACTTAATATTGCGTTGTCCAATCAACAACAGAAAGTACCGGTATTCGATTTGATCAACGATATTAGGCCTACGCGTTGCAATGTTGGTTTGCATGAGTATGAGGCAGGAAAAACAGTAAACTTATATTTCGACATTTACGATTATGCGGTATATGCTACTTAGACTCAAATGAACCACTGAAACTTAGGCTACTTTGGAGAAATTTTATTGAACTTTTAATTACGTAGAAGATTAATGATATGACAGAATGCCAATTAGGCTACACGCTGTGGATATCTCGAACTTCTCACTGCGCCATCGCCAATAAGGCCTAATTGCGTGTGTAGGCCTACATGCACTTCGAAGACACGCGGCGATAACTTTATGCTGATAGACGTGACAATTTGATTTGTTTTGCTCACGTAAAATCTATAAACTGCTCAATTAATATCGATGTTGAAGTAGGGTACAATGTAAGTGTAGAAAATGCTGCAGCGATAGGAAAGTGGTCAATGCAGAAGTAAAGCTAGCGTTTCAATTTCTGCTGACTGAAAGTTAAGACTATTATTAACTGAATAGTTGCACAGTAAAATAGTCTAAGGACCAACAGTCCAAAGCGAACTTAAAGAAAATAGATAAAGAGTTCTTACAGCGGCCATCGTTTATTTTTCTGCATTAGGCCTACATCTAGGTCTATAGCCTACGGCAGAAGAGGTGATCCATATTAAACTGAATATCAAAGCAATTACTCACTTAGTGATGGCACACAGCGTAGTATAAACCTTGACAGAATGTCTGAACCTGTCACATTCGTCTGGCCGTAAATGTTGTTCTCGTATAAACACAATTCATTCGTTTTGTTCCTAGAATAATCGACGCAGCTCTGATGTTGAGCGCAATCTCTTTCACATTCCATCTCTGATCCAATGATTTTAAAATCAGGACTGGCAATTACGACTTCAGGAACATCGATGAAATCAAAACCCTTTCCTAAAATAAAATCGCACGTGAATGTAAAATTGATGTAAGTAGGTAAGTAACTAAGCAAGTAGCCTCTATTTGCATCTGACAAGCACATTAGATTGTATGAAACGATTAGTAACATAGGACTACAATCACTACATCAAAAACTATTCTAGATGACAGCATATTTTAAAGTCACTCGGGATAGCCATAATAATATATTCTATGACTGAATTCACATTTATATGGAACTAGCTGGGGTACCCGGCGTTGCCCTGAAAATTTAAGATTCGACACGCTCCCGGCCACAACCCCCCACACCACACCCCACACCCGACCTCCCCCACAACACCCACCACACCACACCACACTCCGACCTCCACCAGTACTCCACCCGTGAAATTTCCCCTCCCAATTCCTCCCAACCCACCAGTTTGTAAGATTGCAAGTATTCATGTATGCAAGTATTCACAATTAGAGATTTTACGGATAAAGGATCACAGGATTTCGACTTTTTAAGAATACCAGTGTGCTAGCACGCAGGGCTTTTTTAACGTGCAGTTGTACACAAAATGTGCAGTTCTAAATGGATCTGTGCAGCTGTAGAAGCAATTTTGTGCAGTAAAAACTAGTGAAAAAGATCATCGTCCTGCGAGTGGGAGTAATTTACCATGGAGGATGGGAAGGCAAAGAAAGGGTTTGTGCAGTTCTAAAAATTCCTTTAAAACAGACCTGCAAGCAACTTTTCGGCAATACGAGGGGCGGAATTGCATGGTTTCCGGTTTTTAAGAATACAATAACGTCAACTATTCAAGAACACAAAGCATCAGGAGGATCTCATGAATTCAGGATGTCAAGAATGTACGATTCCAAATGTGCAAGAATGCAAGATTTCAAGAAAGTCAGTTCTTCAAGAACACTAGTTTGTAGAATTCAAGAATACAGGATTTCCAGTTTTCAAGAATACATAATTTCAGCTTGTCAAGAGTATAGCCTAGCATTTTAAGGTTTCAAGTGATTGAAGATTTTCTTTGCAAAAGTGTATCAAATACATGTAGGCTAGATAGCAATGAGTGATGAGATGAAGGTTTAGGACAGCGGTTCTCAACCTTTTTAGCGCGGCGACCCCTTGGTAACATTTCGGAAGTTGTGACGACCCCCAACAACGAAAATGATTGAGTGATCCCCCAATTCATTCCTTCAATGTTAATACTGTTGTCTATTGTTATGCATTTTCAGTTCATAATTATTTGATACTGCTTTTGGCAGTTGTATGAAGTTCTCTGGCTCTTGCGATTCAGTGAGCTACTTATACGGTAGTTTGAAGTCTAAGGTTTCTAAGTTTATCAACATGGGAGAGGTTTGGGAGGGAATGTTAGTGCCCCTCTCATTGTCGATTTTTTTTTAAAACTCTCTACATTTGTAGCATTTTAAGCTGACGTTCTAACGAAATTGTTCATCATATCAGTGCCTATAGTCGTGATTTAAGACTTAGAAAATGTACCCTTTCTTTGCTTCAATTTTTTTCCAAGCTGCAATGGTCGCATTTTAAGATGTAGGCTAATCTCAAGAAATGTCTCATTATTTCAATGCTGTAAGACATGGTCTAAGACTTCAATAAATGCTTTCTCCACATTATCAAAGCGCTATATAAATTCTCGGAATGATTGAATAAATGGTGTCACTTTAAGCGGTCGTCTTAACAATTTATTCATGATTTCATTGCTCAGAGACGTACATGTAGTTTAAGTCTTCAGTATTAGGCCCTATATCATCTCAACTTTCATGTTTTTTATGTTACACGCGTCAAGCTGGCGTCTTATCATTATGGATAAACAGCGGATAATCTTCTGTTTCTTTAGTGTTCTGTAGAAATTCATAATAATATTTATGAAGTATTGGGTGATAGGCCTACAAGCAGCTCGGTTCCCGTCACAATTTTCAAGTGGACCGTCCCTCTGTCACCCCAAGTCTCCGCTCTCGTATAGGACTCACTATAGTAAGTTATTGTCACTATAGTCACTATAGACAGCATAGATTCTTTGAGCAAACCGAACAATGCTTCATTTTTTTAGAATAATGGTAAAAGTGGAATTTAGGCCTATATTTGAAAACTAAAATGGCAAAAATTAATTTAACTGCTATAGTATAACTCATAGCAAACGTATAATTAAAAATATTATTTAAAGTTTTTTAATGCAGTGGTTAACGTTGAAAGTCATATTAGGCCTATATCTTTTAAAAATTTCTGAAGCGTACAGGCGACCCCTGGCAAATCGCCAGGCGACCCCCGCGGGGGTCGCGACCCACGGTTGAGAACCGCTGGTTTAGGACTTAATGTATTAAGGCACATAGGCTACTTGAAATTATGGTTGCATAGGAGCGAATAGGTAGCCCTACAGAAATTTTCATACAACAGTGCATACGGCGTACTGTGTTTACATAAAATTATATCTGTAATTGATCTAGTCTCAGTTCAATTTGAGACAAGACACAATCTAGACAATAAAACTCGTAGACTGTCAAAACACGTAACTGCAATTGTATCCGCAAAGCACAGAAATGATCCATGCACGCTGACCAAGACAATTCGTCGCTGCACATCGAACGCATCATTTTGAATTACTTGTTCGTAGAAAAATTATTTAATAATAATATAATAGAAATAGAATGCATGTCTAGTAATACCAGATATAGATATCATGAGAAACATTTTAATAGGAAGACCCAAGGCTTAGGCATAATTAATGAAAAACCATCCTTATAGAACTAGCGGTTACGGTTCGCGCCAGAAAAGGTCTATAGATAGTTTTGGGATAAATAATTTTTTTACAGATGCTATTAAATTTTTCACAGTAGATTTCCCTTGTTTAAAACATATATCGCCCATTCAATGTTCATACGTCAATAAGATTTAAAGTGTAAGCTATTAGCATTAGGCATGCTTAGTGATTCCTCACCCCCAGCTTTCGGTTTGCAGACGCGCTGGACTCTGTAGTGGTCAAAATTGGCATCTTTTGCTAGTTCAACTTTGCCTTTTGTGATGATCCAACAATGCATTAAATTGAGTTCGACGTCGATCCCCAAGCAGGTTTCCATGCTAAGGCACCAGCGAAGGCAAGCTAGAGGATTGATTGGTGAAATTCGGACTGCGAAACTACTTCTCTCCCTTGTGCCGTTAAGTCGAGTAACTTGTCCTAGAAATGCTGCAATGTAGAAATACAAAATGTCTCCTAAAACGGTTCAAATTTCACCAATATAGTCTTATATTTTCGTTGTATGACAATGGCTGTGAGATAATAATAATAGTAATAATAAGACGATTTATATAGCGCCGTAGCTCAGCTGAGGCCGAAGGAAAGGGCACTGTACAAGAGTTCAAAAGTTACTAGCAATTATACGACTGTTTAAATAGATAAGTCTTGAGTCTGGATTTAAACGCCTCCAGAGAAGGTGCATTCCGCACATCGTCAGGAAGACTGTTCCATGCAGTGGGTCCCGACACGGAGAACGATCTTTCCCCAAATTTCGTTGTTGATCGTGGGACCTGTAGCAGACCCCTCGACGATGATCTTAACCGACTATCTGCTACACGAATACAGAATTCGGATATATAGTCCGGCATAAGATAGTCTTGTCGGATCCCGTCTTTACCTTGCTCTATTACCACCCTTGACAGCTCTGGTGTTCCTAAAGACAGCAAAGCATGGACAGCCTCTGGTTCTGCACTAGATTCTACAGTGACCCGGCTCAAACATTACTGTAGATCCTCGCACGGCTCAAACTCTGATCCTTCATGGGGAAGTACAAGTCCACACCACTGCTGTCCTCAATTGCACCAGGGATGCGATAGAGTATAAGTGCCAGGACATAAAATTATAACCAAGGACTTCTTGGGAAAGTCAACCCGCAGACCTTGCGATTCATGGTTCTGTTCCGTTGTAAGGAACTAACTTGTTGAGGAGTGCCAGGACCACTTAGGTGATTGTTTCCTATATCAGCTATCTGGTCGTCAGACATAGCAGCAGACGTTGATTCGGCTTAGTCAATAACTTTGAATTCATTGCAGGAAATAATTAACATTGCAATTCATTAGAATTGTGTTTTTTGCAGGTAAAAAAAGTTGTTCAAAATTTAAATCAACAAATCATCAAAACATTTCCCGGACAATTCGGACCCGGACAATTCGGGCCGGACAATTCTTGGCAGCCAAAATTAGTGATTGGACTTATATTTAGGTCAGATTTTCATAGCCTACCTGTAGTGAGGGAGGAGTCGGCAATGATGTTCATAACTATGTACTGTTTTATGACTAATTTTGATCAACAGTAGGCCTAATCAATAGGCCTATATCGTTTCTGTAAACACTTATTAGTCATTACCAATATAGAGAGTGGGAGAGAGAGATAGAGAGAGACAGAGAGAGAGATAGAGAGAGACAGAGCGATGCAATGGGCGGGCAATTGGTGCACGCAGGGTCCGAACGAAGGGATGATTGACAGATGGAAGAAATGGGGTTAAGAAGAGAGGCCACACGAAAGGAGGGATCATTCGCCCGGGATCGTTGACGAGAGAGCATCGGCCGCAAGGGGGCGAAGGGATCACTCACGAACGACAGGCCAGCAGACACCCGGAGAGCTAGATGTATAGCATCTCTTAAACGGGTGCCTTTGCAAGAGAAAGGCCTGGAGCGAGCAAGAAATGAAGAATAGATTATGACAAGTGAATCGTTATAAATACAATGTAAATATTATAAACCGATGATCAATTAACCAGCAAGAAAAGATTCAAAACTGTTTCGGGTTAATTCTCTGTGCGATTGAAGTTGAACGATAACCCACGTGCTACGCTGCAACTAAAGTCCCCCGAAGATTTAGCCTGCTGCTCAATTAGCACCGCTCGCCACCAAGACTGAAAGAGTACGAACAACAATCGTCTCTTCCAGTACATTGTGCCAGCTGGGATTTTGTTCGAGAAAGCAGAACTTCGACGCTGCTTATCTCAGACAATTTTTAACGGAGCAGAGACTTTGTGCGACGACAGCAACGATTGACAAAGAGACGAAGCGGAATAACGATTCCAGACAAACGGAGAAGCAGACGAGAAAGCGACGTTTGACGGCGGACGATTTAGTCGGACTCCACGAGGACTGATCTCATTGGACGCGGCGGATTCTTTGGAACTACACGTCCGGAGAGATTGGTGACAGGAGGACGACAACTGACGCAGTCTGATCACCGGAACAAAGGATTCGGACGATCGCTGATTCGCTGGAGCAAGGATTCTGACGGGACATCAAGTGACGCGGGACAACTTAGAGCTCTGCGAGATCTTTACATGCTGCAGTCGTGTAGAAAAGTCGAAAAGAACGACACATCCGAGACACCTGAAGAAACATCTGGTGAGCACGAGCCATTTTGTTTGACTGCTCATAGTCACTTGGTGCTGTTAATGTTTGTAGTCTGAATGGTGTTTGCAGGAGAATTATTTGCACTGCAAGAGACAGTAATTGATTTATTGGAGAATGTGGTTGTAAAGCACGAAAGGTGCGAACTACTGATTGCTGTGAAGCGCTCCGGAGCTCATTTTATTGCGAGCGGAGTCTGCATGCTAACTGATGAACTTGTTGTGTTTGTTATTGATGAACGAAAGGGGTGATTGAAAATAACCCGTTCTGTGAGAAAGACTGCTTTTGAATTTATTGTTTTGTGTAGTAGCGTTTTGAAGGTTAATCGAACCTCGTGTGTTTTTGAACTAGTTTTATTGTTGTACTTTGGTTCTTCTGCTTAAAATGTTTGAGAGAATGAAGAAAGCAGAGTTGCAGGAAGAGTGTAGACATAGAGGCATAGATTGTGAAGGCCTAGATAAAAGGGCCATGATCGAAAAGTTGAGGGAAAATGAGGATCCATCAGGTGCTGACGATGGATTGGATGAATACGAGGATGCAGACCAGGCTAGCGTTAGCGAAAGCCAGACGAGGCTTGAACTAGTTCGGGCGGAAGAGAGGCGGTTGCATGCGGAAAAGGAAAAGATGGCGGCGGAATTGGCCCTCTTGCGAGAGAAAGCGAACTTGGGTTTACTACAGCCAAACCCTTCATTTTCTGTTGGCGACCCCGTTGGTCCGTCGGTTTACTCTAAGCTACCAACCATGCACGAAGGCGAAGATATAGTGTCTCATTTCCATGTTTTCGAGAAAATTGCCATTCTGCAGGGAATTGAGGAGAACAAGTGGGCTAAGCTACTTCCGGCTTTACTTAACTCGACAATGAGGGTGCATTATAACAGACTTTCTTTTGATACCTGTTCCAACTACAGGGATACCAAACGCTCACTGCTCGAAGCATGTAGGCACAATGCCAAATTTTATTGGGATAAGTTTAAATGCATGCATAGAGCAGGGAAACAGTCTTATATGCAATTTTTAGGCGAGTTGAATGATGTGTTCGATTATTATCTTGAATGCAAAGAGATAAATGATTTTGAATCCTTAAGGGACGACATAATCATGGAGAGATTAAGAGAATCCCTCCCGAGCGATAGCCGTTATTTTATTGAAGCACGGAAGCCTAAAGGGGCTGCGGAAGTTGCTGAATTTGCCGATTTACATTTTGAATGCACCATGGAAGGTCGAAAAGCCAACCAGGGTGATCAGAAACAGAACAACAGGTTCAGAGCGCTCAATTCTGATCAGAAAGGAAACCATTGGGAAAGGAGACCCACGGGCATGAACAAAGAATCATTTGTAGACAGCACCAATAATAGGCCGTGGGATGCAAGCCAAATGCATTCGGCGCAAGGGGGCAGGACAAGCTACCAACACCAGACGTTCAATCGTCATAATAGATCCCAAGCCCAAGGTCAAGCGCATGCGCAAGTGCAGTTTGTGAAACCTAAGTCAACTCTCGATAAGGTCGTTGAGTATCAAAAACGTTTTCTTATACCAATGTGTGTAAATGGTTGTGACGTGCAAGGGTTTAGAGACACATGTGCCCAGGTCACTCTTGTGAATTCTGAAATAGCGTCACATAAGACATCTGCCATAGAAGATCCAGCAATGATAAGCTTACAATGTGCATTTGGCACGATAAGGTGTTTTTCGGTTTGTGAAATTGAGATGTCGTCCCATGAATTTGGAACGGACAGGAAGATAAAGGTGAGGGCATGTGTTGTCCCGCACCTCCCTGTGTCTGTGATAATTGGCAATGATGTATTCGCAGATAACGCAGACCTGACGGACACGGTTAATATGCCCAGCGTTGGGCGGCCAAAAGACGTTGGCCAGGCATCTCCGACCACTAGATGGCGTGACTATGACGGTAGGATAGACAGCGACAGTCAGAAGGACAAGCAGACAGCTGACACGACCAAAGCGCTCAGTAAACTGCAAGCAGCTGGGAGAGGTACACAGACGCCCGACGGACGACGGGTGGAGAGCGGGATTTTAGCGACGCCTTGCGAGCGAACGACTTTGAAAGGAGGAATGGAATCGGACTTAAAAGACACTAATGATATTAACAAAGTTGACGACCGAGCTGGACGGAGTCATTTAATCGCATCTGACGAAAAGCGACTGCCAGAAAACGACCGACTACTAGAAAATGACCACCCGCTAAGGAACTCAAGCGAGAGGAAAAGGGAGCACGAGCGACCGACTAATCGACAAAGCACCGGGGCCATAAAACCCTCCAACGCGTTCGAACCGAACAACGGGGGACACTGTGTGAACCAGGGGACGTTAGACGGGTGGCCGACCACCGACTTCAGACCAATTAACGACTCCTCGAGAGAATTGATAAGCACGCCTGGTCAGTCACTTCAAACGCCTTCAACAAGCAACAGATGCCCCGTAGCCGGATATACCGTCAAAGATTATCCAGATGATCGACCAGAGGATTTCAGTAACCGATGCTACGATGAAAAGGCAGGTGATGAGTTGGGAGGCGCCATCTCTAATGAAGGGGCTAGGCCGGCAAACGATAAAGACACGGCCCACGAAGAGGAGGAAGAGGAGAAAGAGGAGGAGGTAATCACCGCAGCAAATGGGGCGCACACGACGCCTGGTCATAAATCTCCGACGAACGGACCGAGAGCCAAGGAATGTATATCTGATCGTTCACAGGCCGAAGACAGAATCACTTTGAAGACACCCGAATCAGATAACTTCAAAAGGGCACAGCAAGAAGACCCCACCTTATTCGAATCGTGGAAGTTAGCGAGGGAGGGAGAGAGCAGATATCTAATCGACAACGGCTTTCTGTTTCGGAAAGGTAAACCGAACGAAGCAGAGGACGGAGGAGGAGGTTGTCGTAAGCAATTAATTCTACCAACAGGATACCGATCAAAGGTGTTACAGATGGCCCATGATCCCACTTGGGCGGGGAATCGAGGCAGAGGTGACAGAAAAAGGAGAAGACCACCTGAAAAGATCTCTTACGACAATAAACCAACAAACAGATCACTACAGCCAGGTCAACAGGTACTTCTGCGACACAGCACAGAAAACAAGTTACCCGCTCAAAGGCAAAGACCGTTCTTGGTAATGAGAAAATTGTCTGCTGTCCACTACGAGGTCAAGACAGACAAAGGACCGAGAACCTACCATATAGATCTATTGAGACAATGGCACGCCAAAGATTTAAATACACAGACTTCCAAAGCTCATTATAAGACGCCAGACATTATAGACGACGAAGGACAAGAAAACAACGAGTTACAATTGTATGACTATGCGAACCCTGCCAAGCAATTAACGAAACGCTAGGCTACATAGAGAAAGGGAAGGGGATACATGAGTCTATGGCAGATGGACTATGTATAGCGCAAAATCATAATGAACTAGCGTTGTAAAATACTCATTGTTTGTTTTCAACTGTACTTACTTCCTTACGATGCCTGCATAAGGCTTTTGATTTTTTTAAAGAACGAGTGAATGATCGATTTATAGGGAACCTTGTCTCACAGATATTACTCGTCGTGTGTTTGTTTGTGCTTTATGTTATAGATTAAATCACTTAGGGACTCGTGTTATAGCCAGCCTGGCGAAGTCGCGGAACAACGGTGAAAAGACAATAAGATAATCGCCGTGCGACGTATTGCTTGTGCTCTTGTAAATCATCGTCGACCCGTGAAGAACTCTACTTAAAGATCCACCTGCACGACTGCTGATGACACGATGCTCGTGCCATCAGCTAAAGAAAGTGTGATGATGTAGTGAGGGAGGAGTCGGCGATGATGTTCATAACTATGTACTGTTTTATGACTAATTTTGATCAACAGTAGGCCTAATCAATAGGCCTATATCGTTTCTGTAAACACTTATTAGTCATTACCAATATAGAGAGTGGGAGAGAGAGATAGAGAGAGACAGAGAGAGATAGAGAGAGACAGAGCGATGCAATGGGCGGGCAATTGGTGCACGCAGGGTCCGAACGAAGGGATGATTGACAGATGGAAGAAATGGGGTTAAGAAGAGAGGCCACACGAAAGGAGGGATCATTCGCCCGGGATCGTTGACGAGAGAGCATCGGCCGCAAGGGGGCGAAGGGATCACTCACGAACGACAGGCCAGCAGACACCCGGAGAGCTAGATGTATAGCATCTCTTAAACGGGTGCCTTTGCAAGAGAAAGGCCTGGAGCGAGCAAGAAATGAAGAATAGATTATGACAAGTGAATCGTTATAAATACAATGTAAATATTATAAACCGATGATCAATTAACCAGCAAGAAAAGATTCAAAACTGTTTCGGGTTAATTCTCTGTGCGATTGAAGTTGAACGATAACCCACGTGCTACGCTGCAACTAAAGTCCCCCGAAGATTTAGCCTGCTGCTCAATTAGCACCGCTCGCCACCAAGACTGAAAGAGTACGAACAACAATCGTCTCTTCCAGTACACTACCCATCTCCATCATCCTAATGCATGGGTCGACCGGATAGGCTACATTCATTTACCTTGCACCATCCGGTTCCAAAGAGGTCCGACAACTTTTTCAAACCACTTTTAGCCTAGCCTATATTGGTAAGAAAATTACTTTAATCCAAATGAAATGCCGATAAGTTGATAATTTATTGCTTATAACTACAAACTCTAGTTTCTTAATTTTGGGTTTTGAATTAATTTTAGAATATCAGGGAACGTTTACTTAGTGTTACATAACTATTTTATAGTCAATCTAAATTATAAGTCTGAAAGTTTGTCATTCTTTGTGTAAGCATGTGAACACAGGGAACATAAGAGAGCATCAGGAAGCATCAAGGGATCATAGGAGAGCATAGGGAACACGAGGTAACATCAAGGGAACATAGGGAACACGAAGGAATATACAGGGAACATTAAGGGAGCATCAGAGAACACACAGGGAACACAGGGAACATTAAGTTGCAATTTTAAAAGAGCGCTACAAATTTAGCAACGTAAACAAACGGTTTAATATGCTTATCTATAAATGTTATGCGACCGTAGCCCATTTCTCGCTCAACGGGGAGACTTTATTTCGTAGGCGGAGGAAATATTTTCTCCCCCTCAGACTTTATTTCAGAATATAGTCTCCAGGGGCCAATTTCTTTTGGAATAGATCCACCGGGAAGAATCTGTTTCGAAATAAAGTCTCCGGGAGACTGTTCGCCATTTCGCCGTTGCACAACTTTTAAGGGATAATCTGTCACGCGATACGGCAAAAGAAAAGCGGAAATATATGATTATATTTGGGTGATAATGGTAGTTGTGGCGCTCAGATTAAAAGGGGTCGAAAAATTGAGGACTTACGCTTGCAAATGTCGCAATATTCCCACGTTACGTTTGACACCTCTTCAATATAGCACCATGGAGCTTCATAAGTAAGCGGCGCTGGGTTGCTAAAACAGTGCACAGTGCAACATAAAATATGCATTTGAAAAGAGAAAAGAACTATTGAGAGGAGGAATCAATAAGGAACTAAAAAAGAGAATGGTAAAAACCTTAATATGGAGTGTGATGATATATATGGATCAAACACATGGACTATGAGGATGGAAGACATCGAGAGAATAGAAGCATTCGAAATGTGGATATGGAGAAGGATGAGAATAATCAGTTGGAAGGATCATGTAAGGAATGAGGTGGTATTGAAAAGAGTTGGAGAAAAGAGATCGATGATGCACACAATTAGAGAAAGACAAAGAAGTTGGATCGGGCACACACACTTAGAGGACACTTGATGCTAAGAACAGTCGTGGAAGAGAAAAAATGGAGGAGAAAAAACAAGAGGAGGACCGTGACAAATGCTGCTGGACTGGATGGTGAAAGACGGATATAAGAAGCTGAAGGAAAAAGGCACAGAACAGAGAAAAATGGAGACGTCAAACATCCAAACCTGCCAAGGGTCATAGAACGCAAAGAAGAAGAAGACGTGTGTATAGGCCCTAATAATATAATATCTATTGAAGCCGAACAAATTTCCATTGCACTGGGAAGCTATTTACGCGCGGCACTCTTTTGACACTGCACGCTTTTGCGCACGGATCATTTGCACATGGCACGCATTTGAACACGGCTCCTTTGCACACGGCCCCTCCAACGCTAACGCATATAGAAATATTATATAAAAATTATATTAACCAATCACTTTTACGCACGACACGCTTTTTCACACGGCTCGTTTACGCGTAACTCTCCCGACGTTAACGCATAAATAAATTAATATAAATATATTTTCCAATCATTTTTGCACACTACACGCGTTTTCACACGGCACGTTTGCACATGG
The DNA here is from genome assembly GCA_949752735.1 of Lumbricus terrestris. Lineage (NCBI taxonomy): Eukaryota > Metazoa > Annelida > Clitellata > Crassiclitellata > Lumbricidae > Lumbricus > Lumbricus terrestris. The sequence continues at coordinate 19,168,794 of OX457039.1, read as the reverse complement.
AGCAATGGTTGATAGGTGACACCTAATCCTTTATAAATTTATTTCTAAAAACTTTTAATAAAGTCTTAAAATAATTTAGGGGGCGAAGACTGCTCTGCCGAGGGTAGGCCTACCGGAATTTTTCTCGTCAGACCTCGTTGGAGTCCTAACAGATAAAGTCGGAATACTTTGAGATACATACGTACACAATAATAATATAGTCATTTTGCTTCATTGGACTGACTCAATTGCTTCGGGGTTATAAAGTTCGGGCTGCTCATTAGCCTATATTTACATGTACTTAGTATTCAATTGTATTGTCTACATAACATTTTGGAAGATTATTTAGATTAACTAAAATTCAATGCGTTTCTGCATACCGGCAATAATTTTTTGCCTCCATTGGTCCTCCTTCTGTAAACCGAAAATCGTTATTTGGATGTCTTATCCAAAGATCACATTCTTGAAAGGATATAGTGTGAGCGAGTTTTCCAATATAGCGGTATCCTTTATTCGGCATCGAACAACCTGCGTTTAAAGATGAATTTTAGGACAAAGTAGGACCATCCAGTGTATTGCAACAAGCTGAAAAAGAAGTAATCCTAGCGATACATATAGGCCTATCTCAGTTATTTATTCACGTTGTTGCTCGCGCAGAGTCACAGCGAAATAAGTAGGCTAGCTAGACCTAGCTATAATGACCATAATTACTTCATTAGGAAACTTACAATGTAAAAAAGTAAAGCCCATCCAGATCCATGTGGAATTCGAAAGTAGGAGACTGTTAGCCTAGGGCAAAAGGTGTGTCTATTAAGTTTCTTTAATCAAGAGAGTTTTTATCGTTCTCGATCGCCAATTACCAAAGTCTCATCCAAGCATGAGTATAATCGATATAATCAGGAACTCTAGAATAGTTAGAGAATAGACATTTCTGCTACTGTTTACAGTGTATAAAAGTATTCGTCATGATTGCCACGAAGTCATGTTGCAGCTGAATTCTGATACTTTGAAGGCTAAGCCGATAAAAAAGAGGAAACTATAGGCCTGCCATTGTAGCCTTGGTACTTGTCAGGACAAATATCACAGTATTCCCATTCCACTTGTATGTCCGTTGTGTAACACCAGACGCCGTCTCTCGTGCTTAAAGTCGGATTTCGACAGAAATTTTTTGCAGCTTCTTTGCTTCCGTCAGGAAACATATCGTCCGTTATCTGTGAATCATTAATCACATGGGGTTCATTAACAGCCCATTTTTGGCACACTTTTCCACTGTGTGTTTTGTTCAGAGATCCACTGTAAGTTATTCCTCCTTTTGGCAAGCTGCACCCTATGAAAGAATTATAATGGATCGACTCTTAATCGTTGATATAAAAATATGCCAACCAGCAAGTTGAGTAAAGAATTCAATTAGGGTTCATTTGTTAATCACACAAAGTGACAAGGAACAGCAACAGTGAATTTAAGTAAGCGCTAGAGAACTTTAACGGTAACTTATTCTATATATCCTACCTGTAAGTTATCTCGGATTTCGTTGCCTAGTCCAGCGTTCCCCACACTTTTTGGGCCATGGAAACCTTCGCGTTTAATGCTTTGCTGCGGAACCCCCAATCTCAACTAAACGCATTGAAGCATGCATAGGCTATTATTGCATAGCACACCGAGATAGAACTAACCCTACAGGGCCTACACACATAAATACACATTATTGTAGATAGTTTTTTATATGAAAAATGAAATTGCACTTTTTTGAAACCACGACTTGTGAATCACAACAATGAAAGTAGCCTACGTAGGTCTACAGGAATGCGAACAACGCTTTTGTTTCCTCTTTGCCGTCTCCGTAATGAACTTATCGGTCTTTCAGCGGTTGGCTGCACGAATGGATGAGCACTTTCCACAGTTGTCTATGCAGATAATAATACACTTACCGAATTTTGTGTTCTCGAATTCCGACGTTGCGCATATTAAGTTGAGCAAGAAACAAAATCCAGTTAGTGGATGAGTTAATCTCTGTCGATACGCATCATACTGCAACAATTGAACACAATGTATATAATTATATATAATATATATCTTGAGACATTTAGAAAATCATATTTTTAACACCGTGTAAACATGGACAACATTGGAAATCGACTAAATTTATGCATGATCCTGCGTTAAATTATCGGGATCAGGTATGCGTCTACCAATAACAACGTTTGCGCAGTATATCAAACACAGGCCCTTGAGTAAGTTGTCTCGACGAAATTTAAGTTGCACTTTTATCTACTCGCGGGTTCCCACCATTTATTTATTCTTTAACTTGTAATCGCAGCAATCTATGACCGATGACCGTGACCAGCTGAGGCGGACATTTTTGCTGTCTCGATGAAACAATGTGATTTTTTCAAATTTGGCTATATATATATACAGGCAAACAATTGTATCCTACTGCAGTACACCAGAAATAAGAACACTGTTTTGCCAACATTTATGTCGATTCCAATTCTAACTGTATTTTGTAGGTGAGTTGCGAACAGGTGCTTTCATAATTTATACATAACAGGTGCTTGCGTCGAAACAGCTGCTAAACAGGACAACGCAATAAATTCACTCATCAAGTCATGGTAGGAGACTGCAGAACTGAAGATGGACAGGGAGGAGTGGAGAAAGTGCGTTGCCCGATGTGCAGACCTGCACTGGAAAAACTAGTTCTAAGTAATGTTTGGATGATGTCCAACATTTGAGCGCCTCTGAGTAGTTTCCTTGAAAAGGCGCGATGTAAATACTGAAATGAATGAATGAATGAACTAAAGTTTTCTGGAAAAGGTCGCTGCAGCGTTTTGAAATTGTTTACAAAACGTTATCATGTCAAGTTTTAGGTCAACCCAGCTAATTTCAGCGCACAAGTCACTTTTAATCCACATCTAAGGACAGGAGTCAGCTTTGCAAGGTTAAGTCGCCATTTCGCCGTTGCACAAGTACGACGCCATTGCCATTGACGCCATTGCTCTTGACGCCATTTCTCTTGACGCCATTTGTCTTGACGCCATTGCTTTTGGCACCATTTCTCTTGACGACATTTTTAGACGTCTTTCTCGCCGAAGGCGGGTTCAGACACGGAATTTAAAAAATAGCGACAGCAATCTATACTATAAGCCTGAGAGTTTTCCTGCTGTATATATGGTATCCCACTGAAACGAAGAGATTAAGCGTGACGATTTTTTTAACACGTCCTCATGCGAATTTATATATTATGTCAGCGCAGATATTTTCAGCCGATATGTTGAATTTAATTGCGATGTGCATTTAACGCAAAATTAAGACATCATTTCACCGTACATTTATAGCAGTCCCATAATAATCCCATTGCTTTTGACATCATTTCTTTTGACGTAATTTCTTTTGACGTAATTTTTCAACTTCATTTCTCTCCAAAGGCGAAACTAAACACGGAATCAAACTGATTCACAATACTAATAAAAATAATTATAGTTTTAACTTTGACGGATAATAGTAGGTTGGGAAAAAAGAAAATAGCTATAATAATAGATAATGAGTATCCTATCGTTTGGTGTCTGGACATATTTTATAAAGCGCCTCTCGCAGTATGAACTACTCAGAGGTGCTCTCAATGCAGAAACCAGGAAAAAAATGTCTTCAGGCGACGAGCTGGCGTAGAGGAGAACCCAGACATAAGCTTATCCCGCAGAGGAGGGGAGGTCATCCCATGCAAAGTAGCAAATTATAATTGGGAGAGGGTGGGACCATGTGCCCGATATCGAAGAGGGTTGACAAGCTGCGTTGACATAATATTATTAGGCCTAATATTATTATTTTGTATGATTATGCTATAGACGTTGTATCGTGTTGTCTAGAGGTTTTCTTCTCGCCTGTAGGTATCACGAAATGCTCCAACACAACTTTATTTAATTGAACCAAAATGATGACTGAAATTTCTTCCAAAAACATAAGAGTTCCGATTCAGTCATGTTTCTTCTAAATCCAGACCGCAACTAACTCAGTCTAGCCTTCCTTGCTGGTAGGAGTGTCTGTCCTTTAAACCAGTTAAAAACCAGTTCCCACTGGTCTGTCATATCAGGATAGACCACATCACAAATCCTACTCCATTGCAGGTTTAATCTATCACTCGCCCTATCGACTATTCTTGAGTTAACTTGAATTGAAGTAGAAAGTAATAGTAATGAAGGCTACTAATAACATCGAACAGCTCATGCCTAATCTTGCGAGTCTTAGTGGCTGCAGAATAGCAATATCAAGAACACTAATAATAGTATAGTAATAGTAATAATAATTACAATAATAAATAGCAATATAGGCCTATAATGTAAACGAGGAAAAAATTAGTGTCCTGTGTGTCCATGCGTCTTGTAGTGCAGTTCGCTCGTACATGTAGCCTAAGATGTATTCTGATCTGACTAATTTCCTGTATGCTTATTAGTAAGAAGAGGCGACCAATTTGAGCAGAGTTTTATTTTAGAAACGATGTTTAGTAACTGGGATTACTTACCATGTCAAACGTCTTTAATTAGTTAACTTTTTTACAGAGATTATTTTTAAGAAAATCAGGATTAAACTCTGTAGATTTCGCGAGCAGACAATTTAACGAGCATAATATAAACGTCTTCGTGGCGATTAGAAAATTCTAAACGTCGTAAAGCTGTTGCAACTATACAGCTATGACGTAGGCCTATGACGTAGGCCTAGGCCAGATTTAGTCGAGCATTAACCTATCTCGAAGCCGAACAAGAAGACTCGTCAGTGATTATTTTACAATTATTGAAGGTTCTGTGACAACAGTCACAACAGAGCTTCAAAAAAGCCGAGCCACTGTTTATTTGTGCCTGCCTCTTGGATATCGGCGTGCTTAGAAAAGTTAAATAGAGTTGAAATTTAAGTCCAATAATGGAATTCGGCCAATTTCACTGAACACGTCCCTTGCCTTGCAACATATCTGCTCTATAAGATGCACAACGGTGAGTTCAGAGTACAGGAGCACTTAGAAGTCACTGTTCCATTTGGCCTGTTTACTTGTCTCCCGTCGCCTTGATTATGCTAATTCGATTTTTGTGGGTATTTCAGACTTTGAGTTCCATAGGCTGCGACGCATCCAAAACTCATTAGCTCGGGTTGGGCTGCGCATCCCACTACAAACAAGTTCTTAAAGTTCTTCAGTCTTAATCCATCAGCTGCATTGGCTTCCTGTCGATTTCATGATCAAATGTGATCTTCAAACCCCTCACCACAAGAACACTTAGGCCAGGCCTACCTACATTCAGTCGCTGGTTTCTCTTTACATTCTTTCTCATTGCCTGCGATCATCAATTATGGGTCCTTTAGCTGAGTCCCGTGCAACGCAGTTATGGGCTCGCAATGCCTCGCATGTCAGGTGACACCGGGGTCAAAACCCGTCACATGTCGGTTTTTATCTTTTTGAAGAAGAATGAATAGGACTACGAATCAGTTGCGCCAGATAACTGACTGGATTTGGTGTTTTGAATCATGAGAGACTTTTCAATTCTTATAAAGAATTTTAATTATGTACCCCAGTGGTTTTCAACCTTTTCTGGTGGCGGAACCTTTCTCAAATCACGTATATAGGCTATTTGCTCTCGGAACCCTGCACGTTTCACCCGTACAGTACTCAAAAAGAGTGATCTTTACTTACAGTTGTAACTTGTAAACCTATATAATTTAAGATTAAATGTAGGCGGCAGGCCTATGTTACTTGCACTCCTGGTGCAGTCTATAGTAATTATACGAATAATATTATAATAATTTGTCTCTAATATCAGCGCTTGCAAACGCACTGCGCTTTACATGTACAAGTTATGCAGTAGGCTAATCTTAATCAACACCAAATTTAACTACAAACTTACTGGACAGACAGTCTGCAATACACGGCACTGATATATAAGCCTGCAAAGCATATCCCTGCCTCTCAGTCTCCATGCCAGCGTGTCAACCAATGCACTACCGCCTATATTGGATCCGAGGCGCATCAGCTTATTACGAGAGTTTCAGCTTTCTTTGCTGGTCATGCGTCTCTGCGTCCGAAATAGTGCTTCTGTTACAACAATTAGGCTACGCATCTGATTCTAGTTTCACACATCTAACGTGATTTTCCGAAAAGCAAATAGCGAGTATTGGGATTGTATTGGATTGTATTAGGCTTTAGGTCTATTAGTTTAGGCACAGTTCGGTTAGGTTAGAAATTAGTTCAGATTAAAGACATTGTTTGTAATTGGCTAACAGAAGCCTTGATCGAACCTTCACAAAGCAAAATTGCTGTAGGCCTATAAAACATCATTGCTGTGGAAAAGACTTGAAATCGAGCACTTTTACTAAAATGGCAGTGAGGAAAATAACTTGTATTTTTGGCTGAGCACAAATTAATGACACCAATAAGAGACAATTTATGCATGTTCGTGCATTTATGCACTGTACATGTCCACTATGTCCGTTAGTAAATAGATTACGCACTGTACAATTCGAAAGTGTCAATACTAATTATTTACCAGCGCTACCACTAATGGTTTCTTCAAACTTAAGCAGAAATATAATTTTTGCGTCCTTCTTATTCTCGTCCTCGGTTGCTAGTAGCTCCAATATTGCAATATCTGCAAGAACGTCAGTAACTCTGAAAAGCAAAAACACAATATATACTTCGGCTCAGATCATCCGATAGGACCGATTTGCGTGTGCGGAGGATGAGAACGCGCTTCGGCGATCGTGCCTTCTCGGCCGCTGGTCCTCGATGCGGTAACAGACTTTCTCTCGCCATTCGATCGACCGGCTCAGTGGACTCTTTTAAATCCATGCTAAAATCATACTTATTCGCTAGGGCTTATCCCGTGTAGCTGCTTTGTAATGCGCCCTTGTAACGGCATGGCTGTGTTACTGCGCCATATAAATTGGCGTAATTATTAATATTAATATTATTATTGGTGTTAGAATTATTCGTAAGAGAACAGGATGCAAGTAGGCAACTAATATCAGCAGTACAGAGAATGTTGAGAAGAGGTCGTAGGACAGACCCCAGTACATTGGGCAGCAAAATTCCTTTTCAGTCAGTCTACCACTGCAGATGAGGGTCTCTACCTGTAACAAATGAACAAACTACACTGTGCGGCCTTCACTTGTCACCTTGTGCTGTCGGTTTGTGGAAACCTAGCGACCATCATGACTAGTCTTCGCCATTCTCTCCTGTTCCTCGTCGCCTCTCTCAACTGTTCGAGATTCATCGCTGTTCTCACGTGCACCTCCTCCTTCCACCTAGTCCTCGGTCGTCCTCTTCTCCTCGTCCCGTCTCCACGTGCTAACATCATCGCCTTATCCTATCCATCCGCGCGCATCACATGGCCAAAATCTTGTGGCTCTTTGGTATAATCACATATCCCTCTTAAATCTCCTAGCTCATTTAGGACTGAATCGTTTGTTCTCTTATCCCTCCACGATATCCTCAGGAGATTCCTCCGTCTCCACATTTAACACGCTGCGATTTTGTCCTCCAATCTTTTCGTACTTGTCCACGTTTCTCTCCCGTATTATAGTAGATCTACTATGGAGAAATATTATTGTTTCGATCAGATTTCTCTTTGTCCCCATGCTCACATGTCTGTCCTTTCATATCCTCCATTCCTTGCATTGCGGATTTACCAAGTGCAATTCTTTTCCTCACCCTCCTCCCCGTTCGCATCTGCCCTACCTTTCTACTGCGGCTTTAACCGCTGAATATTGAGGAACCCACGAAAAAGCGCATTCCGATATACCACGAAAGTATGCTATTATTGTTTTGGATCCAGTAATGTTATCCATAAAATTATGCAATAATAGGCTGATTGTAAACGTTCTTGGACAGCATCGCTAGATCTGTAATAATAATATTTTGTCACTAACCACAATTTCCTGCGCCACTAAGCGGCTAATTCTTGAAGACGAACAAGGATCTCTTAACATTTAATATTTAGCATTTTGACTTAAACCGCAGCCCTCTAATTATTAACTAACATTTTTAAAAAGTTCGACCGCAGGCGCTTCTTTAAAAGCAAAGAAATTCGAATAACATTTGCTTTGAAGTTGACTCAACCTAAATATAGCCTACTCTAGACATTCACTCACCAGTTAATTGTCATGTATGTGGATAACTTTTTGGGGTGATTTTGATTTTTTCATTAACTCCTCTCGCTTTTGTCCGAATCGGAATCTGACAACAAATGATAGTAACAATGTTGATCACGCAACACAACAATTGGTCATTTTTCACAGTTTTATTATATTATTCATCAACACTGTTCTTATTGTTGCAGCCTGTCTAAAGCTTTTTAAATGTTGATTATAACTTTCATGTTTTCTACATCTTTCACACTTTTGCGTGCTCCGTCAGATGATTAAGAAGTCTAACTGATGTTTAGATATTCTATTTCCGTGACAAACTAGCAATATTACAATGATATGAACTTTAAACATAGCATTTTACATCTAAGCAGCTGAACCAAATCTACAAAGCAATCATTGTTCAATCAGGAAGAAAAACAATCAAAGACATGACTGGGGGAAACAAGGCAAACAGCATAGTAGGTGACCATGCAGTTCGCACGGGTCTGTGAATTTAAGCATCCATTATTATGTTCTACAATCACACGTGATTTGTAATTTTCAATTGTAAATATTGACTTGTTGGCACTTAACAGCATCATATCATTTAAAACTTTACCTTGAACATACAGAAGTGAACCTGGCAAATGTATCTACTTAATTACTTGACGCTTAACATAACGTGTTCCGATTCTTCCTATTTAGCCCTGAGAATGATTTAGCCTACTAAGTTCACGCGGCGTTGCTTCTTTAATTAATCGTAGACCTAGCACCACCTTATCCTTAATCAAGCGCAGTTTTTAATACTATATTTCAGAGAAGTGAACGCGAAACGGAAGCGAAGATAATTAGCCTAAGTCCGATGCACAAAACTTAGCAACAGTAAACTTCAGCATAGACTTATTCAAACTTGCTGGCAAATTCGGCATTTAGACAATCGGAATCCGCCGAAATGATCGGCAAAATGGCCTATAGTGGTCGAACGACATAATCACTATATTATACAGATACATTATTGCTGTGACTCATACAAAGCTCTTCAGAGTATACCAAGCTGGTGCTCCTCACTTATCCGTTATTGTTCTTTTAACATTAAATTTTTTTATCCAGAGAGACAAATAATTTAAAATTTGTTCCTACCGTTCTTTTTCTTTTTGTATTTGCCTTTATCTTTGCCCGTATCTTTGTTTTTGACTTTATCTTTGCCTTTATCTTTGTCTTTGCCCTTATCTTTGCCTTTATCTTTACCCTTATTTTTGCCTTTATCTTTGCCCTTATCTTTGCCCTTATCTTTGCTCTTATCTTTTTCTTGATCTTTGCTTTTATCTCGGTCTTTTTCTTTGCCTTTGCCTTTATCTTTACCCTTACCCTTGCCTTTGTCTTTGCCCGCCGCTTTGCTTGCGGGCTTGCCTTTGATTTGTTTGACATTTCCCTTATCTTTGCTTTTGTCTTTGGCCTTGCCTGTGGATTTGCCTGTGTCTTTACCTTTCGTTTTACCTTTGTCTGCGACTTTGCCGGTCACTTTGCCTGCGGGCTTGCCTTTTTGTTTGGTCACTTTGCGTGCGGGCTTGTTTTTTTGTGTGGTCACTTTGCCTGCGTGCTTGCCTTTAAGTATGCTATGTATACTTTTGGATTCGACTTCGTCGACCGTCTCTTCGTCCGCCTCTTCGTCCGCCTCTTCGTCTGCCGGATCTTCAGCGCCATCGCCTTCTACTTGCTCTACATCTTCGTCTTTGTTTTCGTCCGTGCGTTTTACCCGTCTAAACAACAAGAGAAGAGATAGATATAGCATTAAAGAAGCCAAGATGAAAGGCTGAAAGTGATGCAACTGGGCAGTATTTAGTTGAACTGACAGCAATTTACATGCATGGTCTGCAAGGTTGTGTGCTGATATCTTCGCCGCCATGTTTTGCCAAGTTGCAAAGCTTGAATTATCTTAAGACCAAAGACCTTCGTAAGTCGGTCACTTTCTGGCTGGATTCTTATCTGCACTAAACTGGTGTTTTGTTTACCAACGGCTCTCTAGTGAACAGGACTAGAGACCATATTAAGCGCATGCAGTGCTAGTCACTCGTTTAAGTAAACAGGTATCACCCTTCTGTGCTTCAACTCGAACGCATCGAAGTAACTCCTACTTCGGATCATTCTGCTGGAACAGTCGTCCGCATACTAACTATTGAGTATCGAGTATTAGTTATAAACGAAAAATAGCGGGTTATAATGACATCAAGTAGATGACCGAAATCATAAACTGGAAAGAAGATGTGCTGCATAAAATCAAAGGATAGTGTATAGTGTCGCTGCTATAGAGCTTTATGCATTACTTAACAGGTTTGAAGTACAATAATTCGATAAAGATAGGATATTCAAAACAAAGCTGAGACGTTGATTCTCGGAGTTCATGACATGATCGGGACTTCAAATGATTTGTTGGTCGTAATCGTAAGTTCCAAACTGTTAAAATGCCACTCGAAAGCCAAGCGCAAGACCACCAGCTTGCTCCCAAGCGCTGCGTCGACTTCAAAGAGTAGTGCGAACAGGTGCGAGTATAAGCCTATACATTGTAGGTGACATGGATAAGGAGAAGCATGTGGATATTGATTGTTCGTAAGTTCCAAACTGTTAAAATGCCACTCGAAAGCCAAGCGCAAGACCACCAGCTTGCTCCCAAGCGCTGCGTCGACTTCAAAGAGTAGTGCGAACAGGTGCGAGTATAAGCCTATACATTGTAGGTGACATGGATAAGGAGAAGCATGTGGATATTGATTGTTCTAAGATTAAACCAACTGCTTAGGTCAATGCAACCAAAACTAAGAAGGAAAGGATAATATGCGAGCGGCATGCAACGCCATTGAATGTTGATCCAAGAAGAGAAACGCGATGGTGGAAAACTACAACCTTAGGTTGGAAAGCATGTTGTCCATTTTGTACCACCTTTGGATGCGATAAAATCATTGAATGTAAGAAGATTAGCCAAATAGAGATCTTTTCGAGAAGACAAAATAGATGGCTGGGTAGGTCGAGTAGCGATTACCCGTACGTGTGTGCCAGTGAAATGAACGAAGGAAAGATTAACTAGAGTCCCAAACAACAACGCAATGGAAATAGTTATACTTCCGTTACAGATAGCATAAGAACAACAGAAATAATTAGAGAAGATGGACAGATAAGCTTAAGCATTGGCTCAACTTACACACACTTGTAGTAGACGAAAACAGCGCCTCCCACAGAGACGACAGCAACAATCGCAATCACGATTATCGTCGTTGACGATGTTCCATCGGTGCTGCTCTTATCTATGCGAAGTGGAGAAACAGAAATTCAAAACGCAGCAAATAATTTCGTAAATGCTTACCTGGATGTAAGAAAATTCATAGAATCTCAAACTGTTTTTAAAATCGAACTATAGAGTCTTATTTAGTCTATCCGCCGCTGATTTAAGAAATGCCCATCAAATGAAGTGCATGTGTCAGTGCAGGCAAAACTTGTACTGGGAAATCTCTTCAAAGAGGAAAGGCGATAACTATGTAGGTTTTTCCTCTCTAAAGTCGAAATCATTGCACTCCATTTAATTCTGGTTCAATGAACTACTTGCTTATACGACCTCCTCATGAAAGTACAGCAGTAATCAGGTTATTATCTTCAGTGGTTCCTCGAACTGCAGCCAACAATAATGATCATGTCATGGTGGTTTTTCTTCACCTTTCAGTTAGCACAGTGTAGTCGCTTTCTTGAAATTTCAACAGCGACCAAACAAAGTAAAGCAGTCGGAATCCGCTTACGTAGAACCCGCCATAGGCCTATGCTTTTACGTCACTGGGTTGACCTTGCGGTTGGTCCAATGATGTAAAAACATGGCTTGCCATATTTTTAATATTACAATAATTATTATTAGGCCTACATCTTACAATGTTGCTGCTAGACTGATAATCCGTCTTCCTCGATCCTATCACAGCTCTACATTCATGATTGAACAGCTTCACTGGCTCCCTCTCTCTCTGTCAGTATACAATTCAAAGTTCTTGCTTTGGTTTGTGAATGCATACTTCTACCTCGATTGGGTCTTGCTCCGAAGTATCTTTGTGACTTCATGCTTCGACCACTCTTTGCAACTTCCCGACATCCTCTTAGATACCCTGATCGCCTTAACCTCCTTATTCTCCGCGTCAATACTTCCTTCCATGGCTCAATCCAGGTGCTTTGCCTGCATAGGCCCCTCTCTATGAATTGGAATTCTACCACTAGTCTGCTTCGCAATCCACTACGGTAGTTTTCCTCAGCTTTGTCTCGCCTCAAGTCATGCCCTCTCTATCGGGGCCGATCGCACAGGTAGCGTTTCTGGAACGCTTTAGTCAAGAGCACGCTTTATAAGTGGACATGCACATTACAATATAATTATTATTATAGGTTAAATAAAAACAGGCAAACACTTATGGAAACGACGATATGATTGATTATGGCACAATTAGCTATAATTTAGTTAATGGTAATCAACAGTAAGGTCAACACATACCTTTTTCGTTCTCTTCTGCCGATAAATTATCTGTTAAATAAAAATATCACGTGGTAGGCCTATGTCTATGAATAGCCTATGCAAATGCACAATATGTTAGCCTTAGGTTCTTCAATGTGTAGTCTAATGCAATTATACAATATACAGGTAGGCCTACTTCAGTTGCCATATTTTGTCATGTTACCAGGGCATGAAATTCAACTCAATTAGGGCCATACAGAAAGAACTAGACTTTAACCTGGCCAAAGGTCCAATACATTAAGATGTAGGCTACAGATGTCAGTGCCAAGTGGAAACGCAGAGAACAGCATGCGAAAGTGCCATTAAGTGACCCAGAGCAATTTATTAAATTGCAACAGAACTTGAAAAACAACTGCAGGGGCTAAAAGCCTTTCACGAGTTCAATTGAATTTCGTCGCGAATTCACAATTCCAAAAGTTAGTTCAATGAAATCAACATGTGCAATAGAAGCAGTTTTCATAGGCCTTGTTCTTTAACACAAGACGCCAACACGCGGATTTCCATAAAATAAAGTCCTTTTGAAAAATGCATTTCTACTGCACTCAAAATTACACGTACTGCTAGCAAGGAATGACAGACTTAAAACCAACGCTACAGCGTAGGCACAGTCCAAAGAGATCGCGGCGGGTAAGATGGATCGCAACTAAGCATGCAGCGTGAAATTGAGCAGCTATCCTATAATTAGTATGAATCCGCTGGGTCCCAGGCAGCTAGTGCAAGACATTAAGTATGTGGGCAGAGATAGGGTGAATCGACTCATCAGCCAGAGCCGGCGACGCTGCCCTGCCCAATGCAAGTGAATCGGTTGCCATCGCAACCAGCTGGTCGCAATCAAGGTCAGGGACGACGCACGCCAAAAAACTTGCTTCTGCACTATACATGCATTGCTCGCTTTTGCTTACTGCCAGTGTCAGAGTCTGCCCATATTCTCTGGCTGACTCAGAAGCGAGTGACAACATCTACGATAAGACTAAGTTTGGACAACATCAGCTCAAACAAAAGTTGAAACCCACAAAGACTAAAATCATGTCCTACTATGGAGCACCAATTACATACGAGACTTCTGCCAATGTTTTGTTATGTGTCAACATTCAGTGTCAGTGACCTTAAAACACTTTATGACAAGAAAAGGATGGATAGCCTACAGTAGGCTATACAGTAACATAGCGTCGCATAAACAGTGTGTGTCTTCGCGAGTATGGGGTGAAGATGAAGGCTTGGGGAGTATGAGCAGAGCAGCTGTGGTTTGATAAAAAAAATTGCGGTTTGATCGTTAAGCTATTACACCCACTGCTTTTTTCAATATACCTACATGTAATTGAATAACACTTGATGGAAGCAACACTATGGCCTCATATATTCCAATTGGCAATGCAGCCAGTCGTGCAAGGCAGAATTGCGCTATCTTGATTATTATTATCTTCAATACAGAGAGACTTACATTCGCCTCCCCCGGGTGCAACTGCAATGAAATGACACACGGAATAAATCAATTTGCAAATGCTAAATGTACGGTTCATTGAAAACTTAATGCACTACCGTTGCATAATTGAATAAATGAATTATGCAAATGCTAATTATGCAGTTCATTGAAATCTTAATGCACCACTGTTGCATCTGCTGTAAAATTATCATGCCGTGAAAACAGGCTAAACCTACCCAAAAGAAAGAACTAGACCTATGCTAGCTCGATTACTCTCAAATCTATACTATAAATAAAACAAAATCACTCCATGAGGATTGTCAACAAAGTAGCGAAAAATAGTATCTGTAGAAACTACATTTGTGCTTTGATAACATTGTCTGTGGTTTAAGCACATTATTGCACCCCACTGCTGTCATCAGTTTAATTGAAATAGCACGATGAAGGCAGTACTATAACCTGTTGTATTATAATTAGCAATGAAGTCGTATAATAGACAAGATCTTCTTAGAATTTGGAATTCCTTCCGTTCTCTCGTCTAATAATTAATTTTACCGCCTTTTCACTGCACATATTTTTAACTGGTCGGTGCTAATTGTGTCTTTGAATAGGCCTACAACAAAATCACACCATCAGGATTGTCAACAAAGTAGTGAAAATGGCCTCTGTAGAAAACAACATTTGTGGTTTGACAACATTGTCTGTGGTTTAAGCACATTATTGCACCCCACTGCTGTCATCAGTTTAATAGAAATAGCACGATGATTGAAATAACACTTGATGAAGGCAGTACTATAACCTGTTTCATTCTGATTAGCAATGAAGTCAGTCGTATAAGGAAGCATAACGTTCATTTAGGCTAATTATCATTATCAATAGATTGGCTTACGGATGCCTGCTGCGACTGTAGCTGCAATGAAATGACACACGGGATTTATCAATTATTATGCCGTTAATTCAGATGGAAATGCAAGCCAGCTGATGCAGAGGTCGCTATGCTATAGTCTATATAATTATAGTCTAACCAATTTGGATCAGGTTTTTATTGGACAAATTGGACGAACCATTTGCCCGGCGCAAAGCGCAAGAGATTAAAACAAGTCATAACAAACAGACAACAAAGACACTCATGGTCATAACACCTATGATTTTAAATTTTTTGGTCACCCTTTTTTAGTATTCGTTTATTTTCCACAATTCTATCATAACATATGAACCAGTCTTGTGAAAAAATGCCTTGGAATTAGACTAAAGTTTGGCAATTTGGCACCCCGTCAAAGGGCGCCCGACAAAAGAGCGCCGACAATAGGGCGCCGACAAAAGGGCGACCGACATAAGGGCGCCGACATAAGAGCGGCGCTTTTAAAAGAAATAGTATCGATGAAGAGTCGGCCTAGGGGTGATAATATTATTAGTAAATAAGCAGCTCAACGACTACGCGACAACGAGCAATTGCTACTTAAATATTTCACACACGGTGTTGGTGATAGACAACATTCTCCGAGCACCTGGAAGAGGTGTTAAAATAAACAATCGAGCGTAGAAAGCGGTAACGTGAGAGGTTGGAGCGGTCGTAATCACGTGATGTATGTTTTATGTAATTATAATCAAAGGAAGCACGTCATGGAGGTATGTAATGGTTAAATTTGTTTCAAATAGCTCCACACTGGCAAGTGTAACGTAGCCTAATGATTTACGTTTCTAATTTCCCGTCATTTAACGACTCTGCGACAGTCTATTTTTGATATTTTTGGCTTCAACTTTTAGTCGTATTTCTAGTTTAAACAACTTTATGGAGTTTGAACTTCTCATTTTAACTCTTTGTTTGTATTTCTGAAATAAATTCTTAGTTTCTACACCTCGTTAAACATTAAAGTCATGTATCTAGTGGTGGATCACTTGTCTTTTTCAAATACTTTATTTCTTCCGCGATATCGTTCGCGATAATATTTCTTGTAAGAGTGTCGCTCTTCTGTCGGGCGCCCTTTTGTCGGCGCCCTTTTGACGGGTCACCGGCAATTGGTATTGAGCTTATCAAATAACACGAAAATGTGATGAATGCATGCGTTCTACATGCATAGGCCTAAATCTTAAGCACGCTACCCGGCTAAGTCCCCGCAAAGGCAGGTCGCGAAAATCAATACCGGGTCGCAGAGACCTGGACAGACCCGGCTCGCTTTCAGCCATGTATAACACCAACTCCGTCATTCCATCAGATGATTGCAACCCATATGCTCTCATCCAGATGAAAAAGACTTCTTGCCTGTTGAATGACTTTACAAGGGCACACCAATACCAATCCCTGCTACAATGTCATCACAACATGTGATAGTCAACCCACATAATTATGAGACCCAGTTCGTGTTTTGTACAACGATAAGATTCAGTGTCAGTGACTTTAAATAACAGACAAGATTAAAATGGGGAAAGAACGTAGAACCGCCACATAAACCCAACGTAGGGCATACGTCTTAAAGATTGCGGATTCAAGTTGAGTGGTTGAGGAGTGGCTTCAGGCACAGGACACAAAATTTAATGGTAACGTAAGAGTTGTGGTAGGATAGCATTGGCTGTGGCTTAAAAAGTTACACCCTCTATTGTTTTAAGTATGATTGAAGCAACACTTGATGGAAGAAACACTATGGCCTCGTGTAGGCCTATTCTAATTAGCAATGAAGCTAGTCTTATACGGCAGGATATTTACTCTCGTTTAATTAGGCCTATTATTATGAATAAATAGGCTTTTGATTATCATTATGAATAAATAGGCTATTAGTTATTATTATGAATAAATAGGCTTTTAATTACTATTTTAAATAAATAGCCTTTTATTATTATGAATAAATGGGTCTTTAATTATTATTTTAAATAAAATAGCCTTTTAATTATTATTATGAATAAATAGGCTTTTAATTATTATTATGAATAAATAGGCTTTTAATTATTATCATGAATAAATAAATAGGCTTTTAATTATTATTGTGAATAAATAGGCTTACCGCTATCTTTCTCGCGTTTAACTGCAATGAAATGAGACACGGAATGTACACAAATGCAAATAATTATGCGGATCCTTAAATTCATAACTCCATTAATCCGGTTTTGTGGTTCATCATACGTAGCCTACATGTTATTCAAGTGACTTTGCTACTGCTTTTCTTTTCAGTCTTTACCCTTTCTCTGCCATACTGCAGCTCCGAAGATGTCTATTAGGCCTATGCTTTTTAGTTGCATTATAATATATAATGATTATTTACCTAGGCCTACATATTACGATTATTTTTACGATTCTACACGGCTACCGGTACATTGTTCGTATTCGATGTTCCCGCAGTGCGTTTGCAGGCGGTTCCATAAGGTAGGTCACATATTGACTGTAGGGCCTACTTACCTACTTTGTATTCTAATCAGCAATGAAGCCAGTTGTATAAAGCAGAATAACGCTCATTTAAATATTGTTATAAAAAATTAGGCTTACACTTTTCTGCGCTCCGCTTAGCTGCAATGAAAAGACACATGAAATGTATGAATATGCAAATGCAAAGGATACAGTGCAAACAATTCGTAATGCGCACTAGTGCATCACTTAACAACAGAGTAACTGTCTATCCAGCAACACTATATATGGCCTGTTGTAATTCCTTTTGATTCAAACTCAAACATCAATTTCTTCGACCTGCCAAACAAGTCACATGACCCTGACGAGACCTTCTGAAATTGTAGAGCTGGCACCGCCACTGCTGCCTTCCACCGAGATCTTGAGCGGGGTCTCGGAAGCCTGAGGGTAGACGGCTTGGGGAGCAAGGGGCTTATACTGCTATTAATGCGGTGTACGATGGTGTTACGTGCAAATCGCTAAACCGACATTATCAAGCTGTTTCGTCCGATACAGTGAAATTCCGTGTACGCTGACGCATTGATTCGGTTTGGTTTTCTCACACGTATGCTATTCAAATGACATTATTACTGTTTTTCGTTTTTGTCTTTATCCTTTCTCTCACACACAGCTCCGAAGATGCCTATTATGTTTTTAGTGGCATGCAATGATTATTTAACTGCGTACTATGATTAGACTCTATAATCTATGATTATTTCTTTCCCTAACCCTAACCCTAACTGCATAGTGTGCATACTATGATTATTTATGCGATTGTGCATGCGCACATTGTCCTTATTCGATGCTCCGCTGTGCGTTTGCAGGTGGCTCAATAGAGTACATGCTGAATGCACTTGCTTCGGCCTACTTTGTATTCGAATCAGCAATGCAGCCAGTCGTATACGACGGAATGATGCTCATTCAATTAATTATTATTATCAAAAGATCGGCTTACATTTATCTGCGCTGCGTTTAGCTGCAACGAAAAGACACACGGAATGTATGAATATGCAAATGCAAAATATGCAGTTCATTCAATTCGAAATGCACTGTACATCACATAAAAAATAGTAATTGTCTATCTTCGGGAGATCTTTAGCCTACTTGAACTTGCGCTTGCTCTGGTCGCCGCTATCTGCGCTCGATCTCAAGAGGCGACTTTGTGGTTCCGCATGCACGCAATCCTTCTGTCTCATCTGTGGGTCCTTTTCTTTGGAATAACCCCACCATTTGGTCTGCGTTTCCTTCCGCCTGACTTGTGTGCAGAGACTCTTTTATAAACTACTGAAGACGTTCTTCTTTGGTCCTGCCTGAGTCGTGAACGCCTCTGAATAGCTCTCCTGAACAGGTGCTGTATAAATTCCATAGATATATAATAGATAAATAAACGCGGCATAAATTTCATCTCAATCCTACAGAAAGGATAACACCGGAACTTCCTGGCTATATTACGTTAAAATGCAGGCCAATAGATGTCAGTGTGAGTCGCCTTTTTATGGCTGCCGCTATTTTATTAATTATAATTACTAAACTTTATTATTAGATCTACTTCTGTGTTTTATTTCACATAATTATTTGACTTGTAACCTGGTGCATTACATGTAGGCTATGTTATAGCCTACTTGAATCTGTCATATTTTTCAAAATAAGCGAATATGCATCAACATCACGCATATAGTCAAAGAATATTACCAAGAAGCCGAGCAAGAGAACGGAGTAGGCCTACCCTGGTCAATACGCCCCATTAAGCCTGATGGGCTATCAAGTAGTACCAACCGAGCACCAATGATCACCTCGGCTGGGTCGAAGGCGTGGGCAAGAACCACCCCAGCATAATATATAGGAGAACTACGGCTGGGCAACAAGCAATGACGAAGTCATTAGTAACAGCTTCGTGTGACCAAAGTTGACGCGGTGATATTAAATTTTGAGTTAAGGCAATATCTCCTAAAGAATAAGATGATCTAAGAAAAGTCAGTCCCCAGAGAGTTTTAAGAAAATAGAACGACTATGGTTTATTAATATTAGGCTATGCATAATGAATAGCGACTCAAGAGAAGTTTAAAATTTATGTTGAATTTCAAAACAATTAATACTCACTTAATGACGGCGAGCAACGTATTATGTATCTTGAGCGAATGTCGGGATCACTCAACTTCACTGATTTGTTAACATAGTCGTGAAAAAAGCACGTTCCATTCGAGATGTTCCTGTAATACGCGACGCATTGTGTTTGTTGAATGCATTGTTTCTCACATTCTGTGTCTGGTGCTACGAGTTGAGAAAAAGAGCCGTCACTTAATCCTCGTGAATTACCGACGAAATGAGCCGCTTTTCCTAAAATAAAAACACAGTGCAGAATTTCTACAAAACGTTATAAATGCAAGAAAAGATTTTAAAGATTCAAAAAAGATTTAAAAGATTTTATGTGCAGATTTTTATAAACAACAATGCTATTTGCTCATAGAGGATGTGTGCTTGTGTAAGCAACTTAATTAAGTCAAACCAAGGAGCGCGTACTACTGTCAAGACGCAAAGCGAGCGTATATTGCTTGGACTTGGAGGCTGACACTAATGTAAATAATGCTTTTGCTTAAAAAAGGAGTCGTTTCATATCAAATAAAGTGAAGCAGGAAAACAATTTTCTTTCAAACGAATAATTATTTAATCTGATTTTGTTCTTCAATGTAGGCCCTATGCTTTTAAGAAATATGGGTGCTGTTGCGCAGTAGACATAATGTTCTAGTTTCATCATTTATTACAAATATTTTGACATAACCCAAAGCAACATTGTCCACTTGTTACCAAACCTGCTTCCGCATAATTTGTATTGAAAACTAAAGCAACATCAAATAAGTGCATGCTAATCTGAACAAAATTATATCATAACTACAATTTGAGTAAACTTGTCATATAAACTCGGTAACAAGCAGCTCGACATTATCTTAAGCCAACATTTCATTTGTTTAAAAGGTGCAACGCATTTTGATTGGTAATAACATTTAAATTTGGCCTAGGTTTATCAGTTATTAACATGGGCGGAGACCTAGGGGGGACGGTCCCCCTATGGAGGTGTTGGGGGGACGGCCCATGCATTCCCCCCCCAATCGTAGAGCGTCAAGACTAAAAAAAGGTCATCAACTTTTTTGCGGTGAAAATAGAAAATTTCGTCGAGATTTGGCCGGATGACTAAAAAAAGGTCATCAACTTTTTTGGCGACGAAAATATAAATGTTTTCGAGATTTCGCCGGTCGTCAGAAATTTTGGCCGGGAAAACGATGTAAATTTTTCTGGGACACTCAGCCATTCGTCCATCGGAAAATGTCGCGTCTTTCCGTCCCCCCCCAAGTCTCGGCCCAGTTCTCCGCCTATGGTTATTAACATTCGGTTTGCTCACCTTTCGCTTTTGGGTTGCAGACGCGTTGTACCCTGTACCGGTCCCACTTATCGTCTCTTGTTGTTCTTCGAATACCGAGTTGTGTGGTAATCCAACATTGCTTTTCGCTGTCCATTACGTTGATCCCCAAGCATACCCCCACCACAACACACCAGCGAAGACAAGCCAGCGGACTCATATTTATCATGTGGATGTTGGTTTTTGAATCTGCTCTACTGCCGCTCAGTTTTGTGACTTTTCCACTGAGTGCTGCAATACAGAAATGGAACAGACGTAATAGCCTACGACGGTTCAACGTTAACGAATAGAGTCCTATAAAAATTATGTTGACTACCTGTCAAATATCTTGTCCCACTCTTCTTATCATCATTCTGCTAATCGTTTGATCCTAGCTCTCGACCTATGCTGCCATTGCTACCTCTGAATCGATTTCCAAATACAGGTAGGTCTACTAAGTAGAGCGGTATCAAATGTCGCGGGATTAATTTCCCCAGATAGACATTACGATAGCCACCTAGTCATCAAGTCTAGCATAATAGCCGACTTTCTCCTCGTATGGACCGCTCAATCGCTCATAATTATCATTACAGTCCGACTGTCCGAGGTAATTGTGACTTCAGCAACATAGGCGAAACCGTCCACCAGATCACCAGATCAGGCTTTCTCCTCCCAACCCTAGTGGGTATAACCATGCAGTTCGCGGGCCACCGATAGACATGCTGACTCGATCTTTCTGCACATCAGCACACCAAGTACCGAGTCATGCCTGTCACGCCAGAGACGGTGGGTCCTCGCGAAGCCTTGGAAGATGTGAGCCAGGGTATCTTGAGCCTTGCACATGGCTCTACAGTCTACACCGCTCACGTGATCTGCGCTCAGGAGACGGCAGCAGGTTCACCCTCACCTTAACCCCTGGATGAAGTTGCCCCCGAGAGGAGGCAGACCCATCAGTCACCCAGGAGTTTACTTGGGTTTTTTTCTGCTGCTGCTTGAGTCCCTGACCATCAACCGATGTGTGGAGCTGGATCGCATCTTAGCCGCTACTCAGCTCTAGAACTGCTACCCTTGCACTTTGCCACGCTGCCTTCTCATCACCGAAAGATTGGACTTGTGGCCATACCCTCTGCCCTTGGCCATGCGTCGGATCTTTAGAGGCGGAATTGTGGAACGCATGCGCGGCACTTCCAGTCCACCGTCTCGTGCCCTGGCATGAAAGCGTATCCGACGGGAGTATCATGTGGCAGCCGGAGCCATTTGTATTGTATTGTATTGTATTGTATTGTATATAAGCATTTGTGTACTGCAACCCCCGCCAACCGGTCAAGATACCCCAGGAACTTAGCGATTAACTCTCCAAGGACAAGTCCATGGTAGGCCTACAACTTCGGCAACAAATGACAGCGCAATAGGAACATGCGCTGATGGGACTTCAATGGTGCACGCTTTAACCGGACTTCCCAAGTCTGTCCCAAAGCACTATAGAATATACTGTGAGTTTGCACACACATCTGCTTCGGTTGCCTCGGGTGGCTTTGTTCATTCGGACATCATGACCACCTTGGTGCAACATCGTGTTAATACTTCTGGGGGTCTTTCGCTCTGAAATGACCCATCCCCTGCAGTTTGCAACACGGTGCTAAGTGGCGATGCAACTGGAGACCAAAATGGAACCAGGAGCTCCTCGCTTAGGGTCGCCCATGGATATAAAAGAATCTTAAAAGAAGCCAATTAATGCGGAATAGGACGAAAATCTCGTTGTTTTGTTCGCTAGGTAAGGCATGATTTGGCCTTTCATGCAAAGCATTTTGGGCAAATTGCGAACATCAATGGGTAAATTATTCTAAATCGAGGGTAACACATGTGAACGACAGGCACTCGGATTTTCGTTCGAGAAGCATTTCCTCGTAAATTCCCATGGGATATAGTTTGACAAACATGAACATGAGATAGGTGTACACTGTGCTTAAAGTGTGTAAAAATAAGTGCAAGGGCGCCACATACCTTTCCAAAAGAAGTGCATGGACGCCCCTTACCTTTCCAGGTTGTGCTGGCCAAAAAGTGGCAGGACTGCATTCAGATTTTAAAATAAGTGCATGGACGCCGTCCATGACCGTCCAGCCACACTTTAAACCCTGGGCGTACATTGGAAAAGTAACCGATTGGGTTCTTATAACCGATTGGGTTATTATATGCGAATCATAATGTTTCGATTTACACATTCACAGAATATATAACTTACGTTTACAGATGTCGCAATATTCCCAAAATATGTTTAGCACTTTATCAATATAGCACCACGGAGCTTCGTGATGATTCGGATCTGGGTTGCTGAAAACAATGTCACAGAGTCTGCATTCGCGTTCACTGGTGCACCATTAGTATTGTTGTAATAGATCTAATTATAATATTATTGTATTCGCATATAAATAAAGCCCCTGTCGCAATGCGAAAGACCCAGAGAAAAGACAGCGGTTCTGAGACGGCGGAAAGAGGCAGTCTTCTGGGTAACTTCTGGGTAACTTCAGGCAAATTCTGGCAGTCCTCATTTTTATGTTTATCATTCATCTATTTTGTCACTGATTGCGGTTTATCCCTCAAGTTTTAATAAACGAAGGTACATATTGGAGAGTAGCCTACCAGTTAATGGTATTAGCACGATAGAATTATTCTCATCAATCCAAGTTCAATTGAAGTAAAAATTATTTTCATCAATCTAGCTCCTATTCGAGCAGCAATCGCCGCCACACATCTATCTACAATTTAATCAACTCCTGCTTAAACAACAATATTTTCATCAATCCAAGTTCTATTAGAGCAATAATATTTTAAACAGTCTGTTAAAGCAACAATATTTATTTATAATCCAACTTCTATTTACTCAAAATATTTCGTCGATACGCTCCAAATTGTATGCTCCAAACTGTCCGGTTCTGAACTAATTATCCGGTCACAGTAAAACGTGATTGACTGGGGGGACCAGGTTGCTCAAGATAAAGGGGAGGTTGCAGAACGAAAACCGTTCAAGAGTCATAGAAAAGATGGATAGGTTTCAATATCATAGGTCTGTTCATCAAAGGACGATTCATAAAGAAACTTTCAGAAAAGGACAATTCATCAAAGGGCTGTTTATCACGGGTTTTTTTCAAGAGGCTGTTCATCAAAGATCTATTGATGTAAAGACTTTTCCTAAAGAAACGAACTATTATACGTGGGCCAAATTACATACACATTTACACAACCTACATGAACACAAACATACGCACATACATGACATGTATTGCTATGCATGTATGTCTGCTTTGTTTGTTTGTTTGCATGAGCACTTGTTATAGGGTCGCTTCAAGCTCTCTTCTCAGAGGCGATCCAGACTACAGAGCGGAGTTTCACGCCGAAGCGCTGAGCAAGGACTTGCCCAAGGTCCCTACGAGGCGACTTGAGGTGGATTCGAACCTGCAACCCTTTGGCTGCAAGGCGACGAACATACCCACTACACCACCGCGCTCCACAAAGTATGTATTTATGTATGTATGCATGAATGTATATATTCGTTTCTATGTTCGTGTGCATGCATGTATGTGTGCGGCTGTACATAGGCCTACATTCCTTTCGTGACGAACAGTCCACTGATGAATAGCCCGTGATGAACAGTCCATTGATGAATCGTCCTTTGATGAACAGTGCTAGATCAGTGTCGTGGTCCTATGTTCGTATTAACTGCTGATAGTTGTTGAGCTGACCTAATTGCGTCCCACTTCTCATCACATTAGTATCTAATAACGTCTAAAGACAACGTTTTGTAGCATTGATAAGAATCAAATTTCTATTTGCATACCGGCAGTAATTTTTTGCATTCGTTGCATTTCCTTCTACGAACACATACTGGTCGTTATGATGGCCTGCCCAAGGTCGGCATTTCATGAGCGAAACAGTATGGGCGAGTTTTCCCATGTAGCCTACTCCTTTATCTTTTAGTGAACAACCTGCATTGAAGATCAATTTAATCCCAGGTAAGTTTAGATGCAGTGCACTGCAACAGGCAAAATTCAAGCAAAGATGAGCATAATATCCCATTTACTTAATCTGCTGTTAACTCGCGCATCGTCACACCGAAATGTGAATCATGGTCTAATGATAAGAATGAAGCAGCGTGGTGTACATGTAGGCTATAATGCAAGTTAATGTGTCGCATTAGGAGTCATGGTTCGTTACCGTAGTCGAAAGAAGAAAAGCTTTGGCGATTCGCTTAATTACTTGCATCCGCTGTTCACTCACATAAAATTAAACGACTACTTTAAAGGAAATTGGCTCAGTCATTGTGAAGTGCTAACCTATAGCTGTCGAGGACTCAACGAACTAGAGTTACTGGAGACTTCTTTGCAAATTTTCAAATGCAATAGGGTCTACAATACGTAGCTTATTGTAAATTTGATGCCGTAGTTCATACGAGCGTTGATAATTTCAATTTATTTTTAAAAATTTTATATTAAGTCTACAAAATGTTTAGGGCACGTGACTGCTCTCTGCCTGGAATTCCCTTCGGCTGCCCTTCATAAGAATCGATGTGAAAGTGACAAACCACGCAGTCGATTTATTGGAAGATTTAAAAATAGCAATAGCATAAGCTATTAAACATTTTCGGCTACTGTTCAGCATTGGAAATTATTAGGGTAGAAGATGACAGTTTTATCAAGCTAACACTTAACCCTATAAAAATGAATTATAATTATTTTAATGCTTAGTGGCTAGTCGATGAAAAAGATAGAAATCGCACCACTGTAGACTTCGTAATTATCGCCAGGACAAATATCGCAGTATTCCCATTCCACATCTATATCCATTGTGTAACACCAAACGCCGTCTCTCGTGCTTAAAGTCGGATTTCGACAGAAATTCTGTGCAGCTTCTTTGCTTCCGTCAGGAAACATATCGTCCGTTATCTGTGAATTGTTAATCGCATGGGGACGATTATCAGTCCATCTTTGGCACGCTCTTCCACTGTGCGTCACATTCCGAGATCCAATGTAAGTTATTCCTCGATATGGCATGCTGCATACTAGAGAACAATTACAAAGAATAGACAATCAAAATTGTTTGTATCAAAAAGTGTGAAAGCAATATTATGCCTGACCTGGTAAAGAATCCGTTTTATGTTTCTAAATTAAACTATTAAAACGAAACCCCGTAGGGCCTAAAGGTGAATTTAATTTTAAAAAACTGGTTATAAGAATCTTCTTATAGGCTACTTTAACGTCCTCTTTACGTTTATGGGCTCCGATTCTTTAGCATAGCCCATCACTTATTGTAACTAACTTGATTTCAACCTTTAGCTCTTTAAAGACTTCTCTCTCAGAAATTAAGTTTCCGGATGAATTATTATTCCGCAGAAACACTTTTGATTCTGTTTCTCACTTATTTCTGCGAACCGTAGTCAACTCACATTCTTAACTCTAGTTGACTATAGGGCCAATTTTGACTCAGCGAGACTTTCTATTCTGCCCCAATGCTCTTTGTGTATATCCCTCAGTTAGGTTGATAGAGTGGCATCCTCTACTCCTTCAGCGAGCACTACTTTTGTGATTATTGGTACATCTAAGATTCTAAGTCCCAATAGGTCGCAGCCCCATTGGCGTAAAGTAGGGTCTAGTGCTGGGTCCTTATTGTAGGCCTACATTCTTTAGACAGACGACATTGGTCCCTTGCTGCCCACTTGCTGCTTCTTGCCTCAGCTCTATGCCGATCATGTGCTGGCTTATGTTAATTGCTTAGCTGCTGGCGTCTTCTGTAACGTTGATGCCCCGTGTAATCGCTGCGCTCTCACTATGAATGGCATCAAAATATTTCTTTCTGAACCTATCCAACAATGACCAACATCCAATCCATCTGACTGTGTACTTGCAGACAAATGGCGTCCTTTGATTTTGCACCTATCAGCGACGAATTCCCAGTAACCTTTCCTCACAGTTCGAGTCCTCAGAGTCACTTTAGATAAGAGGTCGACTTCTCGCAGCACATTGTTTGGTCACGCACATATAGTTTTTCACAGCTTCGTTAAACTTCGAGTTGTTTACTATCTCTGTCATAATGGTACTCTGGCTCTTTTGCATGCCTTTGTCAAAAGCAGAATTAACCACTGAAGTGCGGAACTCTTAGGTCAGCTTCTTGGGTTAATTGAGCGCCTTCGTCGGATTATCCGCTCAGCTACCTTCGTCATGGGTCGCCCTCCCAAAATTCTCCAGTTTCTGCCTACATGTGTGATGTCATTTACTGACTCCCTGTTTCTCAGTTCATCTCTTAAAGAGTTGTTGCACCTGTTCAGCGCTGTCTTTTTGGTTGTAAACACTACGCTATAGAAGGCCTAAGGACCCTTCTCTGCATCGTTGCTGATGTCTATCCTGGACTGCTTGAAGCGTATCGCCAGGAAGACAGCATCGGCTTTTGTCTGCAACATTGGCTCTATCAACTGCCGTAGCAATTATGGTTGCCCTCGTTGTGGCAGTGGCGGTGTGATAAAGCGACCGTTAACCCTCGGAAGGAGGCAGATAGTTAGACAAGCAATAATGCCTAATGATTTCCGTAACTCTGGTCACATGTATATCAAAATAGCCACAAAAAGTTTAGTACCATATATTTGCGCAACATCGGACCCATTTGCTTTCACTTCAGAAACAATAATAATAATAATAATATTTTTTCTTTAATTAAACGCCTGCAAGACGCACTGCGCTTTACATTTACAGGTTATGCAGTAATCTTAATTAAACTTAACTACCAACTGAACAGACAGCTTTGTAATTACACGGTGCCAATGGCAGCCTACAAAGCAAATCCGCCCAACGGGGGCTCGAACTCACTACCTCTCGCACTCTTGGCCAGCGTGTTAACCACTAATCTACCGGGCCCCCCCCAATGCTCTTACTCAGGTTTCTATCAATCTAGCGGGGGGATAAACTTAGATTTATAATGCGCTTACCGTATTTTGTTGACTCGAATTCTCCCGTAACGAATATTAAGTTCAGAAAGAAATATAATTCAGCGAGTGGATGAGTTGACCTCTGTTTATATTTGTCACCCTGAAACAAGTGAACACAAAACTTAAAGCTTTTTTTATTCATTTATATTTTTTTAAATATTTTTTCTGTTAGTAGACTAGTTAAGATTTATGACTTCTCTCACTTGCGTTTTTGTGATCTTGTTTCAATTGCATATTATCTGTAGACCCACACTTTATACGATATTGTAACATTAGCATAATAATGATAATAATAATCATCATCATCATTGTTATCATCATCATCTTAATCATCATCATCATCGTCATAATCATCAATATGATTTCGGTGACCATGTATCTATTATGTGTAAATTATTCAATTAATTCTTTGCCCTGACTCAAACGCATCTGTTGCGTAAATTTTATCTTATTCTATCCTAACTAACTTCAGCTATTACGCCATCCATTGTAACAGTATATGGCATCATGGGTCTGTGTTGTAGGCCTACTATGGAATTTATCACTTAAGATTTTTGCAAACTCAAATTGCTTACCATGTCAACGTATTCGGTCGGTTAAATGCCTCGTAGTCGTCATTTTCAAAGTAAATCAGACTTAAATGATCCTTAACCGACATTAGATTTTGCGAACAGAAACAATTCAACGATTACAATATTAACGTTTTTGTTATGACTTGAAAATTTAAAACGTCATAATGCAATTACAACTATGTAGGTATGACGTAGGCATAACTCAGTTGGACATAATGATCGCGAAGTCGATTAAGAACGATAATTTTCCGTTAAAGACTCCATCGACAGTCCGCAACCGGTTAAAATGTAGGCCTACAGATATGGAATTGAAACAAGATCAGAAAAACGCAAATGAGAGAAGAAATAAATCTTAACTAGTAACAGAACAGACAGCCTGTGATACACGGCGCTAACAGCAGCCTAGAAAGCACGCCTATCCTACGGGAATTCGAACTCGGGTCCGCTGATCTCCATGCCAGTGAGTTATCCTGAGCTGTGCTGGGGTAAAGTTCGAGGTGAGTACACGCTACGGTCGAAAAAATCTACTTTTTGGGAGGCAATTTGCCTTCGTTAAATTTTCTGATGACCTTTTTTAGTCATCGGATTATTTTCAAGTTGTTTTGCCTCGTAGTGCGTTTACCGTGGCGAAAGATTCGCTAATTTAATTCATGTTAGAAATTTTATTTCTTATGTAACCAAGTTTTCTACTTTATTCTTGTTTTTTTATCTTGGCTCCTTGTGAGGTAAGCATGAGTTGTATAAACGCGTATGCCCGCGTTACGGAAGAAAAGACGCTATGCATAATTTTTTTTAATGAGTACACGCTGCATACTCGCGTAGCCTATACCACCCTGATGTTATCCAATGCATTACCGCACCCCTCCCATGAATTTTGCATCAAGATGGTAGAGTAGAGGCGTAGCCTACATCTGACTGGTTGAGTTCTTGTGTTTGTAGAGGCGACCTTGTAACGGCATGTGCTGTGTTACGGCGCCATGGAAGTTGTCGTCATTATTATTATTATTATTATTATCAGATCTATTAGAGTGTAGGCCTAGTTGTTTAGGCGTCAGAGACAGAAAAGGAAACGAGTGTAAAGAACTAAGACAGTTAAGGAAACAGGGCTGAATTGTAAATAAATTGCGGTATTTGTTAAGCTATGGTCACATAATATAAAGTAATGGATAAGTAGATTAAATACATTTGTGCGCACCACGACAAGTTGCACGAAACTTTAACAAAAGTAGACCGTTAGCCTGACAGATAAATATCAGACGGAAGACCTGAAAGGCGTTCAACAATGTTATTATTGTGAACACAATAGACAGTTATGAAGCACCTTTATGTCCTTAGTTCTTCCAGTACAGGACTGCACATCTGGCAAGGGGCCGTCCATAAAGTACGTCACGCTCCAGGAGGGGGAGGGGGGTGTAAGAAAGTGTGACAGTTTGTGACAGGGGGAGGGGCGTCAGTCCATGTGTGACGTCACACATTTATTTTTTAAATTCTTTATTATATTTTTTGTTCTTAGTACCTAAAATCCGACCCGGCCCGGCCAGGCGTGTCTAAAACCCGGCCTGGCGGGATAAAAGTTGATTTCTCATCACTATCAAAGCGTTTAGGGACACACGTCACTATCAGAGGGATTAGGGATAGCATCCTAGGGTTTAGAGGGGTAGGTAAATGGTTATGTTTTTTTTTAAATCCGAAATTGTGACGTACTTTAGGGGGGTTCGAGATTTGTGACAGTTTGTGACAGGGGGAGGGGGGTCAAAATGGTCAAAAATAGCGTGACGTACTTTATGGACGGCCCCCAACGTAGCTTCTCCACTCTCCTCTGTCAAACGCCACTTCGACAGCAAATCACCTTCCATAATTATGCTTTGCTTTGAACACTGCCACTAACAGATGTGTTTATTCCTACAAGCTAACGTTGCTTGCTTTGCTTTTAAAACATGTAGATCATGTAAATGATTTAAGGGTATTAAGGATGAAACTTCATTGGTAAATACATATTGAAATGAAAAGAACTTACAATTGCTGCACTTCTACTAAAATGATGTGGATATAAATTGAATGCTTGATTGAGAATAAACACATGACAAAAATAATGACACGCACTTGATACATGTTTATGTATTTATACCCTGCATACTTCACGCCAACATTGTTCGTTAACAAATAAACTATACAGTTTGCAACTCGAAAGTTTTACCACCAATCAGCTACTAGCATTACTGCTTATGTTCCATCAAATTTAAGAGGAACTTTAGTCACGTAAGCGTCCTTTCTGTCCTTGTCATCTGGTTGCCAACAGCTCTGACGTTATAATCTCTGCAAGCACGTCAGCAACTCTGAAACAAGCAGAAACACTGCAACAATAGGAAGCATGTTGCGCGAAACAGACAAAGAAAGTCTCCAGTCAGTCAATTTTATGCACTCCGCAGACTGTAAGGATTGAACACAATGAACAGGCTGCACTGTGACATTGAACATGAAGTTGAATATAAAGAAACCACGGCAATAATAATTGAATTTCGATAGACAACGTTATGGGTGAGAGCACACAGCTCAGCATTTCCAAGAGTGTTGTATATTTGCGTCAACAAGATTACACTTAGACTTAGATGTGATAATGTGACCCATAGAACGCTGCTCAGCTCATCACTGCTCGTTTCGCCGTCTTTCAACGGTGAAATCGCCTTCCATCTGACAAAGGCTGAGGATCTCAAAGGGTTTTCCTGAAACATTGATTTCTGCTGATTCGATTTTCATCCGAAATCCATGCATGGCCCTCTTTGAATTTCTGGTCAACGATAATTAATTATAGTCATCTGATTGTATCCATCCAGCCACCTCGTTCAACACGCTCCTCATCCTCCATTACACTGCTTCGCCCTCCCATCACTTCATCACTGAAATTCGCAAACCGCTCCATAGCCATTGCCGTTCCACCTCTCTGGAACAAACTTCCGCCAGCACTTCGGCAAACTTCCGACCCATCATACGAACTCACCAAAACTCCACCTCTCGCTATCTCCCCACAGGTCTTTCACTCAAAACTGAAAACATTGCTCTTTCAAAAATCCTATCCTGATTCTTCTTCTCCTTACATCCCCCGCCACTTCAACTCTAAACATCACCCACCTTAGCCGTCCATCTATCTGCCTGCCTGCCTGACTCTCCAGACTTGACCCGCTGCCTATCGATTTTGTTTTGATTGAGCGCCTGTGAATAAGCTGGTTCCCGCGACTTGGCTTTTGTGGGCGCTGTAGAAGTTTCGAGATTACGATTACGATTACGATTGTAACTCCGCAACGGGGGGGAGGGCATATGCTCCCGTGCCAGTCCCAAGTTTGGAGAAATGAGGAGGGTTGTTCGGCAGAGTGCAGATACATTAATAAATGCGAAGTCATCGACGCCAAGGCCTTTTTATACCCTTTTTCTCTCGTGGTCGAATAATATGATCCATATATTACATGACTCCATACATACAATACAATACAATTAGTCATTTATAACGCGCTTTAACAAAAACAAGTCTTGCACAAAAGCGCGCTTCACTACAAATCTAGTTATAATACAATGAAAACAAATGAGTTTTTAGCTTTGATTTAAATTCTGCAACAGATGAGCACGGGCGAATGGAGGTTGGTAGACTGTTCCATTCTTTAGGTCCTGATGCTGAGAAGGCACGGTTTCCAAGCTTCGACGCTCCTCATCCTCCATTACACTGCTTCGCCCTCCCATCACTTCATCACTGAAATTCGCAAACCGCTCCATAGCCATTGCCGTTCCACCTCTCTGGAACAAACTTCCGCCAGCACTTCGGCAAACTTCCGACCCATCATACGAACTCACCAAAACTCCACCTCTCGCTATCTCCCCACAGGTCTTTCACTCAAAACTGAAAACATTGCTCTTTCAAAAATCCTATCCTGATTCTTCTTCTCCTTACATCCCCCGCCACTTCAACTCTAAACATCACCCACCTTAGCCGTCCATCTATCTGCCTGCCTGACTCTCCGGACTTGACCCGCTGCCTATCGATTTTGTTTTGATTGAGCGCCTGTGAATAAGCTGGTTCCCGCGACTTGGCTTTTGTGGGCGCTGTAGAAGTTTCGAGATTACGATTACGATTACGATTCCGGTATGTGCGAAGTGTAGCAAAATCACTTCGCGAGGACGAACGAAGTCCTCTGGACTTGGAGGCGGAACATGGCGTGACCATCGATGCCATGTAGGATGGAGAGGTTCCGTAGTGGATATGAAACATCAGGAGCGAAATTTTGAAAGCAATACGAGCAGTCGAGCACGGATAGGAAGCCAGTGTAGTTGTTTCAGAGTTGAAGTGATGTGGTCTCTGGGACCAAGACCTTTTATCAGGCGAGCGGCCGTATGAAGAACTGAAGACAGGGGTTGAAGTGTTGATGATGGAAGACCCTATCAATGTTCTATCATCCGTTTCTTCAGACGTTAACGTTTTCGTTTCGAATCATACAAATCGCACATGTTTCAAACTACATTGCTACGACCTTCACGAAAGTGTCGTAATAATTCAGTTCTTCATTCTCATGCTACAATCATTGCACTGTGCATCCAGTTCAGAAGCTGTTCATATAGTGCAAAAGGGAGAAAATTCAACGTTGTGGCAAATATACGACTGTCATCCTCGTATTCACCTCTGAATTATAAGTGCTGTGCTCATTCTTTAATTTTTGCAAACTTCGCATAGGCCCATTCGTGGTAAGAACGGAGAACGTTTCACGGTTGTTGGGTTCCTCTAGGTGCCTCTAGATATCCGTCTCTCTTCGTGTGTCTCAGGTTCTGCCATCGGTCCTTTTCATATCTTCTCCATACAGCTGATCTATGTCCTTTACTGAAGCCATAGGGACTCCTGCATCAACAGTCACTCTTCGCTGATGATCTCCCTACATACATCCATTCCCATCCATATGGGTGGAACAGAATTTAATTACAGAGTACGCGGACGACACGTGCCATCACGGATGCGGCCAACCAACGGTGAAGAGTTGGAGTATGTGTCCACATGGGCCGAGCGTAGTAACCTTATACTAAATACAACCAAGTCCAAAGAATGATTATAGCGCGACGGGTATAGCTGATGCATATCCTCCAAAGATTGAGGGAATGGAATGCGTCGACACAATGCGGATTCTAGGTGTAACTGCAGCACGACCTAAGTGTAGGCTAGTGTACCCTAGCTATGACACTATCTCGATGAGATCCTGGAAGCTTGTGCCACTTCACTTGGCGATCTTTGGTTGCTAGGTGCAATTGGCCCACCTCCAACACCCATGACTGACTGAGGACCGCCTGCTCCAGGAACGACTTTCACGTCTTTCGAGGTCTTTTCCGTCCAGGTTTCAAGGCTCGTATATCACAATTTTGAACCCAGAGTAAAAATGATCGGCACTTTGTCAATATATAGAGTGTGTTTGCAAAAAAATTACTCTGTCATAATTGTCGGTTCAATTAAAATTCCAATGGTTCAATTCAATTCCAATAACTGATTGCTCCCCTTTTCTTTATTTTCAGATAGCTTAATTTTTGTCTCTCACAGTGTAGGCTACCAGGTTGCGGTTTTTCAGCCTGTTTTTGCTCATTAAACGAATACACATTCATTATGTTAACTTACTCTCTCGATACCGTTGCTACTAGCTTCGCCAGCTTCGAATGGTTGCTCACTTTCTTTCTCCCGATGCGCTAGTCGTTCTTATGAAAACATGCTTGCTTTATTATTAACCTAATTAAATTATTTTGATCCTTGTTGACCTCCATTTGGAGTCCTGGGACGATTAGATCGGTTGCTCGACTCATTAGGCGAATTTTCAAAATCAACTATAGGCCTATCTCTGCCTGCATGCGTGATGTGTTGCACTGTGTAATCCAACGTATCTCGTGTTCGATTGATGCTCTGGTTTCACGCTGCATCTTTGGTTGCGCTTCACCTTATCTACACGACCTCTGTCGCCCATGCAGTCTCTGACGTTGATAAATAGAAGTCCGATTGGTGAAAATACTTTTACTTAAATAGAGGCGGAATTTGTGAAAACAATCTTGATGAAATGATAGCTGGATTGATGAACAATAATTTTTATTTAAATAGAAGCTGCAAAATAGTCACTGCCTATAAATCGAGCTTCCCATGTATGAAACGAATTATTGCCTGAGCATATGCTGTATCGATGAGAAGGATTCTTACCAAACTAGGATTGATTAAAAGCTAACTGGCCTAATGCTACAACGAGCGCATAATTTACGACGCCACACATATAAGTTAACAGTTAGATCTATACTGCATGCTTTCTTGGACAACGTCGTAAGGTCTTAAAATATTTCGATAGTTCACAATTTTGTTGCCTCAAAATGGATCAGTTGAAGTCGTATAAGAAATCATAAAAATCTCTTAGAACTTCATATTGATTTTTGCATTTGAACTTAAAACGTGATATAGTAACGATTACCAGTTATGCTAGCCTACTTACAATAACAAAGTACGGCTATAGGCGCCTTTTTAAACTCAACGAAAATCGAATAGCAGTTGCTTTGAATTTTACTCGACATAAAAATTAACATAGTTCTCTCACCATGTATCTGTCAATTGAATTACTTTTTCCCCTTGGAAGTTGGATTTTTCTTGGATTTCAATTTTGCACGTTCTCCCTTTGAGCTTTTTACAGCTGCGGGACCTAACAGCAAATGATAATAACAAATATTAATTCGGGTAGAATAAATTGACCATGTTTCAAATTTATGCCAAGCTCTTGCAGTCTCTTTGGATCAAACGAAACTTTGGTGGAGTAGGGTGGGGATTGGTGGGTTTGGTGGGATGAAGCCGGAGTTGAGCCAGGGTGGCCGCGGCGTTGGAGAGTGAACAGGACGAAAAATTAAAATTTGCTCATGAGGGTGAAGTTATGTTAGAGCGGGTCGTGGATGGGGTGGGGCTTGGTAGGGCAGAGTGGGGTGAAGTGGGTGGAAATGGAGGTGGAGTTAGTGTGAACTGGGCGGAATGTGGGAGGGTTGAGTGTGAGGGCGGAATAAGGCGAAAAATCAATATCTACTCCAGAGGGTGTGGCTGGGTGGGGTGGGTTGAGGGTATGGGAAGGGGTGGGGTTTGGTAACAAAATGCGCATTCTAGAGATTCAAACTGCGTGGTTTAGAGATTCTGCAAAAACGTAGGCCCAAGTTAAATTCGAAAAAGCAAGCGAAAATCGGAAAAATAAGTAAAAATAAGCCTAATTCAAAAATGTAACAAAGGTACTATATAGGCATAAGTCTCACTACAATAGGAGTGCAAATTCGGCATTTACGCAATAAAAATCTGCTTAAATTTTCGACAAAATGCGCATTGATACAATTATATATATTACTGTCACTATACTAATCCGTCCAAAGTAGCATATACGCACCAGGCTGGTACATACCTGCTTATCCATTATTGTCAACATTTTATCCAGAGAGACCATAATAGGCCTATACTATAATTGTTGTTTAAATTATCTGTCTACCTTTTGGTGGAGAGACTTTCTTGCCTTGGACATCACCAATGTTCAAAGGCAAGTTGTTTGGGTCTCCAATTGCTTCTTTGCGTTTAAGGTATCTAAAATAATAATTAAAAAGATAGATAACTTTAAAGAAGTCAGGATTAACCCTTGAAAGTGAAATCAACGGTGCTGCATTCAATTTAGTGAATGTAACGCCCCGACGTTGTGTTATGTTCTTTTGGTAGCCCTGTTGATCTTGTTGGAAAGGGCGCCGTTTTAGCTGCCAGCTTTGTATTTTTATGTATTTTTATGTTTATTATTTCACTATCTGCGTGTCAAGCCTCTTGCCCGCCTGTTTCATGCAAGTTGCTGTCTGTCAACTTAATTTTCTTGAATGAATTAAATATATAGGCATAGCCTATATACATGTTTGTTTTATTAAATAGCATTCACGTGTCAAGCCTCTCGCCCGCCTGTTTCATGCAAGTTCTTGACAACCGCGGCATTCGATCGATTCCTTCTTTGTAGACCCACAACTTTTATTCTTTTACTATCTGCATGTCTGCGGTCTGTCAACTTAATTTATTATTATGTCCTTACCCTTAGACGTTAGACCTTAGTCCTTCCCGTGCAGATCTGCACATCGGGCAACGCAGTCTCTCCACTCCACTCTGTTCATCGACACCTCAACAGCATCAATTATTATTATGTCCACTCTAAGCTTAATTGCTGTAATTCCACTTTCCTTGAGCTGGAATCCAACCAAAGTAAGCTTTTACGACTCATCCAAAATGCATTCTCCCGAGCTGTCACCAGAACACAAAAAACATCACCACACTACTCCCGTGCTGAAATTAATTAATTTGTTAAAGATTAATGAGCGCATCAACATAAAATCCATCTCTAACCTGTAGGCCTATGTGCCAACAAAATACTCGGCTACAGTAACCTCGCGCACTTTTTAAATTAACATCCTGTCAGATCGTTCTAACCGATTAGTCTCTCACTATTTCACGTCCATATCTCGTCTCAGGTTCTCTAACCCATCCAGAGTCCACCATGCTCCTCGATTTTGGTTCGGTCCTCCCTCTGAACTCGAAAATTATCGCTTTAGTATTCATCTACGGCAGCAGTTCAACTTTTTTTCGGGGGCTCATTTACTAACAGACTTACATGCTGCACAGCTCAACAAATCCTGCCATAAATAATCCACCATACACTTTGCTTTAGAAGCTGTTTCGCCTTCAACTTAACCTGCCTCAATGTGACTCATGGCCTTCTCTTCCATCACTCGCTGCTGGCTTCTAAGGGTTTCATGTGTAGCTAACTAATATTGAATCTTACGCCAATTACTTTGATATTAATGCCCTCATTTTTTACATAGCAATTGTATGAGAGATTCTGCCAAGAATGTCGCTCAGTTTGTTCAGATTGAAATATTTAATTAAAAAAGCAATCAAAAAGGTAGGCTACTTCAGTTTTGGGGCGCGTGAAATTTTCCACTCTCACCAAGACCCAATTTCTAGCACGCCAGCTAAAATTGGTTCTACATGCCAGAGCCTCTCCCAGTTCGAGAGACCACGATAGGGATGAAAGTGGTCCTGAGACAGCGAAAAGTGACACTAGATCCACCAGTTTAATAAGGAAGAACGCATCGATGGAAGAAGCTGGTTCCACAGTGAGAGGTCAAGTAAAACAAAGGCTCGCGTTTTAGCCATGGCAGTCGTAGCCGTTGCATGGACATATCGGTCAAAGGAGCGGAGCGGTCGAAGAGAAGTGGCCGAGGTCGGCAGACGGATGAGGTCGGTCGCATAGCTCGACCAATGTTATACGACCGGTGAATTAATGTGAGAACCTTGAGTTGAACCCGATCAACAATAGTGAGAGAAAGAAGGCTATAGGCCTAATAATTATTCCGGAGGGTCTGAACTAAGTTTCAGCAAAGCGTGATGAATATGAGGATGTTTCGTGGACGAAATTATTAGGTAAAAACCTACTTAATTAAAATTTAATATTTGCAGCAGACTTTGGATAACGAGGGACAGGAATTGATTTGTGCAACATGAAGAATCTGAGGTTTAACTCAATTCAGCCAAAAGGAATCAGCGTGTGTGTTTAT
Source organism: Lumbricus terrestris (assembly GCA_949752735.1). NCBI lineage: Eukaryota > Metazoa > Annelida > Clitellata > Crassiclitellata > Lumbricidae > Lumbricus > Lumbricus terrestris. Next base: position 19,130,834 of record OX457039.1, on the reverse strand, counting down.
GCCTATATTTTGGAGATTACATTAGATGTAAGAAGGATTTTCAAATAAAGAATTTTCACGAGCACGAAATGATGACTGAGGAGGGGAGTAAGCATATTATGTGCGCGTGTGACGGTGAAATGAAAACGGAAATGAAAACTGAAATGAATGACCAGAGAGTCAGTGGACAACAACGTTGCATGGAAATGGTTAAGTTAGATTAGATAAGTTTCATGCGTTCAGTTACATATCTAGAACAAAAAGAAAAATTCAAAGATGAATTAAAGCATTGGTTATAGACTTGCATCAGTTTGTAGTAGGCGAAACCAATGATTGCCACCGCGAGGACAGCAGCGACGACGTACACATAAGTGTAGTCAGATTCTTCGTCTGATTCTGTGCTAGCTTCTTTGCCAGCTTTGAGAAGAACAGAAGCAGAATGTCAAATCATTGCAACGAATGCTTTTTAAAATGCTTATTTGGATTGCGGAAAGTTAAGATAGGCCTAATCCTACTCTTTTAAAAAATTTCTTTTATGTATGCATGTATGTATGCAGGTATGTATGTATGTATGTATGTATGTATGTATGTATGTATGTATGTATGTATGTATGTATGTATGTATGTATGTATGTATGTATGTATGTATGTATGTATGTATGTATGTATGTATGTATGTATGTATGTATGTATGTATGTACTATGTATGTATGTATGTATGTATGTATGTATGTATGCATTTCTTATTTGTAACTGACTGCGGTATGTCAGCAAGAACTCAATAAAACGATCATATGTAGATTTTCTCCCGGAAAATCAGATCTATTCCAGAATAAATTCGCCCCCATAATCATATTCTGAAATAAAGTCTCCCGGGTGAGAGAGAATATTTCCTTCGCCGACGAAACAAAGTCTCCCCGTTCACGTAAATTGGGCTACAGTTGCATACAATATTTAACAAGACAATAATTATACATGTATATACACGTACACTTTTATATGCGAAAATTTCTTCCAACACTGAGTTTCGGCAAGGAAGAGACTCTGCTTCGGGAAAACTTTATATCGTCACACCGGCGCTCTTTGCCACTTTTTAAAATACTTTCAATGTGGACCTTCCAAATAAGGACTTGATCGACATAAACATATTTAAACTTGATTGAGTTTACTTGTGAAATAAGATTCTAATTCACAGATAGGGCTTCCGTGGCATCGGGAATTTGCTTTCGATTGGCTTTAAGTTGAAAGTAGCCTACACGAAATCAATTCATCACCTGCTTTAACTCAGATTCATGATTTCGAAAAGTTTAGCATTAATTTTGACCTATTTGAGGCAAAAATGTTGGTATCATCAGCGAAGAGAACATTTAGGATCGTAAGTGCTTGAATTGATATATGCCTACTAGACCACCAAACATTCATATCAATTTATTTTATAGTCTACAGTGTAGCCTCGCAGTTGGCTAGTAACGAGAAACGAGTTCTGCAATTACTTTACACATTCACCTTTTTAAAGAAAGTAATCCCAGTAATTGCTGCGGTATCTCTGCAAAGCACGAAATTCGGAGTTTTGAGCAGTGGATATAACTGACTTACATTAATACGAGGTAAAAAATTTAAGTAGGCTATGCGCCAAACTGCAGCCATTAGTCATAATAATCACACTCCAAAGAGATTCACATGGCTTATACTTTTTGCGTTATAGGCCTATCTAAAAAGGTTTTAAATTGAATATTAGGATATGCATATCCTGTCATGATTATAGCGTCGCATGATAATGGTAGTTTCGTCGAAGCTTATATAATTACAATTATAACACATAATATTATGGACAAAATAGAATAAGAATAATTAACATGGTAGAAATAACATTTACGAGATAATTAGCAATGATTCAGATTATGATGATCGACAGACTAGTTAGGTCAACAGATAGCTTACCTGCTTCGTTTTCGTCCGCTTTTGCGAAAACATCTGTTTAAGGACATGACAATTCACACTGAATGAATGAATACGCAAATGCACAATAGGTAGGCCTACGTCAGTAGCGTAGCCAGGAATTTTTCATGGGGGGGGTTTATGGCCGGAAAACCTGTTTTTTGCTATTTTTTCTTACTTAAATAGAAAAATAACCTTAAAAAAACCTTTTTTCCGGAGCCAATGGGGGGGGGTTTAACCTCCGAAACCCCCCTTGCCTACGCCACTGGCCTACGTCTTAATGTTCCTCAATCCCTAAGCCTAAAGCACTACAGGTAGGCCTACTTCATCTGTTACATCAGCAGAGCATTAGTATTAAATAAATCCGAAAGAAAAAACCTGAGCCTGGCTAATGTGAAGTTAAATGTATGGATGTCCGTACCAAGCTCACAGTACTAGGGCTGCCAACTTTTGATTTTGCCATTCCGGGACTCCTTCAGCCACTCGAAGTGCCATTACCAATTTACACAATCCACAGAAGCGTATAATGTATGGTAACTAATGTTGTGTCAGCCCAGTATAGAACCTACATCTACAATCTACTAGAAAGTTCTTAATAATTTCAGACAAACCATCAAAAGACATAATTTTATAGTCTAAATCTAAGACAAAAATCAACCTCAAGAAAAACATTTCAAGCTTCAGTCACCTATAGGCTCACCAGAGTAAAACTTTTCAGCCCAAATTGAGGGAAGTTCGTAGGTATCGTAGGCTCATAAGTCTGCGACCGGAGAGCAGAATTTATATTAAACTTAGGACCAATTCTTAATATATTATAGGGCCTAGGCCTACTTATGTGCGTTAAGCAGTTCCAGAACACTGGGCACAGAGTCGCAGAAATCAGCACATGTCATGCTAACAATTGCTTTATTAAGGTCGGTGAACTCTCGGTGCTCAGGTAATTGCGATTATTAGACAACAGATCGTCAAAATTCTGAACGCCCTCTCGCAATTAAAGCATTAAAACTGGACACAATATGCTAAACCGAAAATCGAGTGTCAGTGATTTGAACAGTTTTTGAAGACTTTAACTCCTGATGTTCAGCCAACAATGCAATGTATACACGTCTGATTGTATAACTGTTAAATGATTGGTTTAAAAATAAATGATTGGTTGATAGAGAGCAGGACGTAAAAATCATCGTACAAATGGCTGAGTTTAGTAAGCAAAAATTAATAGGAACAATAATTGTGCTAAGTGGATCTGGACCAAATTCCGGGACAATTTGAGATCAATCCGGGACACGGGACGCACAGGGTCGATTCCGGGACTGTCCCGGCGAATCCGGGACGGTTGGCAGCCCTATACTGGTACTGTCACAGTACCAGTATATGAAAGTAAAATGTACGTAAGTGACCGAACGCCTTCTAGTGTGTAGGTCTTGCCAGTCTCAGCACATGTCTTCAAGTGAAACATAACTTTGTGAAATCCAATTTGGTCTAAGAGCTAAGTTATGCAAACAACCGTCAGACTATACATCGGAATAACCGTCACTTGGTGCAAAAACAAGCGTTAAACAGTAGATGTTTCACCATGCATTTTAATGACGAAACAAAGCTTTCTGATGAATTCAGAATTCGAACAGATATATTTAAATGAAATCAGAATGTGCAGTGGAAACAATTCTCCATTGGTGTTGTTCTTTCAAACAAGAAGTCAAAATTCGGAATGGCAATCAAATTGTCATCCAACTTTACTCAATATTACATTTGCACATCCTGCTATGGCATGTGATGTCTAAACAGACCTAATTTTTAATATCACTAGATAGTGCTGCAATTACCTGAGCCGAATGTATCTGCAATGAAATGACACGGGGAATGTATTGATATGCAAATTACACAATATGCAGTTAATTAAATTCGCAATGCGCAACAGGAACATCAGCCGTCAAGTTACCACGGCATAAATTTAAAATCAATCCTGCAGAAATGACTTGATGTTAATCTGGATATATATTTTGCGCGGAAATGCCAGTGTCAAATTCAAAGGCAGAAACCAGCACACGAAAGTAAGATGCCCTAAGTAACCTACAACGCCTTCTAGTGTGAATTACCTATAACTCATTTTAAAATGCAACATAACTTTGTAAAATCCAATTTTGGTTAAAAATAACTCTAAACGCTGCGAATGAATCATGGAATCACGTGAATGAGCAAGACATGACGAAATGCACAATAGGAGAAGTTTTCCAACAGTCAGGCTGCTTTCTGAGGCAATTGAAAACACGATGCAGTATTTATAATGTTGAAATAATATTCCAACTTTACTCAATAATAAGAGCATCACTTACTGTTCTCTGATTTGACCTCAGCCCCACCTGCAATGAAATGACAAGATGTGCATCAGATTTCAAATCATAAATGCATGAATATTTCAACTCAATCGTATGGAAAGAGCAAGATCTGAACCTTCGGTTATATTACCTGTAGCCTGCATTTACAGATGCCAGGGTCAAGTGCAAGAGCCGAAACTAGCACAATTAAGTTTAAAAGTCCTTGAGCGCATTCTTCAAACCATGGCTCAAATTCTTGTATCCCCAAATCATATTCGTAGCTTTACTTTGCGCTTTCTCCACTTTTGTTGTCCTATTTCAAGTATCGACTCATGCCTGGATGCAGTACTTCAACTGTGGCGTATACCACAAGTGCTTTGTGCAATCCAAGGCGTGTATTCTCGAAAATTACTTTTCCGACGTGTATCCTAAAAGGCATAATCACATCCATAGGCCGTAAAACAAATCGTACCTTGACGTTTCAAACTCCAACTCATCGGCAACGATGAAATACATGTATTTTTTTCTCGTCATTAGTACGTCACATCGAAAACAAGAAATGCAAGCTCGTCCTATACAGTTGCAACTATTAAGGTATGCCTATACGTTCTAAGGGTGCTACAGCACCCTGGTTGGCAGTTCTCAGGGCCAGCACTTTGAGGGCGTGTAGTTTCGGAAGTGATTAAATTTCGTAGCGAAAATGCTGCAACATCATTAAAATTAATACAAAATCATCGTTTAAGAAAGTTGTCAACATTCAGATTTATCAACTCGAACTAACTATTTATGAAATCGCATGAAGTTAATAACTAGCCTATTGTTGTAATGTTTTATCTTTGGGAAGTGTGGCCATTAAACAGTGAGATATCATAAAGTAGGTAACGCGAGTCAATCCTCTTGACTGGCCTTTTGGAATAAGACAAACAAAATTAGAGGTTAACATGTCATGTTATTGGTTGAATCTTACTTTCTAAAAGCATAGTTCGGCTAATCATCTTCTTCTCTAGTTCTCTGCCTCCTTCCCGAGTTCAGGTGTCAAGGAGGCAGAGAACTAGAGAAGAAGATGATTAATTAAATGCTTTTAGAAAGTAAGATTCAACCAATAACATGATAATGTTAACCTCTAAATTTGTTCATGTCTCCTCCATTCATCTCTATAGGACTACATATATGTTTGGTTCTTCTTCGAGCTTTCCATTTTCATTTGTCATTATCCAATCCAGCATCATCTGTCATGGTCCTCCTCTTGTTTGCTTCTCCTTCATTCTTCCTTCGATGGTCGTTCTCGACAGCCGTCAAATTATCTCGGCATAAATTTAAAATCAATCATGCAGAAATGACTTGATATGAATCTGGATATATATTTAGCACGGAAATGTCAGTGTCAAATTTAAAGGCAGAAACCAGCACACGAAAGTAAGATGCCATAAGTAACCTACAACGCCTTCTAGTGTGAATTACCTATAGGCCTAACTCATTTTAAAATGCAACATAACTTTGTGAAATCCAATTTTGGTTAAAAATAACTCTAAACGCTGTTAATGAATCATGGAATCACGTGAATGACCAAGACATGACGAAATGAACAATGGAAGCAGTCTTCCAACAGTCAGGCTGCTTTCTGAGGTAAGTGAAAACACGATGCAGTATTTATAATGTTGAAATAATATTCCAACTTTACTCAATAATAAGAGCATCACTTACTGTTCTCTGATTTGACCTTAGCCCCACCTTCAATGAAATGACAACAGGTGAATTAGCTCCCAAATCATGAAGGCATCAATATTTCAACTCGGTCCTATGGAAACAAGCTAGATCTAAACCTTCGGTTATATTACCTGTAGCCTGCATTTAATGATTCTTCCACATAAACTACGTCTTGAGCTTCTCAGCCTCTCTATCCCTCCGTTCAGGAAGCGCCTGAAGACTATACTATTCATTAGCGGCAGTGCTGACTTTGGGTCGGGAGCGCTTCTAAATCTGTGAGCGGCGCTATAGAAGTGTTCGATTACAATTACAATTATACGGGCGGATCCATGAGGGACCAAAATGGCCATGCCCCACCATTTAGAAATTTCTTTATTTTTTACCAGCTATCCTGACCAAAGTTGACGTGGCCAGGATGGCTACGTGAGTAGTTCGAAGCTGATGACTAAAAAGGTCATAAGTTTTTTGGGAGGATGGAAAAAGGCATGGAAGGAGGAGAATTCGAGGCTGATGACTAAAAACAGTCATCAGTTTTTTGGGCGGATGGGAAAAGGTATCTTTTTGGAAAATTCCAGGCTGTTGACTAAAAAAATAAAAGAAATTAAAAAATAAAAGACGTCGTCAAATTTTTTGGTGATTCAGACGAAATTTTCCCCTGTTTCCTAGACCAAGACCAAAATTTCTGTATCCGCCCTTGGTCAGGGTGAAGTGCAAAAGCCGAAACTAGCACAATTCAGTTAAAAAGTCCTTGAGCTCATTCTTCAAACCATATTTCAAGTTCTTGTGGCCCCAATTCATATCCTTAGCTCTACTTTGCGCTTTCTCCACTTTTGTTGTCCTATTTCAAGTACCGACTCATGCCTCGATGCAGTACTTCAACTGTGGCGTAACAAGTGCTTTGAATAGTTAATCATCTTCTTCTCTAGTTCTCTGCCTTCTTGGCGAGTTCAGGTGTCAAACGTCACCATTCATCTCTAGGCCTACATGTATGTTTTGCTCTTCTTAGAGCTTTCCATTTTCATTTGGCATTATCCAATCCAGCATCATCTGTCATGGTCCTCCTCTTGTTCGCTTCTCCTTAATTCTTTCTTCGATGGTCGTTCTCGGCAGCCGTCAAAATTATCACGGCATAAATTTAAAATCAATCCTGCAGAAATGACTTGATATCAATCTGGATATATAATTATATTTAGCACGGAAATGTCAGTGACAAATTCAAAGGCAGAAACCAGCACACGAAAGCAGAATGTCCTATGTTTGTTTGTTTGTTTGTATGTATGTGCACTTGTTATAGCGCCCCTTCAAGCTCTCTACTCAGAGGCGCTCCCGACTGCAGAGCGTACACTGCATCGGAGTTTCACGCCGAAGCGCTGAGTAATTGCGAGTGAAGGATTTGCCCAAGGTCCCTATATATAATATACGCGGCGACTTGAGGTGGATTCGAACCTAGAACCTTCCGGCTTCAAGGCAGCGACGCCACCACTGCACCACCGCGCCCCACTCAAAGCCTTCTAGTGTGAATTACCTATAACTCATTTTAAAATGCAACATAACTTTGTGAAATCCAATTTGGTTAAAAATAACTCTAAACGCTGCGAATGAATCTTTTAATCACGTGAATGACCAAGACATGACGAAATGCACAATAGAGGAAGTTTTCCAAAAGTCAGGCTGCTTTCTGAGGCAAGTCAAAACACGATGCAGTATTTATAATGTTGAAATAATATTCCAACTTAACTCAAATAATTACTACGATCATCACTCACTTTTCTCTGACTTGACCTTACCACCTCGAGATCCTGCAATGAAATGACAACAGGTGCGTCAGCTCTCAAATCGTGAAGGCATGAATATTTCAACTCAATCCTATGGAAAGAGTTAGAGCTAAAACTTCGGTTAAGGTCAGGGTTAGGGTCTTCTTCTTCTCTTGTTTAACATATATCATAATTATTATTAGTTAAATCTTAGGCTACTTTCTAAAACCATAGTTAATCATCTTCTTCTCTAGTTCTCTGCCTCCTTGGCAAGTTCAGGTGTCCAATGTCACCAGTCATATCTAGGCTACACGTATGTTGGTTCTTCTTCGAGCTTTCCATATCCATTTTGACATTATCCAATCCAGCATCATCTGTCATGGTCCTCCTCCTCAGTGATGCCACAGCTGGGGTTTCCGCTAGATCTGGTTTTTTGGCCTTCGTCTGGGTTTCTTGGATTTTCAGTCAAAATCTGTGTTTATTTTAGTTAGTTGACCTCTGTATTTACAATACATGAATATTTTGTGAATTTCAATGTACTAGTTGCAACTAGTTGTGCTACACAATTTTTGTTCCACTGATTTTATTTCAGACTCCAAAATCAAGATCACGCTGTCAATTCGCGAATAATTTATAACCTGGTGACGCAGAAGAATAGGCCTAGCTCTGCGCAAAAAATAAAAAGTCTTTTGACATCTCAATATAGGTCAGGTCACTCCTCTTCTTGATAAGTCGTTGCGACATTTCTAACATGTAGACTATATAGGTCAAGTCAATCCTCTAGGAAGTGGTCTAGTTATTGCAATTTAAAAATGTTCTAGGGGGTTTAAAACGTTGGATTGTTAATGCATTAAGAAAATTTGACCGGAAACTTCGGACAACTTTAAAACATCGTAAACTTAAGCCATGCGTGTTGTGCATTTACAATTCTTGTAAGTTGTGGACTCAACCAACCCGCTGCGCATGCGCACACGACATATCGATTCAGCTTATTTTCGATATAGATGCAGAGCCTCTGCCAACTTTGACAATTGACTTTTTAAAGTTGTAACTACATTTGATTCCACTCATTTGACAAAAATGTTAGTCCTCATCCGAACAAGTGAAAAAACCAACTTAATTCATATAAGGGGTCTGAAAGCTTATACGAATAGTCTGGGTGTTACTGGGCATTTTTCCGAAGGAAATCTTGGTTTATTTCTGAAACCCCAGTGGCAACACTGCTCCTCTTGTTCGCTTCCCATTCATTCTTCCTTCGATGGTCGTCTCGGTAGTGGGTCTGCTCTCAGCCTGTGTCCTACTCATTCCCTTTGTCTCTCCTTTACTGTGTGTAGGCTATAGGCCTACTCTATCTTCTCCGGTCATTCCCATCACTTCTTCATTTGTTTTTTCATCTTTGTTCTTAGTCTACACATTATTTCGAAGGCCTCCAGTCTTTTATATATCCTTTTTCTCATACTCCATGTCCCTAATCGATTCAACACCACTCTCCATATCAATGTTTTATCGTTCGTTTCTTCAGATTCCCGTCAACTTTCTCTTCTCATCAGTTTATAACAATTACTACATAAACATTTATAAGTTTCTCTAAGTTTATAAGTTCCTCTTCTTAATTTTCTCGTCTAACAAAATATAGCATCCGATGCCTTTCGCATAGCGCATACTGCAATAACGACCTGGTAAACCGCTCTTCAGATCGTCATAATCTTTTTTCACCAAGGTCTCGGACTGACTCGTCCACCTTCTTGCCTATGCTTTTGTTGGCTCTAAACATCGAACAAGACCATTTGCAGAAGAAGCTCTGGCGGCATTTCGAACAGGATATCTCTCGAAACTGCAGGGAATGCATCGCCTCCATTATTCTCACTATTTACCTCCACACTCTGCGACGCCGGATGACTCTATTCAGAGTTGATCATTTCGATAGAGCGAAAAAATCATGGTCCTCCAATCCTATACATTAGCATCATAATTTAAAAGTGAAACTTTGTCTAACATGATCATGTAGGCCTATGCCTTCTCTCTAAAATTCAGCCTCACTGAAGCAAAGTTAATCTCACAAAGCGCACACGCCGCTCTTTGTAAATCGTTCAATAAGCAGCTCGGTAAATTATAACGTCCCGATAAAGTGTCACCCGTTCTATTAGTCTGTTGTCGGTCAGTTCTATTAGTCTATTGTCGGCCCGTTCTGTTATCGCCATTAAAGTGTCGCCGGTCTAGTGTCGTACGTGCAAATGACTATCGTTCAAATGTCCGCACCTGGTACACTAAAATATCTTAGAAACACAAAACATATGCAAGTAATTTCCTTGGGATTTTCTTATAGCCTAATTTTTATTGCGAAAATAATTTCTTAAACTTGATCATACATGCGATGACCATGACATTGGTAACTAATAATAATAATATTCTGCGGGCAGTCAACTTCAATCGTGTCTTTGACAACTTTGCTCGTAGGCCTATGAAAGTTCGTAATGCTTCGCTATAGGCCTAGCGAGCACCATAGCTTTTCAATATTTTACAGATGATGACCATGACGAGTGATAAGTTTAAGCATGAAAGCATTCGATAGAAGTAAACTAAGCCAATCATTGTATAATTTTATATATATGCTTAGATGCGAATGAATAGTGATTTATATATTTAGAGTCTAACACTTTTCTTAAAAACAAAATAGGACTACACCACAGAAAGAGCATCATTAGGTGCGTGTAGTTCATACTCATTAGCAAACCTGGTGTAATTATGTGCCAGATGGACCGATGGCTGACCGACCGGGGCCGAGAGGTAATCACAGCCGGTGACACGAAACGGAGTATCCCCTGAAAGCTATTCGGGGGGATGAATTAATCTATCCCCCGGATGGAATTAACAAGTCTATACTATCCGGGGGGATAAACCATTCTATCCCCTTTTTTAAAAATGCGCATAATAAAAAAATTATGCTGTAATCAAAATTTAAAGTGACTCTAATTGTTTTAAGTGTCCTAAGGAATGCTCAGATAAAGGCAACTCGAATTTATTTAGTGACTCTTAGTGTTCTTAAGTGTTTTAAATGTTTTAAGTGCTCTAAAAACAGGGCAAAACAAATTATCTAGTAGGAATAAACATACCTATTAGTGTCATTGTTCAAAACAAAGCAGATGAAAATTAATTTGCCAAAAAAATACACGCGGAATCGGTTTTTTCGATTTTTTTTAATTTGGGGGATACAATTAATACGGGGGATACTCTATTTCGTGACACCGGCGGGACTATGCATGTATAATAGTCTACACCATTATCGTCAGTTTAATTGAAATAACACTTGAGGTGAAGCAACAGTAGGCCTACGACCCGTTGTCCGTTGTAGCAATGATGCGGTATAGTATTAGGCCGAAGAATGTTTACTTAACGATGATCGCGATTCGTGAGTTAGTTGAACAGGTACCTGACTTCTTAGAAGCCTGAGATGCCAAACCCGACAATTGCAAGGCCACATCTTCGTACGGTTCTGTTAAATGAAAATGACATGCCAAACGAAATAATATTATATGAACATGCGATGTCACAAAATGCAGTGTATGTCGTTCAATAATTAATGCTATATAATTATAGTAAATCAGATGCTGTTGAATTATTGTCATCGCATGAATTTCAAGTAAATCGCATCAAATGAACTAGACACCATATGGTTTTATTAAGTTAAGTGTAAGCCTGACCTATAGATGTCAGCGTCACGTTGAAATACAGAAACTCATATAGGCTACGAGAGTAAAAATGTTCTTGAGTAGTCCAACGCCGCTTAACGTGTACTAATTCCAACATAGCCTATTTTTTTTATTCAAATGTACGTAACATTACTTTGCGCAATTCAATTTGGACTAAATTAATCCAAATTGATCTATTAATCTAAATATTAGGCTAATCTAAATAAATCCAAATTAATCTAAATTAATATAAATCAATCTAAATCAATCCAAATTAATCTAAATTAAGCTAAATTAAGCTAAATCAATCTAAATCAATCTAAATTAATCTAAATCAATCTAAATCAATCGAAATTAATCTAAATTAACCTAAATCAATCTAAGTTAATCCAAATTAATCTAAAATAATCCAAAATAATCTAAATTAATCCAAATTAATCTAAATTAATCTAAATAATCTAAACCAATCTAAATCAATCTAAATTAATCCAAATTAATCTAAATTAATTCAAAATACCCTAAATTAGGCCTAACCCAAATTAATCCAAATTAATCTAAATAATCTGAATCAATCTAAATCAATCTAAATTAATCTAAATTAATCCAAATTAATCTAAATTAATCCAAATTAATCTAAATTAATCCAAATTAATCCAAATTAATCTAAATTAATTCAAATTAATCTAAATTAATCTAAATAATCTAAATCAATCTAAATCAATCTAAATTAATCTAAATTAATATAAATTAATCCAAATTAATCTAAATTAATCCAAATTAATCCAAATTAATCCAAATTAATCTAAATTAATCTAAATAATCTAAATCAATCTAAATCAATCTAAATTAATCCAAATTAATCCAAATTAATCTAAATTAATCTAAATTAATCTAAATAATCTAAATCAATCTAAATTAATCTAAATTAATCCAAATTAATCTAAATTAATCCAAATTAATCTAAATTAATCTAAATAATCTAAATCAATCTAAATCATTCTAAATTAATCTAAATCAATATATATCAATCTAAATTAATCTAAATTAATCTCATCTGGTCACCTGGTGCCGTCAGCTCTTGGAGCTCTGGCGACAGTCATAATCCAAATTAATCTAAATAATCTAAATCAATCTAAATCAATCTAAATTAATCTAAATTAATCTAAATCAATATATATCAATCTAAATGCTGTAATTGAACGATAGACCTAAATAGGCTTATTCTAATCGCACAGTTTCAGGATTCTATGGTGACTAAACAAACATAGGCTAATTGTAAATTATATGGGATAACTAGGCTAGAGCATTTGCATTGTTCAAATGCGAAAAGGAAATTTATGTGAAAATCGCTGCATCTACTTTGGCAGAAGCCATTAAGATTTAGGTGCTGGGATATAGGCAAATATAGAAATTCAAACTCCTCATTTGTTAATATCTGCGTATTGGACATTGATTTGAACAACACGCCGAAAGGCAGAGCGAATGACCAAGACCCTTAAATAAACCGGATGGTTGACAAGTAAGAATCAAGCATCGATGATCGTCTGGTGACGAAAGCGTAGACAGGGATCGCAGCAGCATCATGGGAAGGGAGTGACAGCGCAGGACAACGCGTAACTGACGCGGCTAATAGTAACAGCTTAATGAGACCAAAGTTGACGTGCTAAGTTTTGAGTTAAGGCGATTTCAGCTGAAGCCTAAGGAAAGTCAGGCCCACGAAAGAGTTTATTTAGGCGTATTGGTTATTCGCTCTGCTATTCAGTTTGTTCTGCCTTCAAGAAAAACGAAACAACCGCTACAGCGGCCATGTTTTATTGATGTGCATAACTGCAGTACAATTTAGATAAATTTTTAGGACTGCATTATCTCTTGGTCCTCATCCCATCCTCCGTGGTAAATTACTCACAATAGGAAGACAATGACCTCTTAACTGGTTTTCACTGCGCGTAATGCTTCTACAACTGCACAAATTTGTTTGGAACTGCACATTTATGTACAACTGCACGCTAAAAAAAAGTCTCCTGTGCATATAATTATATAGAAATAGCGGCTTAAAAGAAGTTTCAAACTAAGATTGAATTTTATAGCAATAACTCACGTGCTGATGGTTCGCATCGTATTAAGTACCGTGAGCGTATCTCCATAGGTACCGGAATCATATGGCTGTGAGCATTGCTGTGAAAAACACATGTTCCATTCGATGAGTTCCTGTAATATCCGATGCAGTCTTTATCTTCAATACAATGTTTATCACAGTCTGCTTCTGAGGCCACCAGGCTAGAATTAGTAGTTTCGATCATTAGAACGCCTGGATTATCGACGAAAAAGCCTGCGTTGCCTAAAACAAAATCACAATGCATATAATTTCTACAAAAGATAATGCAAACAGATATTTCGAAGTTGTGTGCACATTTCATAGACAGTATAGGCTACTGAGCGTTTTGCAAACATGTATTTTCTGACAATTATGGGTGTCTGCTTATTCATTAAAGCGAAGAAACGCAGCCTATTATCAATAGTATAGTTGCTGGAAATGTAATCTACATAAGGACTTTTAGATTAAAAACGAGGTCGTTTCATGCCCTACATATGTTTTACAGTGCGGCATTTTTGCAGCCAGGGCATAGCCAGGACAGCTAGTGAAGCAACCAGGGCGGAAGGCGATTAATAACCAGCGTGGTAAAACAAGTTGACTACGGTGATCATAATTAAAGTCTCGAGCTACCGTATCCACCATAATATATTATGTAGCGCCCCTCGCCTATTATAATTAACTAGTCAGAGGTCAGATCATGATGGACAAGAGTCCGTAAGCTGAGCGCATTAGATTATTTTTATATATAGGCACAAGTTGACTACGGTGATCATAATTAGGAGGTCTTTTTGGCCCACCATGTAACTGGGCCAAAAAAGACCCCCTACGGTTTTTTGTCAATATCTTAACCAAAAGCAAGAATTTCGAAATTAAATTTTACAGGCTTATAGACAATTCATATCTGCACATCATGACCAGATTCATGATAATATTTCAAACAGAACAAAAAAAAATTCGGTTCTAGGACAAAAGGGTAGCGGACAAAATGGTACGGACAAAATGGTATGGACAAAATGGTAAGTATTGCTCTTGACCCATCCCCTTTTATGACCATTGTTTTTAGTCCATCACGTGACCAGATGACGTCATCACCCTCGATAATGACTATTGTTTTTGGTCCAGTGGTCTAGGAATCGTCACGCTTGACTGAGCAATTCTTTTGATGTGACTAATTACAGACTATGATTTCTTTGATCTTTTGATGTGTCTAATAATTACAGACTATGATTTCTTTGATATTTTGACGTGCCTAATTACAGACTATGATCTATATGATGCTGCTGTTGCTGATGCGGCAGATGTTGACCACCTGCTCACTTCCCCTCCTGACCCTGACACCCTGAAGCTCTCCATGTGCATGCTTACTAAGTTTTTTTTATGTATGACCACTTTATTATAGCAGCGCAGACATTATAAAGAAATCATCATCATCATCACAACACAAGCAGCATTCATAATGAAAGAACACATCTCATTTAAATTCAACTGTTTTTATTGCTACATTTTGCAGTAAAAATCTATGTACTAGGAAATCGTTGAGTCCCGTATCGCTTGAGAACAAGTTGCAAACAGCATTAACATTATAGTCTCTAGATCTATGTAAAGCGTAAAAAATATAGCAATGACCACAGAAACGACTCGCTACACTCTGCGATTGTTTATCGGTATAAATCCAGTTTGAACAATTTTTTCGTAAACAATTTCTGAACGGAATATCTGGAGGTATGCCGAACGAATCAAAGTATTTGTCCATACCATTTTGTCCGTACCATTTTGTCCGCTACCGTTTTGTCCAGTCACCACATTTTTGGCTAAACAGATGAGATTAAGTCTATCGCTGAAGATATAAGTTGTTTAAAAAGTACCAGGCACCACGCATTTTCATGGGTCGTGTACTAGTTACATTTCAAGTAAGTCTTAGATCTATCAGTAACTGCTGTTAACATTAGGCTTGCTAACCTTTCGCCTTTGGGTCGCAGACGCGCTGCACCATGTAGATGTCCCAATTATCCATATTTTCTGTTGTATTTTCGAGTGTTGAGAACTGGCCACACTCCTTTTCGCTGTCTTTTAGGTCGACCCCCAAGCATACCCCCACAACAAGACATAAGCGAACACAAGCCAGCCCGCCCATTTTTGCGATTGTTGTACTGGTACCATTAACTCCTTTTATGCCGGTCTGTTTTTCGACTCTTCCGCTAATTGCTGCAATGCAAAAATGTAGTATACATTTAATGGGCTACGACGGTTCAACGATGACCGATATACAGGGTGCGCCAAAAAAAGACCCCCTAGGTTTTTTGCCAATATTTTGACCAAAAGTAGGAATTTCCAAATGAAATTTTACAGGCTTATAGACAGTTCATATTTACACATTATGGCCAGATTTCATCAGACTATTTCAAACAGGACAAAAGTTATAGCACTTTTAGTGAGACCACCCACCGTTTTTGACGATTCAAAAACGAAAACGCAACAAAAAGTAATAAACACACGATTTTATTAATTCTCATCTCAAATAACTGTTGTCAAGTGAACTTGGTAGTGCTTCACAACTTGTGTTCAATGAGCCCACCACCCGTGCCAAAACTTCTTTTGAGTCCCTTTGCAAAGTTCTTGATGGACCTGTTGATTAATCTGATGGATTCCTTATTTACCAATTTGATTGTCATCTTGCTAAGTGACTTCTCAGTGACGCGCAGCTACGCTGGTGCCCTGTTTCTTTTTAAATGGTAATAATAATGATCATCTGGCAATATCAAGGCTATTTGATAACAATTACTTAAGATGAGACTTTAAAAAATCGTGTTTTTGCTACTTTTTGCTGCGTTACGTCTTTGCATCGTCAAGAAACGGGAGGTGGCCTCACTAAAAGTGGTATAACTTATGTTCTGTTTGAAATATTTTGATGGAATCTGACCACCGTGTGCAGATATGAATTGTCTTTAAGCCTGTAAAATTTCATTTCGATATTCTTATTTTTGGCAAAGATATTGACCAGAATAATTAGATTGGTTTTTTGTTACTTTTTGTTGCGTCGCGTTTATGAATCGTCAAAAAACGGTGGGTGGCCTCCCTAAAAGTGGTGTAACTTTTGTTGTGTTTGAAATATTTTTATGAAATCTGGCCATCATGTGTAAATATGAATTGTCTATAAGACTGTAAAATTTCATTTCAAAGTTCTTACTTTTGGCCAAGATATTGGCAAAACACCTAGGGGGTCTTTTTTGGCGCACCCTATAGATCTAGTCCTTTATGTCGCTTATCTGTCAAATGTCCATGAGATTGTCTTGTCCCATGCAGTGACAGATAAGGCAATGTCACAAGTTCACTAAAGATACCTAGTTATGCCCAGTCGGTTAAGACGAGGAGTTTTAAACAAACATGGAAGCAAGTGTTCAGAATATAATTATTGCAGCTATTCTTTCCGCCAACAAAATGAAACATAATATTGTATATTCAAAGTCAGAACATAAGAAACAATAATAAAGAGCTAACTAAGTTCATGTTGCTATTAAGGTTTATTCTCAAGGCGTTATTTCTGCTAAATTCCGCTAATCTCTCTCTCTCTCTATCTACAACAGCCGATGACCGTTTCATAACCCATGTTCCCATTCCCCAAGAACAGTCGAGACCCACAGTTCGCTGAACGTTTAATCCTCCTTAGGTAGGACAGTTCCTCTGGAACGGTTGTTGCGCTAGAAGACCAACGGCGTTCTTTTGTCGTGGAGACACTCGTTGCGTGCGAACATGTGCGTCCCGAATTAAGGCGATCCTGGTCTCTTTTAGTCGCCAGTTGTGTTCCCCACCTAAATTCCACCTTTTTCGAAATGCAGTGGTATAATAAATTTCAGTCTCGATCATTCGCCTCAATTGGTCCTTCTCTTTGGAACACTCTTTCTCCCTCTCTTCACTCTACACTTCTGCACGGAAGTATCTCTGCTGCCATGTCTCTTCTCAAAACCTGCTTCTTCTTGCGGGGCCTTACGCATTGGGAGCGCCTCTGAACGATCCCCCTAGTTCCTACCAGAGGTGCTTTATAAATGTTTAGGCTAAAAGTGCAATACATTCTGTGGGTAAATTAGTCTAAATAGACGCGTAACACATTTGAATGGTAGACATTCGGGTTTTCGTTGGGAGCCCTTCCACGTAAGTTTCCATGGCAATTAAGAACATCAGGTACATTGGCTTAGCGCGAACTGCAAACGCTAAACAAATAAATAAATAAATAAATATTGGAAAAGTAACTGACTGGGTCGTTGTGAGAATCGCAATGTTTAGATTTACACGTTCTCAGAATTTAGAACTTACGTCTGCAGATGTCGCAATATTCCCAAGTAATGCCTTGATCTTCAGCAATATAGCACCATGGAGCTTCGTAATGTTTCGAATCTGGGTTGCTGAAAACAGTGTAACAGATTCTTCATCCTCGTTTTGCTGAATCGCCGTTAGTATTGCTATAATATATTGCATGTATTTATGAGCACCTGTTATAGCACCCTCAATGATATCCATTCAGAGGCGTTCCCGACGACAGCGCGGACACTGGATTAGAGTTCTACGCCGAAGCCAATGAGCAATTGCGAGTAAAGGAGGTATTGAGAAGAATTGGAGAAAAGAGATTGATGATACACACAATTAGAGAAAGACAAGGAAGATGGATCGGGCACACACTCAGAGGAGACTAGATGCTGCGAACAGTCATAAAGGGGAAAATGGAGGGGAAAAGAACGAGAGGTAGACTAGACCAAGACAAAGACTGTTGGACTGGATAATGAAAGACTACTATCAGAAACTGAAAAAGAAATCGCAGAACAGAGAAGAATGGAGACGTCAAACATTCGAACCTGCCTAAGGGCTGAGAACGAAAAGAAGAATTTTAGATTGATAGCCTGATAGCCTGATAGGCCTACAAAGAAATCGATGATTGTGTCGGCTTTTGCTATGCAAATTGCAAATTGCAGATTGTGAACGAGATCAATTGATAGCTGATTGACTTTTTGCTGAACAAAAGGATAGAAATGAAACTGCAATAGCATGATATTGCCTTAAGTAGGCCTAAGCCTGCAAGCACTGTGGATAATAACTGGATAATTCTAGAACGCTATGCGTTTTAAATTCGATTGAGAAATCACTGCAGTTGAAGGCATAATAGGTAATTATTTTTTTTTATTTGTCACATTTTCGCATCATTCCTGTTTATTCTGTGAGTGATTTGCATTGTATAGGTCTATGTACTAGTAACAAAGTGCATTGATTAGTTCTGGTGATCTTGATGCAAGAACGCAAGGATACCGGCCTTGCAAGACCAAAAGGGACTTATGCGGAACCTCTGCACACAGTCTCATGAAAGGCTAGCTACGCACTGCCTGGAAGAGTACCACTCCCATATTACATCGGGCTTAAACCTTTAAATGTGTGCAAATGAACTCCTACAGATATATTTAAAATGTGAAAATTTTATTCTATATTAACAAGTTTGTGATGCATAATAACGTAAAGTGTGATTTCCACACCTTTGGTAACCTGAGGCTGAGGGTCAAATCTACACACCAGACATCAGAATAAGTCTTCCTCAAACCCTGAATACCTTAAGATAACCTGTTGGAATCCTACAAGATTATGCATAATGAGAGGATACATCAAGAATGTCGCCAGAGCTCCAAGAGCTGACGGCACCAGGTGACCAGGTGATGCATAATGCATGCACACAATATATTGCCTATAATTTTGCTAGGTTGGGCTGACCTAATTGCGTCGATGACCTAACTGCGTCGCACTTCGCTTAACATTAATAATAATGCCTAGACAACGTTTATCTGCATACCGGCAGTAATTTTGTGCCTTCTCTGCATTTCCATCTACGAACATGAACGTGTTATTAGGATGGTCACTCCAAGCTTGGCAATCCGAAAGTGAAAGAGTATGAGAGAGTTCTCCTTTGTAGCGTGCTCCCTTGTCTTTTAGTGAACAACCTGCGATAAAGATAAATTTAATGCGAGGCAGGATTAACATAGCATAATATTTTATTCCTTAACCAGTGGCGGCGCCAGGATTTCAGTTTTAGGGGGGTTGGTTGAGAGGGATGAATCACTGGAGGAAATTTTCCATTTTCATTCGCCAAAATTTCTGACGACCTTTTTTTTAGTCATTTGGCCAAAAATCTCAAGAAAAGCATTTCATTTTCAAATTTTTCAATGTCAAAAAACCTGACGACCTTTTTTTAGTCGTTTGGCCAAAATCTCAAGAAAATAAGAAAATATTTCATTTTCCCTGTTCCCCCCAAATCCTGATGACTTTTTTAGGGGGCTTAGTCGAAATCTCATGAAAATATTTTAGTTTCCCTGTGCAAAAAAAACTGACTACCTTTTGGGGGGGATTAGCCCCCTAGCGCCTCTGGCGCCGCTACTGTCCGTAACTAACTCAAAATAGGTCATAATTACATCATAGTAGGCTAGTAGCCTAAACTGTTGCCGAATATGTCGGTCTACAGCCAATCCGTGTAATTATTAGGTTCGCCAACAAATCGTATTTTTACTCACTCCCCGGCGGCAACTCGTATACATTTTGCGGAACCCCATGCGCATGCGCACGTACAAATAAATAAGCTTCACTACCTTCAATAGAACAGTTAATTTGCAAAAATCATCTAGGCTATCGAACATTTATTTTACCGTAAGCTACTATTTATTTGTGTTGAAAATCATATTTGCTAATTAAAATTCGTTGACTGTTTTGTGTATAGCCTACTGTTTAGATCTGAAGAGAATATAATAAGGCCTATAATGTAATCAAAATAATGCCATCAGACATATGAAGAGCGTTGGTATAACGGTTTTTAGCCCTTGTCCTCTCCCTGTGTAGGCTGCGTAACATAATTATGGACAACGTTTACTCAGGAGGTCTGTATGGACTTATGAGTGCGTAGAAGAGTGAGGTTCTGATCTGTTGTGACTCGTGAGGGGAGTCTGGATATGCGGGAGAGAATTCGTAGTTCATTGCTATTTTCCTGAGATATTTGGTGTGCGTTCCTTACAGGACAAGTGCTAGTCGACGTAGACACACACACGCATATATATATAGCACTTGATTGCTATATATATAGGCTACGTTTGTGGCAATCTGTCTTACTAACATCGCTACATCTCGCGGTTCTTCAACTCTTCTCTTTCCGTCTACGGACCATGCTTCGTTCCCTCAATGGAAAGTTCGTTGGTGTGTTCACTTCCCTCTGCGAAAGCCTCATAACACATTATAGCCTACTATGTCCATCCACTGGCACTTAGTGAGTTAAATTGTATATACATCTTGTGCCTCCACCTAATTACTGAAAATGGAAATTCACCATAAATACACTTTTTAAAATTCCAACTTGTTCACATATTCATAAATTATTATACTTGAAACAAATTAAATTGTATTAAATTATTAAGTGTAATAAATTTTGATCATTCTGTCATCCATGTAGATTTTTCAAACCATCTAAACACTTCTGGTGTCCCTAGTTGTCTTCCAGTTGCGCCAGGGGCGGACCAAGGGTACGGTGGAACTTCCGGTCAGGGTGCTTCTGATCGGCGCACTTCCGGTTGGGGCACCACTGGTTATCGTTTATGCACAATTATAATGGCTAGGATGAGGTCTTTCCGTCATCTGCTGTGAAGTCTCTTCAGTCTGTAGAGGCTTTCGCGTTGCGCGTCTCTGAATAGCTTACACCGTGAGAGGCGCTTTGCAAATATTTAAATACATTAATACAATGCAATGTCACTTACAGTGCAATAAATGCCATCTCGTAGGTTAAATACTTTTATTATTTCAATTTAATTCAATTTGTTTTCAAAAGATTTCTCTTTAGGTCTTAAAATTGAAAGGGTACGCGACTGCATGCTCTGCACTGAATTTCTGTCGGCGGCCCTGCAAAAGAGTTGATGTTAAGTGACACATCACACAGCCAATTTGTTGGAAACCTTAAAAATCGTCAGAGCATACACTTTTCTGCTACGGTTCGTCATTAATAAATTATATTCAGGTATAAGATGAGAGTTTTGTCAAGTTATAAATAACTTATCATTATAGAAATGAATGATGAATATGTGAATGCTAAATCGAAAAAAAAAATATAGATAGCGTACCACTGTAAGGCTCGAAAGTGTCCCCAGGGCAATAATTGCAGTAATCCCATTCGACTTTATCGTCCATTGTGTAGCACCAGATGCCATCTCTAATGCTTGGAGTTGGATTTCGACAGAAATTTCTTGCGGCTGCTTTGCTTCGGTCAGGAAACATATTGTCCGCTATTTGTGAATCGATCTCTTGGGGTTGATTATCAATCCAATTCTGGCACGGTTTTCCGCCAAGTGTTATATTGAGAGATCCAATGTAAGTAATTCCTCGAGATGGCAAGCTGCAGCCTAGAGAACAATTACAACAATCGATAATTCAAGTCGTTTATCAAAATATGCCAAAACAGCTTGCTTGGTAAAGAAATCAGATTTTCTTATCTAATTGAACTAGTCGGACAACGAAACCCTGCAACGGCAAATTTAATTAAAGAACCTGATCTCAAGAATCTTTTCCTACTGTACTCCAACGATCTCTTTATTAATATTTTTTTGCCCTGCGGTAGGCCTACTTCATTCCCCCAGGGACTTATTATTATTATTGTTATTATTACTGTTATTATTATTATTATTATTATTATTATTATTATTATTATTATTATATACAGTTACGATTTAGTTTTTACATTAATAAAAGTTATTATTATTATTGATATTATTATTATTATCATCGTGGTTTCCGTTGTGGCTGTGGTTTTAAATAGGCCTAAATAAATTTCTAACGCGCGCAACGTCATTCCGAATAATTATTGCAAATCTGAGACGCGGATAGTCAGCCGCCAGACGAAGATACAGTATGAGAAAAAGCAAATTCTGAGCCGTTTATTGAAGGCAGGAACTGAATCTGCCACGAAACAAGCGTGGAAATCGATTCCATTCTCTGAAAGCAGAGTTACGGACTGCACGCGGATTAGGCCTACCTTTCCTCATCGGGGTTCAGCTAAAAGACCCATGGGCCTACTTGATGATCGCAGGCTACAATGAGGAATGCGAGAAGACTGAAGGTAGTAGGAGGCGTGCTGGTGCTGAGGGATTTGCAGGTTATCCTGAACTTGTCAGAAGCCAATGCGGTTGATGAAGTAAGACTGAAGATCTTTTCGCGGTGTGACACGCAGCGCTAGTAGTTATATACTTTCTCAAAGTAACCAGACCAATTGACATTAAGCCGATTTCCTTTCATCAACGGCATATTTCTTAACTCCGCAATCTCAGTGTTTATCAGAGTAAGCGGTGATTATAGCTTTAGCACCAGAATCTTGCTCACGAAATAGGCTACGGTATCTGAACACACATTAATTTTTGTCTGTCATTGACACCTTGGCCAATTGCATTTTTAATAAATTTGAATTAGGACCTACATTGTTTTAATAACAAATTTATTAATCTGAAAGATTCTTTATTTACCAACTTGATCATCATCTTGCTAAGTGGCTTCACAGTGACATGATTGTACCCATATATTTTATAAAATTTATAGTCTGGCAATATCAAGTTTATTTGTTCAGAATTACGTAGATGAGGCGTAATAAAAATCGATTTGTTATTAATTTTGTCCCTCTACGTTTCTGAATCGTCAAAAACATTGAAGGGGAGGCCCATGGCCGGATTGACCCCCTTTGAATCCGCCCCTGGGTGGGCTCACTGAAAATGAAATAGGCCTAACTGTTATGTTTGGAACATTGTAGTGAAATTTGGCTATTGCACGTTGGCATGAATTGCCTTTAATCCAGTGAAATCCGAATTTAAAATTCTCACTTCTGGAAACAATATTAGCAATTACCCTAGGGGTCTTTTCGCCCACACTGTATACATAGGCCTAGTGCATTAGCCCCTCTGACCTGTGATGACCTGATAAGTGGGTTTCCGAATGCCCTTGGATAGGTCTTGGGACACAGCCCACACCACCGCAACACGCCATAGTCAGGTTATTTCCTCAAGATTGCCTGGTGACCCTAACCATAATGTAGATTTACGCATCACCAAACCAGTTAGATTTTTCAGTTCACGGACAATGCTCTAGCTTTCAGCGTTGTGAGAAAATAATCTAAAAGAAAACTTGAACTTTCAATAATGAGATCAATGTACTGATAATGAGCTTACCGTTTGGTGATTGCGGGAATTGTCCCGTCGCAAATATCACGTTGAGAATGAAACACAATTCAGTGAGTCGATGAGTTAATCTCCGTCTATTTGTGTCACCCTGAAACAAGTGGACACAACTCTTTAAGCTTGAATGCTTCGAAAATCGTAGTTTTCAACACGGTAAACCAACTCATAATAGGCTAAGCGTTGCGTTGAAGAAACTGGAACAGGTGCACATGTGCTGCAAACAACGTTCAACCAATGTACCAGGCTAAGTTCATTCGGTAGGTTGTTTCTGACGGATTCTAAGTTGCATTTCATAATTCGTGGGCTTCGTTTAGTCGCTATACTTTAACAGCTGCGATACCTTAAAAAATAGCATGTATCAATGGCGCATTCGGGTTTCTATACTAACCACCCATGCCCAATATTCATGACAATGGCTATTTCAAGGTCATCAAGGTTAAATGCATAGGAACTCAGGGATACTTGTTGTCGCTGCAGCAGAATAGTCTTCCATTTTGGCAGGGCCGGCCTTAGCCCAAGTGGCGCCCTAGGCAAGGCATACATTTGGCGCCCCATGCATAAGGCCTGCATTTGGCGCCCTTAGTTTCCCACTCAATTGTTCAGCCCACATTAGAATCTAAAGATGAATTAGGCAGATCCGGTATACGCTTACAGGGCCGTAGCCAGGATTTTATTTCGGGGGATGTTTTCTTGACCGTGAATTTTGAGATGCGTACACGCAGCGGGCGACTTTTTTGGGCGAAATTTTCTGACGATTTTTGTTAGTCGTCGAATTTTCTGACGTCCAAAAAACACTAGTTTCCGCGATTTTCTGCTCAAAATTTCATTACACATTGTCATGTGCTAGCAAATGCATCATTATTTCATTTCTACATTATTTCATTTAGGGGGGGTTCAAACACCCAAAACATCCCCCTAGCTACGGCCTGGTAGGCCTATGTTCAACTGAGTAATTCATTATAATTGCTTTATTAGTACACTGAAGGCTGGATATAATATTCAATTTTGTGGTGAATGGTAGGCCTATAAGTTAAAAAATATTAAAATACACTCTGTGGATATGGCGCCCTCTTTGATGGAAATGGCGCCCTCTAGAACTTGGCGCCCCATGCAACTGCCTGCTTTTCCTATGCCTTAGGTCGACCCTGCCTCAGCTACTGCCCTTTCTTCATCGTCGTCCCTACTATAGACTATTTTTATTTCGATCTGAATAATGGGCAAGCTGTAATGTTGTAATCTCATCTTCATACTCAGTAAGGCGGCTGAGGCCCACTACCATTTCATACATTTCATTTCTTGCAACATCTTCACTATCGAAGTTGAGCGTCGCGTATTTTAAACTGTCTCCTAAAGCAAAGAGTACGGAATATCGTTAAAAATCGAATTTTATTTGTCGATTTAAAATTTATGCAGTCCTTGAAATTGAATTAGGCCAACCTGAACAGGTGCAAAGAATCCATAATTATTTTAAATTCTTTCCATTAGCGAAAGTTTTGAGTTTAAAAGAATATAGTGCAAAAAAAATAAATTCGCCGGTGCCGCGGCGCCCCCCAAAGACTGCGGCGCCCTAGGCAACTGCCTACTTTGCCTATAGGTAAGGCCGGCCCTGCATTTTGGTGACTGTTTTCATGCTGTCCTCGCACCAATTAGAATCGCAATCCAGAAGAAAAACGACTACAAAATCTGAATGTGTAAGAATATTTTTGCTTAGAATAGCAGCAAAAGTAGAGTAGCCTATAGTTTATAGGGTTAAATGGTAGGAACATGTATGCAAAGTGACATGGCATTCTCATAGTAATACATACATTGGCGAAGACATAATATTCTAGGTTGTGTGTGAAATCAAGCGGATTCTTTCTTTCGCATATTGCAAGGAGTGACTTAACGGCGAGGAAGGAGGTCGTGAAGCAGTGGCGTAGCCAGGTATTTATGATGAGGGGTTCATGGCCCCGACCCAAACTCATCTTATGCGTAAATTAGATCTTAATCTGTTGTCATTAACTTCAACTATTACGTGGGCCATCTACTATAAGCAGTAGCGAATATATTGTGCTTTAGAACTTTTCATGTAAGATTTTACCAAGTGAAATCGCTTACCATATTAACGTCTTCAATCAGTTAACTGTATCGCAGACATCATTTTCAAGTAAATCAGGATTAAATCCTTAACGGGAAATAGATTTTTCGAAGCAGAAACAATTTAACGACTACAATGCCAACGTCTTCGTGGTGATTAGAAAATGATGACGTCATAAAGCAATTACACCTATGTACATGTAGATAATTATGACGTAGGACTATACGTCTAACTCTGTTGGATATAATGATCGCGAAGTCGGTTAAGAAGAACAACCTTTAATTGAAGGCAGTTAGTCGAATAACCAACGCTATTTTCGGTGGTTACCAGTGCTGTACTCAGAACTTTTGAGGTGAGTAGCCTACATGCTGCCGTCGTGTTTGACTTGGTTTTACTGAGGTTGGTATACGCGCTGCATACCCGCGTGTACCCTCGTTTTTTAGGTGAGTATACGCTGTCATGTTTCCCGTAGGTGAGTATATACCGTATACCCGCGTATACCCTTGAGTACAGCCCTCGTGGTTACATCTCTTGTTTCCATTTTTTAAATTGACTATCAACGATATTCATTTTGATTATAAAATTTGGCCGTACTTCAAGGTCCTTCAAACGATATGCCTACTCAGGGCATCAGAAGCGCTCCCGACCAAAGTCACAATCATACAAGATAGTCTTCAACGTTTCTCAAACAGGGAGGCGGAAGGCAGTTCCCGCGAAAGAATGTTCCAGTCAGAGAGCGACCTAAGCAAAGCTGATTAGAATAGCGACTGATTGCTAATCCTTGATTGAAGAATATTAGAACAGCAACAGTGTTAACAATATTAAGACGATATTGACAATTACTGTTCATTCATTAGTATTGCTTACTTAACCATTACGCAGTAGGCCTATGACTAAACTAGTTATACTCAGTGCCGGCGCTAGGGTACCTGAGGCCCCCCCCAAAAAAAAACATTGAGGCCCCCATACCTTGAGCTGTCATCTCAGCAAAATTTCTCATTATAAGTGCCGAAAGACATGGTCTTTTAGACTTCAATAAATGTTCCCTCCCAATTGTTAATTTTGTTGGAATTTCCATGCTGTAATGGTAGAAATTTTAAGCTGTCATCTTTACAAAAATTGCTCATTTTCAATGCTGCTAGTCGTGGTTTAGGACTTCAGAGTGTCCCTCTCCATTGTTTAAATTTGTCTGATTTGCCAATTGTAATGGTAGCATTTATAGGCTGTCATCGTAACAAAATTTATCATTATTGATGGGCAGTGGATGATACTTATGAAATATTTCTGAAATATTGGGGATACAAGGATTCCGTCCCAACCACCAATTTTGGGGCCGTGCCCCTGTCCACACCCCCAAGTCTCCTCTTTGGTTTAAGGACAATGCTCTATTGGTTTGCGTAATATTATTTTGTATGCTTTGCGTTAAAACATAACTCGGTGCGTGGTTTCAGGAATGAACAGTCGTGAAAGGTATAATTACCAGCTACATTTGAGGCCCCTTGTACTTGAGATCAGACACATACCAAGGACATCTGGGACACTACACAGGTTTTAATGTTTGGACCTCACGCAGGTTTTATTTTGAGGCCTCGTCCAATTAGCAAGTTACAATTTAGAAACGTTGTGTTTGAGAAAGTGGACGAAATTGCATGAATTAGTTTAAATGACTTTATATAATTATATTACGCGCAAAAATCACAAATAGGCATAATGACTAGCTTAATTTGGGGGCCCCTTTCAAACTCTAATGGCTTTATACTTACGTCCAAAATCAGTATGATATTTGCATTAGGTATGCTATGGCAGTGCCATAATTATGGTTAGTTGAGGCATGCACCACACCGGATCTGTACATTCACAAACAGGCATAATGACCAGCTAAATTTGAGGGCCCCTTTCAAACTCGGGGGCCCCCCGGCCGGGGGTACGGGGGGTACTAGCGCCGGCACTGCACAATACACATGATGATTGATTTCATTAGATGGTTAGACGTAACTATCTGACAGATTTAGATAGACAGGTTGGAAATGTTTCCTGAGCTGTATGCTGCTGAGAAAAACTTCCCTCGCTCGGTTAAAATGTAGAAGCTTGTAATATGTTCTGCATGTGTGTATGTTTGTTAATTTGTATCAATGTAGGCTATATAATTTAGGCCATATAGTTTATTACAGGATTGTCTAGCTTTATCTTTATCTATTGCAAGATAAAGCTCGGTTTGTCTGCGTCTTTGTAGGGGACTGATAGGAGAATGTGGCTACCCTTGATCCTTGATTAGACTATAGGCCCTAGTTGTTTAGGCGCAGTTCTGACAGGTTAGAGATTTGTTAGACAAAGATACGTTGCGGCAACAGAAGTATTTCACGCTAATTTGCACATTATGATTGGATTGAAAGATTGGATTGATGGAGAAGGGTTACAGAGAACTAAAGGACATGGCACAACAGCGTGAAAGATGGAGACATTGGACGTTTGAACCTGCCACTTGGCAGAGAACCTAAAGAAGAAGAAGATTGGATTGATTGAAATGGAAAGAACTTACAATGATTGTTGCACTTCTGCTAAAATGGTGTGGAAATAAATTGAGCGTTTCGGTCAAAATGGATGCAGGGCAAAACGAAATGCAATTGTGACATGTTTATGTATTTGCACATTGCAAGATACACGTAAGCCTAACATTGTCCGTTGACAAATAAACTGAACCGTTTTAAATTCGAAAGTTTGTAAATCGGTTACTGGCATTAATGCCTTTGTTACTTCAAATTTCAGAGAAACTTTAGTCACGCAAGCGTCCTTTATGTCCTTGTCATCTGGTTGCCAACAGCTCTGACGTTAGCCTATAATCTCTGCAAGCACATCAGTAACTCTGAAAGAAAGCAGAAACAATGTATCCGTAGAAAGTGCGTTGTATACGTACGCAACAGACAGGGACAGTCTCCTTCCAGTCAGATCGCCAATACAGTGAAATCACTCTGACTGTTAGGATTGAATAGACTGCAATGCAATGTCACCTTGAACGTGAATACTAAGAAATCTCAGCAAGTAGGCCTATCGAACTTTGATTGCCAACGTTGCAAAAATCGCAATCGCCAATGATGCTGCACACTGCTTTATAAAACAGGATGCCATGTAGACCAAGCTGTGTCGCGTAACATAATTATACAGGTGGCACTGAATTACTCAGCTCGCCACGGCTCGGGTCTGGGTGTTTCGACGGTGCACGAGTTTCAATCGGAATCCCTTGTCCACTTCGAATGTCTGGTCACCGATTATAATAAATCATCTGATCGTAGCAGATAGCCTCAATAATTATATTCTACGCAATCAACATTAAGGATGCCATTTGGGTAGGCAGACACGACTGGACAATCGTCAAATTAAAGAGAATCAGCTCGTCACTATAATTATTAAAAACCTGACATGTGAAACATATATGGCGGCGTAAACCGCTAATAGTTTATTCTCATATAGGCTCACATAATTATCAGGTACTTCAGCACATTGACAGTGCATTTAGTCAAATGGTGCTCCAAAATCACTAATTACAATAGCAATAGCCTAGAAGTTAGCTCACTAAGCTATGCCACCGTCACATGTTCAAAGTCACTGAACCGTGTTGTCTTCCAACACCACTTATCCCGGCACGCTTCTGTCGCATCACACGGACTGCTATCGGACAGCGTCGTTCATTCTCTGTTGCAGGTCCTACAGCTTGGAATGGTCTCCCGGTTACACTGCGCTTAATTCCCGGGGTCGCTCCGCTCTGTTCCTTAAGAACCTAAAACTGTTTTATTTAGTCGTGGTTTGGTCGGGAGCGCTTCTGAGTAGCCTCTACCTTGAAGAGGCGCTATACAAATTTCTGAAATAAATAAATAAATCAGATGTCACAGTATAAGCCTATAGGCCCACATCGTGCTTTGGTTTGTAAGACATGATCACCACGAAAACAATCAACTCATTCAAAAAAGAACTACGTATTGCGAGGAGAGCGATGATAGTGAAACAATCTGAGCGTGGGACACTAAAAAAACCTTGCATATTATAAACTTTTGTGCAATTTGCCGAAATCACAAATTCTAACACCATCCGCAGAGCACCACTTGCACCACATGAGTTTTGTGGTGAATAAGAAGACATTAGGATCTCGTAGCATTTAATATTTAGCATTTTTACTTAAGACGCAGCCTTGTAATAAACTAATTATAATAAAGTTCGACCCTATATTATGCGCTTCTTCAAAAAAGCAAAGAAATTTGAATAAGAGTTGCTTTGAAGTTGACTCGACCAAAAATATAGTTTAGAAATTCGCTCACCATGTATTTGTCAAATGAACTATTTTTTCCCCTTAAGTAACTTAGGAGCTGGCGATTTCTTGGGATCTACTTTTTCTCGTTCTTCCTTTTTGTCTTTTTCCGATGCTAAAACTGACAATAAATGACAACAAAGTGTTTGTTTAGGTAGACTAAATTTTCCACGTTTCAAATTTATGACATTCTTTTCAGCAAACGAAACTTAGGTGGCATGCTATATAGATCTACAACTTGGGTTAATGAAACCTCAAAGGAGAGATGGATTATGCGAGCAGAACCAAGCACAGCTTACGAGCTCATTATTTTGTCACCTTGCTCTGTCCTGCTTAGCCGTGTAAGAAACTAGAAGAGCGACATGACAAACCAGAAAAGGTAGCGAAGAAGAAAAGAAGCCTGACTGGACAAAATCACTTAGATATACACAAGAGCAATGAACAAGGTAATCAATCAAGCTATAGACAGAACTTGCAGGAATCGAGTTGGATCGATACTGATCCTACTCGAAGCGAACAATTTCAATGAAGACGTTCATCTTTCTGAATCACAGACGATAGTGGCCAATGTTTTGACTTTAAATAAAATGTTCAGGAAACATTGATAATTTATCCCTCTTACATTCTCTGAAATCTTATAGAGTTTCATTTAGAATTGACAAGTGTATCGCAAGTGTAAAAAAGGGTAGACTATCAGTTCAATTGGGACACCGTGTATTTACAATGAACGACAGCTACGAGGAACTTTGGAACTTTTAACAACAAGTGTAATAAGCTTTTCTCGTAGATTTCTCAGATCTATTGTTCTGATTTCTAACATTGAAATACGCACCTTAGCATATAGTTATAGAAGTTTTCAATGTAGGCCTGAAATTTTCATGTAGACCTATAATATATACAAATAATTTATTATATGCAATGAATATTCTCATAATAATCGTCTATATATTTATGATGTATATAAGCAACTTACGCTTTGTGGACGATGTTGACATCATTGAGGATGATCCGACAGAAATGGAACCTACAACCCAAATACTGAATGAGGAATTTTCATGTAGACCTATAATTATATACAAACATATACATTAAAATATTCTTATAATATTCGTCTATATACAGGGTGGCCCAGCATAAATGTCCCGACTTTGCACGCGTATAACTTCGCCAATTTTTAACATTTATTTATACTTAATGCATCAAATTAAAGGTATTTCACTCTAGTATTAACTCTAAAAAGTCGAACTGATATTAGTTTAGGTTTTAATTATATGCCCGGAACAGCGCTAGCTACCATATTTTGCTGTCATTTGTGACGCAACCTGGCGCCGTTGACAGACGATGATCGTGTTTCGATCTTAATTTTACGAACTGATAAGGGATTTGATTCATTTGAAATGATTAACGAATATTCTAACAGAGGATAGAATAAACAATACCTTGTATTATCTGCTACAGAAAATTGATAAAACAGGGCCTTCTACTCGCAAACCATGGGAATCGGAGCGCACGGTGCTCACATCCGCTAACATTGCTCGTGTGTCCGCGTACCGTACATTTGCAGTCAAGACAATTACCATGGTAGGCCCTGCATGCAAATTCAGCGCAAAACAGGCAGTCTTAGAAGCACTGAATAACGTATTGGAAAAGATTATAGACCTACTTAAGGTTAAAGTAATTTGTCGACGAGAAGTCCAGCAAACTCCCCAGCTCTTACGCAAAGAAACGGCTGGCAGCGTGCAAGCGTCTGAAGCAGCGCATGGCAGTGCACGACTGTTGGCAAAATTGAAAGGACGTGGTTTTACGATGAGAAGATATTCATGGTAGGGACCCTACAAACACCCAAAATGATCGTGTCTACGCGCGTTTTAGCAAAAAACGATAGAATTCCCCGGGGAAACGGCGTCATAATGCGTCAGTAATGACAAAACATGGTAGCTAGCGCTGTTCCAAGTATATAATTAAAACCTAAACTAGTATCAGTTCGACTTTTTTAGAGTTAATACTAGAGTGAAATACCTTTAATTTGATGCATTAAGTATAAATAAATGTTAAAAATTGGCGAAGTTATACGCGTGCAAAGTCGGGACATTTATGCTGGGCCACCCTGTATAATGTAGGCTTCTATAAACAACTTACGCTTTGCGGATGATGTCGACATCATTGAGGCGGATCCAACCGAAATGGAATCTACAACCAAAATACTGACTGAGGAAGCAAAGTAAGAAATGTTGGTTGTTCATGAACTTTAATAAGACAAAAACGATGGTATTTGGCGGGTGGAATAGTGGAAGGAATACACCTGGTGACCGTAGATAGCTTTTCTTTACCTTGGAAGTAATTTGACGTTCGATATAGATTGCGAGAGTGAAAAAAGATACAAATAGCAAGGGAACAGAGGCGTTGAAAGCAATAGAGAAAATTTGGAAAAGGAAAGCAATTAACATAGAAACAAAGTTGGAAGTATTATAGACATGACATTGTGTGCACTGTCCAGCAGCAAATATACTGGATACGAGACATGGGTAATAACGAAAGATTCACATTATAGAAGAGTGTTAGCATCTGAGAGAAAATGCTATAGGAAAATCTTGAGGATAGGATGGACACAGAAGGTTAGCAATGAATAGACAATATTATAGACATGCTATACAAAAGGGTGGATATGACCGAAAACCTTATGCAGAAGGTTATCCAACGAGAACTGAAATAGTTCGGACACAATTAACTGCAGAATGAAAGTTGATAGAAAGATATTAAGACTCTGATGTTTGGAATAATGGAGGTCGGCAACAAAAGAGGAAGACCGCATCGAGAGTGGACGGATGACATTGTGGATTGGTGTGGAGAAGGCCTGCAGATGATGATGATGATGATGACGACGACGACGACGACGACGACGACGACGACGACGATGACGATGATGTGATGTTTAATATACGGAAAATTATATACCTATGCAGCAAGCTCTTACGTTTTTGCATCAATCTCAGGTGATTATTTCGTAGTCTGTGGAAATGTCTAACCCGGGGTTGGATAATGTCCGGTGAATAACGACCAGTGAGATTATTTCCGGGATTATGCCCGTTTACCGGGAATATATATAGCGGGAAGCGATACCTTATCTCTGCTGACCCTATGTCTTTTGAAAATCCGAAACTGAGGCGAAGAATAAGCCAGATACACAAAACGTAGCAACAGAAAACTTCACAATAGGCTTAACCAAACTTACTGACAAATTGCGCATTTAGACATTAAGAATCAGCCGAAATTATCGCACATTGACAAAATTATGCATATACAATAATACATTATTATTGCAACTCATACTAACCCGTCCAAATTGGCATACCACACTGGCACTGCTTGCTTATCCGGCATTGTCAACATTTTATGCCGAGCGATAAATTATTTAAAATTTGTTGCTACCTTTGTGAAGAGAATCTTTCTTGTCTTTGCCTTTGTCTTCGGCTTTGCCCATCTCTTTACCTGCAGGTTTGCCTTTGTCATTACCTTGGACAATGACTTTGCTTCCATGTTTGTCTTTGTCTCCATGTTTGTCTTTGTCGCCATGTTTGTCTTTGTCGCCATGTTTGTCTTTGTCCCCATGTTTGTCTTTGTCGCCATGTTTGTCTTTGTCGCCATGCTTGTCTTTGTCTCTGCTTCTTTCTTTGTTTTTTAAGTATCTAAAAATAAAAAATGACACACAGCATTTAAAAGAGTCAAGATGAAACCTTGTTAAGTGAAATCAATGCGTTTGCTTTCAATTCAGAGAGTTTTGTTTATTACAGATCCATTCCATAGTGAATAGAGACGGCCACGATGTGCGCTGTGCTACTCGCGTAGGCTAAGAAGTACACATCATCCTTCTGTACATCAACTCGAACACAATCGAACTTACTCCTGCTAATCTTCATCAAGACCATGACAAATCTGAGGATGTTTCGGGGCGAAATTATTAAGTAAAACATACTTCATTATAATTTATTTGCAGCAGACTTCGGATGATGAGAGACAGATATTTATTGTTTCAAGATGAAGAATCTGAGGCATAACTCAATTCAGCCAAAAGGAATCAGCATGTTTGTGTATAGATTATATATATATATATATATATATATATATATGCCTCCGATGAGTGATGTACCTAGATGTGGATTCTGATGAACGGGAGGATGGCACAACCTGGTCTGTAAATGTCATGTTCTGCATCATAAAACATTTGGATATGAATACAAAACTTTAGATGTAAAAAGGATTTTCAAATAAAGATTTGTAATGATTTATTGGGGACACGAAATGATGTCTTTGGAGCAGGTCTACCCACGTGTGACTGTGAAATGGAAAAGGAAAAGAATGACCAGAGCGTCGTGGGGCGCGGTGGTGCAGGGGTGTGTTCGGTGCCTTGGAGGGTTCCAGGTTCGAACTGACCTCAAGCCGCTGCGTAGATACTTTGCAATTCAATTGATCGTGCGCTTCGGCGTGAAACTCCGATGCAGTGTCCGCGCTGTAGTCGGAATCGCCTCTGAGTAGCAATCTGAAGGGCGCCATATAAAGTGCGAGAAATGAACTAATTAAAAAACCTATGGACAAGAGCGCTATGGAATTGGTCAAAGTAGATTGGATGAGTTTTATGAGTTCAGTTACAGAGAGCGACCAGAATAATCCAGCAACACGTCGCTTATTGCAAAGAGAAATTAAAACTTAAAGCATTGGCTAGACTTACACGAACTTGTAGTAGGCGAAACCACAGCCTGCCACTACGACGACTGCAAGTACCACGAGCACAATGAGGTTTGTTGATGAATCATTGGATTCCGTATCTTTGAGAAATGCAGAAACAGAGCGTCAAATAATTGCAATAAATGCTTTTCAAAATGTTTAATTGGATATAAAGCAATGAAGATGATCCACACACATCTATTACTTACTAATACTTAGGTTACTTGTTGTCGTTTAAATAATAAATGGAGCGTACCGTGTATCACTAGAAGTGTATGTACTAGTGCAGTCGGAACTTTTCTGCACTAATTTTCTCTTCGAAGACGATGGGCGATTACCATAAAGCTGATCTATATTGAAGTCGTTGCACTTAATTAAATTTATTTAACGAAGACCTTGGCGTTCAAAAATGGGCCTTTAGCTAGGCCACCATTATTTTAAGTTAAATTGGTGTAATAATGGCCACCATAATAATTGCCACCATAATTTAAGTTAAATTAATTAATGTAATGTAATGTAATTAGTAATTTCTATAGCGCCGCTCACAACCAAGGCCATTCAGTAGCGCTCCCAGTGCGATAACCCCTAAAGAAAAAATAGGTCTTAAGAAGAGAGAGATGTAGATAACGATCCTGAAAGTAGAGTCCCACGCAGAGTGGAGGGAAGAGAATTCCACAAAGATGGTGAAGGATCGAGTTTGAGCAATAGTGGTCCTAGCTCGTGGAACAAACAAGTCAGCCCTGTCCAGAGAACGGAGAGGTCGATGAGAAGATGCTCATAGAGAGGAACGAATGAGATCACTGAGATACATCGGTGCAAGACCCAGTTTGGATTTGAGTACCAGATAAAGGACTTTATATTGTATGCGGGCAGAGAGAGGAAGCCAGTGTAGTTGGTTAATCATAAACGATGATATAATTATGAGAGTACTTAGGAAGGCGCGCAATTAATCGAGCAGCAGCATTAAGGACAGATTGAATGGGAGATAGGCGGACCTTTGGAAGACCAATAAGAACGGAATTACAGTAATCAATTCTGGAACAGACAAATGCATGGACTATTGATGTCATGGTTGAAAGGGAGACAGATCTGCAAATGGACCTGAGACGACGGAGGTGAAAGTAAGAGGAGCGCGTAAGGTTGGTTACATGTGTTGAGAATGTCAGCGAGCAGTCAAGAGTGACACCTAGGTCACGAACAGAAGTTGAAAATGTAAATTGAGGAAAGGTCTCAGATAGAAGCAAAAAGTCAATTTTTTTAATTTGCTGGGGAGTGCCAAGCCAGAGGAGTTGAGTTTTGTTGGAATTGAGTGAAAGGCGATTTGAAGACATCCACAGGTGCAAATCATGAGAAAGTGAATCAATACGGCGAACTAGTATGAGTTGAGTAGAGGGAGAACCATGAACATAGGCCTGAACATCATCAGCAAAGAGGTGACCAGTAGCAGAGTGACTTGGAAACAGAGAAGGAACATCAGCCGTGTACAGAATGAAGAGAAGGGGTCCAAATTAAATTAAATAGATCTAATGGTCACGATTATTTTAAGTTAAATTAATGTAATAATGGATATAATAGATTTAAGTTAAATTAATTAAATAATGGTCACCATTATTTTAAGTTAAATTGAAGTAGGCCTAACTTTTGTTGGGAACAACTGTATGATGTGTTTCGAGGTAGGATTTACTATGGATCAATTGCGAATCTGGTTTCCAAAAATATCGGCAATTAGATCTGCTTTCTCATCTATTATCATGTTGTAGTAATAAATATTGGTAAATAGGTGCCACTAGCGGGATCACTCCCTTCGGGTAGCTTATTGCTCCCTACAATAGGGCCTACACAGTAACGATTGTACGCTATGCTATACCACCGCAATTATTAACTACAATTAATCGCTGTGTGTACTATTGTGAATGCATGATTCTCTGTTTGGTATTTTTGGGATCAATAAACGAATTAACTTGACTTAATCATAATCAACGGTAAAGCCAACAGATACCTTCCATCTTAATCATAATCAACGGTAAAACCAATAGATAGGCCTACCTTCCATCTTAATCATAATCAACGGTAAAGCCAACAGATACCTTTCTTCTTTCCTTGTGCGTATCCCAGTGTATCTGTTCAATGAAATAACATGTCACGCGGTATTTATGACTATGCAAATGCGCAACATGTAAGTCCAAGTTTCTTCAATTAGTAATACACTATTGGTAGGTCTACTTCAGTCGTCATAGGTCTGCTAACAGGTAAAAATTTCTACAGACAATGTCAATGCCAAGTTCAAACTTCGAAGCCAGCTTTATCACTAAACATAACTATCGATTCAATTCGACTCCAATAACCGTATGATCCCCCCACTAGTGTGTTCTTTTAGTTTAATTTTTGTCTGTCTCAATGTACCAGGTTGCGGTTTGTCAACCTGTTTTTGCTCATTAAACGAATATAGTATATATTATATAGTCTATGTTCTCGAGAATTCACAATTTCAAGTAAGCTTATTCCATGTATATAGGCATAAGTATTTCGGCTATGTTTGTAAGTCTTAAATATTATGCACGCTATAGCAATTGTATTCTTTATTAATCCAATTGCAAACGCACAATCTGGCAAACAACATAATAGGCCATAATAGCTATAATATGCTACGTCGAAGCAATATTTGGTAAAATAGAAAATGAAAATCAGATCAGAAGTTGAGTGAAACAACTGAAATATTAGCGTCAAGCAAGTCATCTACACAGCATTCTGCTGCAAAATCATTTAATTACACGTCAGGCTTAAGGCGCATGTTGCGATTTCTAGTAACTCTAATAATTATGTGATCTAGTCATGCATCACTGCATCAGTAGTGTCAATATTGCAATCAGATAGCAGTCATCAGCATATTTATTTAAACATTGGTTTCCTGTGTGAATTAGTATCGGATCTGAAATCAAAGTCAGAAAGCTGGCTGGTCCAAGACTAGACCGTTGTAAGATGCTTTGATTGATAGGTCTACACTTGCATGAAGAGACTATGCCACAGAACTTTGTGCAATGCATTCAGTTTGTCACGGAGCAAGCACACAATTATAAGTAAAGTCGACCACTGGCATAGCGGCTAATTGTACGGCCAGGACATTGTATCATACTGTAACTGTATCAAAAGCCTTTGAAAAATGTAAGACACAAAGCGTATACAGTGTATGGCTTACATTGAACTGGTCCAGATGCAGTTAAAACAATATTACACCCACTACTGTCATCAATCTAATTGAAGTAACACGTGATGGAAGCAACACGATATTTTATGGCCTGTTGTATTTTAGTTAACAATGCAGCTAGTCGTAGCCTATAAATGGCAGAATTACGCTCAATTAGTGATTATTACTATCAATACAGAAGTTTGCAGTTACCTTCGCTGCTTTTAGCTGCAATGAAAAGACACACCGAATGTATGCATAAATTATGTAAATTCAAGATAATATGCATCTAATTCAATTCGCAATTCGCTAAGAGACATCAACTGTAAATTTTTTCGGCATGAATTTCAACTCAATCCTATACACCTTGTTTGGCTGAATGAAAATACCAGTGCCTACTAATGCCTATTACAATGTCCCCAAAGCATGTGTGATAAACTCACACATCATGAGACTTTGCCAATGTTTTGTTCAGTGTTAACATGTAGTGTGACTTCAAGTAGCATACAGGCTAAGAGAGAAATGACACACGGAATCTATGAATGCACAAATGCAAAAATAATTTTTTGCAGTTCATTCGATTCGTGATGCACTAACAGGTAGCCTACATCAACTGTCAAATTATTGAGTGAATTTCAACTCTATCCAACAGAAAGAACTACAGCGGAACGAGGGGCATTATTACGTTAAAAGGAATCGTTGTAAGTGTGAAGTTCGTAAAGTGAAGCCAGCACATGAACGTAAAACGTCAGTGAATAGCAGACAATTTTCTAATCAGTAAGCTTAGTCTACAAGTCCAAGCTAATTTTTCAAATGCGACACAACTTCGTGATATTCAACTTAGATATAACAATAAATGTAGGCTAAGTGCTGCAAATGAAATCACTGTGATGGCCAATAAATGGCGAAATACGCATTCGAAGCAAATATTTTGGCTTGCAATTCTACTTGCCCAGGTCAGATCAATGTTGTATCGTGCATTTCGCACGATAAAACATTGATCTGACGCAATACGCAACAGATAAAAAAAATGATCTTGTAGGCCTAACCCAAAGGGACAATAAATGCACTCCTAATCTATGACACCAGCTTCGTCATCCCGCCAGATGTTTGATGACCCCATTGAGCCGATCAAGACAAAAGACTTTTTGTTGGTTGAATGAAAATACTAATGCTTATTGCAATGTCCCGACAGCATGTGTTGATAATCTCAAATATGAGACTCTGTTACTGATTTGCTCAGGTTAACATTCAGTGTGACTTAAAATAACGCATAGGACTAAGAGGTTAAAAATAGAAATGGAGGAGTGTAGAAGCGTCACGCGTACGCATTTCCGAGAGTAGACCTACGGGCAAAGAAGAGAGGTTGGAGTGCAGCGTCGAGGGGAAAGTGTAAGACAGGATCGAGAACGAAACATTTTGTGGTTTCAAGATATTTGTTGTGGTTTAAACAATATTACACCCACTGCTGTTATCAATTTAATTGAAATAACGCTTGATGGAAGCAACACTATGACCTGTTGTAATCTAATAATTATTGTCAACGAGGCTAGTCGTGTAAGTAAGAATAAAATTATTATTATTATCAATAGATAGGTTTGCATTTACCTTCGCTTTGATTAGCTGCAATGAAATGACACACGAAATGTATGCATATCCAAATTAAAAATTCAGGAATTTCAACTCGATCATGCAGAAAGATTTACAACTGCATGCTGGCAATTATTACGTTAAAATGAACCAGTGACAGTGTCAAGTTTGTTACTCGCAGCCAAATAGAAAACAAAGACACTCCAAAG
Source organism: Lumbricus terrestris (assembly GCA_949752735.1). Classification (NCBI taxonomy): domain Eukaryota; kingdom Metazoa; phylum Annelida; class Clitellata; order Crassiclitellata; family Lumbricidae; genus Lumbricus; species Lumbricus terrestris. The sequence goes on along the minus strand of OX457039.1, from coordinate 19,091,049 downwards.
TCACGAAGTCATCAACGAAGTCATCCCGTCAGAAGATTAGTGATGCATAATTGAATGATTTACCTGGGCTTACGAATCTCTGTTGCAATGCCCCCACAAATTGTTTCAGTGTATGTCCACTTAGATAGGCTACGCGACCGTGTTTCTTTCAGCATTAACAATTGGTGCAAGTGAGCCTAATTGCCTATAAATAACTCTTAAGAATAAACTGGAGAGGAATTAGTAGCGTCCCATAAACAATAAGCGTCTTGTTGGGGAGTTTCGTCAGATGAATAAGCGTGGGGACTGGGTCATTCATGGATTAGGTGGTTTTCACAATATCACACCCCCAAAAATAATAACAATGACGATTTCTATGGCGCCGTAACACAGCCATGCCGTAACAAGGGCGCCTCACATACTAAACTACAGCAGGGTAGGCCTTGAGGAATAAATAAGTCTTGAGTCCAGATTTGAAGGAGTCAACTCAGCCGCTCGCAGGACATGTTCCAGCTTCTGGGCATGTTTCAGCATCAGGGGCCGGCCACTGAGAAAGCGCGGTCACCGAAACGGGTTTTCATCCGCCGCGTCCCGATGCAGAATCACGCATATAAGCAGGCGCGGCTCCGTTGAAGGACTTGTAAACAAGTAGACAGATCTTGAATTCAATCCTCTGGGGAACAGGCAGCCAGTGTAGAACATCGAGTCTGCACCGGTACCAGTCAGAAACCCATCACGGGGCAGGAGGCTTTGAGATTAGTCTTGAACCGGTCGACAACGAATCTCCTCCAGGATCTGCAACGCTGGGTTTTGTAGCGGGTGTCTCGACTGGAGCGGCGTGAAAGATCCTTGTCACCATCCGATGGTCGAATGTGCATCCTGGAACACCGATGACATCGACCGCTGATGGCTTCTCGTCCTCTCTTGTGATGACGACATCAAGAGTGCCTCCCCGATCGTGAGTAGCACCAGCCACGCACTGCACTATATAGGCCTACACGGAACGCGTCGAGCAGCTCAGTAGCACGCGAGGCGGTCGTTTAATTTATTTAAGCATTTCTGCGACCTGTTGTATTCTAATGTACGTACCAATGAAGCTAGTCGCACAAGGTAGAATTATTATTCTCATTTCATTTTTATCAGCTATTATTATCAATAGATAGAATTAGCCTACCTTCATTTGCGATGAGTAAACCTGCAATGAAATTACATATGGTATGTATGAATAATATGCAAGTGAGAAAATTTAATATGCAGTAGCATTGCAGTACATTCAATTCGTATCAGTCGTAAAAAAATTAGCAAGGCATGAATTTCAATTCCATCATTACAGAAAGAACTTCAGCAAATTGTCGATGAAATTGGTTCTAAAACGCGTCTGGGTCTACTTAGGCTGCTGTAATTGAAAATGAAATGCTCTCTCTCCTGTTGAGGTGTTGAAAAAGATACTCAAGGGATCGAAGGTGTGAGATATACATATATATATTCGTTTTATTGAGATTCTCGCTGACACACTGCAGCCAGTTACAAATAAAAAATGATTAAGAAAAGCATAACAATTCAATCAACTAGGTGGAAGTCAGAAAAAGAGGCAATGGTCGAGTATCTGTAAAGTACTCGAGAAATGAAATGTCTTTCGTCCTTAATTGGTAGCAGTGGCGTAGCCAGGTATTTTTTCATAGGGGGGCAGTGGGGTGGCAGCTTAAAATGATGGGGTGGCTACCGCTGGCAATTAAAGCGCGCATCGGCATCGCGAGCCGTACGCACGATAATTGAACAATTGAACAAAATACTGAAAGTAGTCAGGAGTGTCATGACATCATTGACATGACAGAAATGAGCAATCACATAATTGACATGTTTTAACGACGTTAACGTGTCTTAACTCAGTAACTGAAGAACGAAGTAATTTCAGTACAAGTCGCAATCACAAAATAGGAGTCACTGTAATCGTAAGTGAATTTACAAATATATTTTCTTAATTGTCTCAGTTGTCTTAAACCGAAGCTACAAATAATATTATCAGAATGCGAAAAAAATTGTTGTCTAATGATCAAATGTTTAAATAATAATTGGCAGTAAAAATTTCACAAACCTAAAATAGATGTATTCTACTGTTTTTGTGGTTAGCAGCAAAAACGACAATGTATTTTTAGATTTTGGATGTATTACAGTATTGGACATAATACGCATGCAAGCCTCACTAGCTTGTCTGTCCCACAGTGCACTATAGTGGCCTGTCCCACTTTCCCATCACCCACCTTATAAGAAGTTGTACACGAAGTTGTATAAAAAATAAAATAAGTCAGAAATTATATAACATTCTTTATCACTCGTAAAAGTAAAAAGTAAAACAAACGCAGGGATTGGGGGGGCAGCTGGGGGGCAGCCCTTTCATTTGGGGGGCGGCTGCCCCCCTTGCCCCCCCGTAGTTACGCCACTGATTGGTAGTTCAAAACTGTGAGGACGAGGACAAAGATTGTACGGCCTCTGGGCTTTCAATGGGAAAATGTTAACCAGGACGTGTGAGTCGAGCCGGATAACTCTACGAAGTAATCGACCTTCAATGTCATGTACAAGAGCTTCAACGCTCTTAATATCAGACGTCAAAAAACCGTAGCGTCCTATCTTACAATGAAAACGCTCTAGTTTAGAACGATCGTCAGCAGTAGTCAAGTCCCACCGGGCAGGGACAGCGTAGAGGAGGCGCGCTGTTGTAGTAGGCTAGCTCTGGCAATGTTGTGTATGGCACTTTGTGGCAGTCCATGAGCTCTTAGGACATGTATAGTATAAAAAATGAGAGCTGATGCAGTGATGCTGTGCCAGCCAGGTCTGAATTAGCCGAACAGACGTGGTGGCCCTGTTCAATAAAACTGTGCTTTATAAAACCTCAGCTCCACAGAATTTGAACAATAGGGTGCGCAAAATGTGGTGTAGATCTATGCAACGACGGAGTTTTAAGTAATGCCAACTAGTTGTAAAAATTTAGACTTTTACGGGGGCGCCCATGCATGAGAGAAGATCCAAGATACCATGAAAGAAGCGCTCTCCATTAGCCTACTTATTATTATTATTACTATTTTTTTTAAATTATTACTATTATTATTATTATTAAATAAATAAACTTGTAACGCGCGCAAGGTCACACCGAAATGTGAATCTGAGGCGCGGATAGTCAGACGCCAGAGGAAAGTCTCGCTGCAATAGCCTAAGCTTTATAGTCTGTCCAAATATCACTAACGTAATTCTGGTCTTATTTTGGCTGATTGAAATTTTAGTTTCATTTCGGCTAACACCGAATTCTGAGGTGACATGAAACGTTCTGCAGGCCTTGCCTGTAGCTGCTCAAAGACGTGTACATTCGTTTTAAAATGCAAATCGTATATTTGTCAATGTTACGAGCAGATGCGTGGTCTTAAAGCATTAATGGAAAACGAGTTTTTCGTCTAGGGCCTACTTCTCACACTTTCGAAGGGATCCCTAAGCATAAAACGTGTGCCCCAATGTCAAAAAGTAACTTGTGGTTTCTCTATTGAACAATGAACATCACATCAGAGAATCTGAAGCTATTTATATAACTAGTATTATTAAGCTATTAATTACTAAGTTTCCACCAGCATAGGGTCCACAGTTAGCCATATTTTCCAGTAAGATCCAGAGGATCATAATTATCTTCCGTTGCAATCTTCCCTAAATCGGTCTTTAAAGCTTGTAGCCTATACTGTCTCTTAAAATTAAATGGGGAAGTTTTCCATGGAGATAAATGAACATTCGAACAATGTTCGCCGGGTCGGTGTCTCGCTGGCGGAACTAGACTATATCCACCATTGCAAATAGCTTAATAAAAATAACACATGATGTGTAGTAGCAGTGAACGCTTAACAACAATGATGTTAGTCATATACAAGGGAGAAGAATGTTTACTGAATCGTGATCAACAGTTAGTTCAATAGATAGACGTATACCTATTTGACTTGTTGTTCCTTCCGCGGATTGGATGGCAACGTCAACGAATGGTACTGTTCAACGAAATCACATGACACATCATTATAATATATGAATATAATTATAATTATATGAATAAGTAGCCTAAATTCACAACCTGCAGCTTTTAATCCATTGTGCAATATAAATGTGCAGGCACATAAGCTCATGGGCGGAGTTTATCAGGGGCCACAAAAAACAGTTTCAGAGGGAAATTGTATATTTTCACTTTTTTCCAAAAAGTTCATCAACTTTTTTGGCTGGGAGATGGTATATTTTTCCGAGATTTTCCCCGGAAAAAGGTATAGGAAAATATTGCTGGCGTCGCTCTTTTCGATTTGAATTTTTAGTCCCTCCAAGAACTGAAACCAAACTCCGCTCATGGACAAAATCATTTGACTTCCTTAAAGGTCATTTGCGTTGCAATGTTGTTTCGAGTGTTTGAAGTTGGTAGACGGTTAATTTATTTTTGCGACGGTTACGATTATGCGCTAATGCTGTGTTCTCACAAAATAATGGTTTGTGAGTTATTTTTTATAAGTCGAAAGTTGACCAATAGCCTATCTAGAAAAGATCGGACGCCATTGACGCATAGGCTAATCATAATATAACTATGTCATATTATGAGCGATTAAGCAAGGAACAATATAATAGAACTCAAAATTAGCCTACGTTAAAGATTTGACGATTTAGCAAAACCCAACTCATTAATTTGGGCTACTTCACAGAGTCTTTGTTTAGGACTGTAAACTATGGACTTTGGACTTTGGAACTGCAACCTTTCATCCATAGTGTTATGGCTTAGTGTTATGAATGGACGTCTGAACATTGTCGCTAATCAATTTTGTCCAGATTGCATTTTACTAAGATCTGCTATAGTTGTAAGTGCTCACATTCTAATCGCACAGTTTCTGTATTCAACATTTACTAAGCATACATTTCCATAATTGGGCCTATAGCTGAGTTTTTTTTAGCTCAGTTGCGAAAATGGACTGTAGAAATCGTTGCATACTATGACAGAAAACCACTTGGGCGCTGTGGACAACTGGTTATCTCACAATCCTAATTGCAGCCATTAATATAGACTATGTGTGGAATGTAGGCCTATATTGCCTTAGGCGACACGAGGTGCTAACTTGATGTTGACATCGGGGTTAAGGGGCGAGAATTTTATTTTTTAGTTGGTGCAAGAGTTGTAAACTAAACTGACCAATTAGTGTCTTTTTACAGTCAATGCAGAAGTAGCTTTAGCGGTAGGCAATGCTTTTAATTCAGAAATAGAGTTCTTGTTTCAGGTTCTCTTGTCCGAAAATAATGACTTTTACATGAGACAAGACTTGTCACACACAGTGTTGAGTTGACGCGAGCTCAGCTATAGAGAGTATTATAGGATGGTTATCAAAGGAATGACAACTTTAAAAATAGAAAGAGCGATTATAGTTGCCATGGTTTATTGCCACGCTTTAGAATAGCGGCATATGCAGGAGATCTCCTATATATTGAGTTTTAAAGCAATTACTCACGTAATAAAGGATCGCATCGTATTACGAATCTTGATCGAATATTTGGATCACTCGTCTTCCATTCTCCGGAAATATTGCTGTGAAAGAAACACATGCCAAGCGTGTTATTCCGATAATACGTGTGACAGGATGCCTGCTGGACGCATTCTTTTTCACAGTCTGCCGCTGATGCCATGAGGTTAGCAGTAGGATCAACATTTTCAACTTCTGGATTATCAACGAAATAAGCTGTCTTTCCTAAAAGAAAACACAGTGCGCAATTTATACTAGAATGCTATGCAAGAAAATATTTTAAATCAGTGTGTATCAGTATTATGTAGTGTGTAGTGTGAATATTGCTTAATTTATAAATTTATGCTGTACCGGTAATCAAAGTTTAAAGCGACAAATAATATTGCTTTAGTGTCCTATGCAAAGTTCAAAGCAAGGCAACTTGAATTTAGTTAGTGACTCTAAATGTTCTTAAGTGTTCTAAATGTTCTAAGTGATCTAAAATCAAAGCACACAAAGTTGGCTGGCAAGAATAAACACACCTATTAGTGGCAATATTTTCAAAGCAAAACAAATGGAAGTTTTTTCTAGGCCGACGTTTGTCAATAATTAGGCCCTACTGGAAACTCACTCGAAACTACGCACCTTTTCCAGCGCCTTTCACCTTGCACACAAAGATACAACGCAGTAGCATTTCGAGGCACATTCGCTCAGTTGTTAGGTGATGAGGGCCGTTAATTCCTGAACAATGATCTTTTGTGTTGTTTCTTGTAAAACATGTTACGTTTAATAAATGATTGATAATAATGGAAGTTAAGTTGCAAAAATAAACACACGCTGAAGCTGTTGCGCGGTAAGTAGGCCTAAACTTTTAATTTTGTTCATGAAAGTTTTAAATGCTGGACGTTATTTCATCTATTATTTAGTTTGCATTTGTTTTCTCACAGTGTTTAAACTAGTCCCTCTGTTTTGGGGAGGGGAAATTCAGGTTTCTGGGGGGGGGCGGAAATGGCGTTTTGTGTAGGCGGCAACCGCTGCACCAGAAACCGACGACATTCTTTTACGGTTTGACCTACATTTTTTTTCTGACGATCTTTTTTAGTACATCAATGCTGAGCAGTCAAATTACTCTGACAGGGAAATACTAAATTTTTAGATAGGTCTATACATGTAAACAAGAGCTGTCAATTTTTTCTCGGGAGAAATTGTTAAGTGTACCTTTTTCAGTGGAAATAATGGTAGGGGCCTACGTATTTTACATGTAAACAAGACCCATCGAATTTTTCTGGGGGCTCCACTCAGAGACGTCTAGATAAAACACCGTTTTTTTATACGGTCTTGCGTGAGCATTTGTGTAAATCCGTGTTTAATACGTATGAATATTAAGTAGGCCTATTTTCATTTTAAACTATAGCCGTCGTCAGATGATGTGAACGGATTGCCTAGCTACAGTCTCTGGATCTGGAAGTCTAATGTTGCGCCATCTCGATAAGCAGCCTACGCTATGGCATAATGTTCTGAGTTGTGGCGTTTTTTTTACTGGGATTCGCTGCTGCGCAAGCTTTCTCATTTTCCTCTTCTGTATGGGCTTAGGGACCGTATGGACACGACTCTGCACATTCTCGATTGATTTGTCCGATGAGCTTCTTTCGTCACGGTTACGCATTTGTATGGTTGGGACGACACCCTGCAACATCCCGTGTTGCGTTGATCAAGTTTTCATCCAAAGTCAAACCAATTTCATGGAAAAATTTATATAACGCGAATCTATGCTAAATCAGATCGTCTGTGCACTTGCCTATATACGATGTATTTCGGTCCTAATAATAATAAAAATAGAATGCATTTTTATTTATTTATTAGCCTACCCCAAATAGAGATGCGATAAGCATTTTATAAGAAGCTCTAAGCTTTCATTGTTATGAATCATTATTCTGACCGAGCAGAGACAATGAAGATTTTTTAATTGTAGGCTACTGTTACTGGATAGTTTTGGGCTAGACATTTTGGTGACAGATGTTGGTGAATCTATCACAGTAGATTTCATTTGTTGTTTGGTAAATGGTCTTCCTTAGATGACATAAAATGCAGACACTATCAGCAATGGAAATAGTGATACTCACCTCCCGCTTTTTCGATGCAGATGCGCTTTATGGAATAGTGGTCCCAATCAACGGCGCTTATTGCTGCACCATCGGACCTGGGCAAGACCAGGCACTCCCTAGTGCCACGATTATCTACATTGACCCCCAAGCAGCTGCCTACCATTGTACACCAGCGAATACAAGCCAGGATACTCATACTTGAAATTGGAACGGAAAATGATCCGATCATCGAGCCTTTCGTTCTTGTAATTTCTCCACTGAACGCTGCAATAGAGAAATGTGACAGGTTTCATGCAAGGCTCAAGGCTATCCTTGAGACATGGGCGGAGTTTATCAGGGGCTGCAGGAGGGGGCAGAGCCCACAAGAAGACCCAGGTTCAGGTTTTTTTACCGTGTAAACGGTATCTTTTCCCGGGCCTAACCCTTCCAAATTACTAAAAAAGGAAATCAACTTTTTTGTCCGGAAAAAGGTTTTTTCGGCGAGATTTCAGCCCCAGGACTAAAAAAGGTCGTCAACCAAATGGGCCAAGAAAGTATTTTTCGGCGCCGTTCGTTCTGGACCGAGTCTCAGCCCCAACAAAACCCAAGTTCTCCACAAGTTCTTTTTTAGTACCTCCAAGAACGGAAATCAAATCCGCCCGTGCCTAGAGAACCCTATATGTTCGCGATATCAAGCGTATATGAGACGTATGAGCAAATGTTGTAGCTCCTCTTTAAGATTCCTACTCAGAGGCGATTCCGACTACAGCGCAGAAACTTAATTGGAGTTTCACATCGGAGTCCATGAGCAGTATTGGGAGTGACGGACTTGCCTAGGGTCCCTACGCGGCAGCTTGAGGTGGATTCGAACCTCCAACCTTCCGGATACAAGGCACCGAATATGCTCATATATATCACCGTGCCTGCAGTGATTGTAGGACTATAGAAGGGCTGCAAAGTGTGCAAGAATCTAACAGAAAATTGCTTGTAAACTGAAATTTCGGCATATGAAGTTGAAAGATACATATCTTTTCATCCGTTCAACTTCATCTCATGAAAGTTTGGAATCATATTCTTGGTCCACTTCTCTAAATATTTGGAAACTTTTAGCGTGATATGTCATCAGGCATTGGAGATATATGAAACATAATTTGGCTTACTTTTTTTGAATCACGGTGTACATACGTATATATATATATAGTTTATATACATATGCATGTATGTATGTATGTATGCATGTATGTATGCATGTGTGTATGCATGTGTGTAGTATGTATGTATGTGTGAAATTGGTGACTTACGCGAGCAGATGTCGCAATAATCCCAAGTTCTGTTTGGCACACCAGAAACATAACACCATGGAGCATCGTGAACATTCGGATCTGGGTTGCTAAAAAAATGGCGACAGATTCTCCATTCTCGTTTGACTCATAAAATTAGTGCTGTTCCCTTATATTGTTTTGTATTGTATCGTATATAAATATTCATAAAGTGTCTCTAGTCTATTATACAGGCTAGACATAATACCATAACATACAATTTTAGATAAAACACACAAATTGTGCTTCATGCGATTTTGCTACAGTGCGCTGTTTGAATATTGAACTCTTTCTAAATCTAAAGCTGCAACGCTTGACGAACTGATTATAACTACGTAACAAAATTTTACTTTTTGTCTGTTCCTGGGTATTAAATGTTATTTCCTAATTACTTCAGCCTCAAAAGTATAGAAAATGACCATTATACCCCAGAGACTTTGCTTTTCAGGCCAGGAGATTGATTATTCTGAAATGTAACTGCTTCTTTGGTACATTGAAATTCATGTGTTAACTCGGAGTAGCTGTACAGCTTTTGTGAACTTCCAGCAATATTCTAGAATGTGCGAGAACCTTCCACACCTATAAATAGCTACAGTTAGTAGTATAAATAAAGAAAAAAAATTAAAATGGTTCAGTACCATGTTCTTAAGTGCTGTTATAATTATAGTAGCAAATTTCTGCCTAGGGTAACGGCCTCTGTTGTCATAGACCCTGGTCAAATCGGATCCATCCATAAATAAAGATGCCTTGAGCCCACCATGCACTTCAGTTTAGTTGTGCGTCTGACTAGGTGCATAGCCTGTAGACACAACTCAGTCTCATATGGCATCAAGAGACTGCAAGTATCCGGCTGACGCATTCTGATGCTTGTACTTTCTTGCGACGGATGGTACAGAGGGGAAAAGAGAGCCATGAAGTTTGCAATACCAAGAATCTGGCGAGAACCCACTGACCACTCAAGCAATTGCTACTTCTGCATGGTGGATCCTTCCAAATGTCAGACTGGAAAGAATGCAGCTCCTATCATACATCCCCCGATCTTCCTTCATTCATGGCCCCAGCGTCACACAGTCCTGAGCTTCCGGTACCCACTGTTCTGGAGAGAAATCAGTTGCCTTCAGAAGAACAAAGTATATCAGAGTCAGAGAGCAATGAAGACATTTTAGATCCAGACTATCATTTTCTAGCTCATGACAAAAATCCGTACTATCCAAACCATAAGACCTCAACGACTTGATGAGAGGTACTCGTGTCACCAAGTCCAATGCAGAACTTTTGACGTCTAGACTCAATCATTGGAACCTGTTGGATGACTGTTCAAATCGCAGATCATAGGAAGCGTCATCAAGCATTTTCAAGCTTTTTTACCTGTCAAGATGGACTCTGCTTCTGTCACAACGTGACCGGTCTTTTCAGGAAATTGAAATCGACTGCAACCCGAACGAGTGGCTTCTCTTCATTGACAGTTCATCTGGGAGCCTCAATGCCGAGCTACTCCATAATGGGAATAAGTGTCCGTCTCTTCCTCTGGTTCACTTCAAAAAGGATTACAACAGCGCGAGAACCTTTTTAGCCGCCTTGAAGTTCGATGAGTACGGCTGGGATGTCATAGGAGACTTCGAAATGGTATCATTCCTGATGGGTCTGCAAGGTTTCGGACAAAGTTTTCTTGCTACCTTTGCCTTTGGGACAGCAGAGACAAAAGGCGCACTACCACAAGCGGGACTGACCCCAGCGGACCGAGTTCAATGTGAGTAGCCAAAATGTCAAGTGGGAGCCACTTTATGGATCCTCGAAAGTACCGATGCCACCACTGCATATTAAATTGGCCTAATGAAACAATTTGTCACGGCTCTGGATAAGGAATCGGTAGCTTTCAAATACCTTCAAGGCTTCTTTCCTAAGCTGTCTGAGGCAAAGGTCAAAGCTGGTGTATTCGTCAGACAAGAGATAAAGAGAATCATGGAGTGTACGGATTTCTTCAAGATGCTTTCTAGGAGTGAGAAAGCGGCTTGTAATAGCTTTGTGGCGTTGGTTAGAGGCTTCCTTGGTAATAACAAGGCCGAAAACTTTGTAGAGCTGGTTGAGACTCTAGTGAAGAACTACAGTAAATGGGATGCAGGATGTCTCTGAAAGTTCATACCCTTGATGCTCACCTTGATAACTTCAAGGAGAGCATGGGAGCATACTCGGTGGAGCAAGGCGAGCGCTTCCACCAGGATATACTAGACTTTGAATGTCGCTACCAAGGACAGTACAATGAGAACATGATGGGAGACTACATCTGGAGGCTGATTCGTGAAAGTGATTTACAGTAGGCCCTATAACTGTAAATCTCGAAAAAGTAAGCATTTATAAATTTCGAGTGGTCAATTTTGTTATCATTCTAATATTGATACTTGTTGCTTTAGAGTCATTTTGCGGTTTCTTGTGACCTATGTAGTTTTATTCTGCCTTTACGTGAACAAAAACAAACAAATTCGCTCGTTTGTTGTGGAAATAGGTTTTTTCTTTTAAATATCATTCTCCAGTCCACAAAAGCAAAGTTTAAACAGAATAACCACCATTTCCTATACTTTTGAGGCACAAAGAACCAGGAAATCACACTCATTGCCCAGGAACAAAAATCGTGTTACATAGTGTTATTGGTGTCTACGCCGTTAATCAGAAAGTGATATATAGGCGTACATGTAGGTGTAGCTACATGGAGGCAGAAGGAGTCATTATTGCCTTCACGGGCTTTTGTGTACTTGACCAATGGCCATGATTTACAATTTTACCAATGCTTCTTCTCACAGAGTTGCGCCTCTTGACTGTGCGTTTCTGGACATAGGACTATAGGCTACCGGGAGTGAGCTGCGACGTGGTAGCGTGTTGTAGCCTACTTAATGACTCATATATTTTATATCGGACTGCGCAACTCTACGGGTCGGACGATCGACAACTCTACGTTGATCGTTCAGGGAACACTTCGGGAGCCATCGACAAGGACGCTTAAATCTAAGCACCAAAAATTATAAAATCATCTTTAAAAAACCTCAAACACCTGAAGATAAATTGAATTATAACCGAGAGTTACCTTTAAAAATTGGTAGACCTATATTTTACGTCGCTATAGGTCTATAATCAAATGCTAGCGGGATCTTCTAGACCTACTTATGAATTGGAAGGTACATAGAGGCGTGTTTATGATGGAAGTTGTCACGACAATGTCAGAGGATCATCGGATTGTGGACTAGTTGCTAGATCAGATACTTCGTCCCCTTTCTGCCACTTCGCTGCGTCCTCTTAGGTCCTCTGATTGCCTTGACCTCTTTGTCCCTCGAGTCAGGACCGCCATGGCTCAATCCAGATCATTTGTCTGCATTGGCCCCTCCCTATGGAATCGGCTTCCCCCATCAGTTCGCTCTGCTGTCCTTTCTGGTAGTGTATCCTCATCTTTCTCTCGTCTAAAAACTTGCCTTTTTTCTTGGGGTTGAACGCACTGGGAGCGTTTCTGAAAGGCTCTTGCTGCGAGAAGCGCTTTATAAATTGTCAGATAAGATAAGATAAGGTAGTTGCGATTTGCTGTTGGCGAAGAGAATAATTATTGTCGACGACACACTGCTTATGAATGTCCTCTTGTTGACGTTCATGCATGGTAGGCGCAGCGATGTGGAGTTGAAGTCATACGGGGTGTATCTAATACGGGAGATTCATGCGAAAATAGGTTGGCTTAAGAGTTGAAGAGTCACAGGAACGCTTTGTAGTTATTATTAAAATTAGCAGAGGGTTTAATTCTACATAACAACAGTTTTAGCAAGGCTGAAAGAGTTTAACAGGTTTTTTTTATATCAACTTATAAAAAACGCTGATTATTTATGAACAGTGCTTGGCAGGAGATAGAAATTGAGCGATAGAGTTCCGAGTGTAGAGGTTAGGCCCTACTCTCGATGATGAACTACTATCACGACACTCAATAAGTTGTATCAGCTGGCTCTGCATTAATTTTTATATAATATTTATGCTTAAATCTCAATTAACCCACTTTGGATTTCCCTTTTGACTTTTTACTTGGCGGCAAGTGCTTGACCTCGATTCCGTCGATAGACGTGACTGTCTATGAGATAAGAATCGACTTACAGTGTAGGTCTATATTGGCCGATAAAGATACACACATGGACAGCACAATTATATATAGGCCTACAGTAATTTTTGTTTCGTCGGATCGACCCCTTTATAACATCCCACTTGTCATTACCAGTACACTATAAAACTAGGTATAGCCTACGTCAAGACAACGTTGTAATAATAATAGCTATTTAGAATTGAATGCTTCTCTACATACCGACAGTAATTTTGTGCGTCCTTTGCACTTCCATTTCGGAACTTAAACTGGTCATTTGGATGATCACTCCAAGGTTCGCATGTCCAGAGGGAATAAGTGCGAGTGACATTTCCTATGTAGCCTGCTCCTTTATCCTTTAGCGAGCAGCCTGCATTTGAAGATATATTAAACGCCAAGTAAAATTAAACAGCGTTAAAAACAACTAAGCAGTGACAAACAGTTAGTTGTTTATTTATTTATTATTTTTATTTGTGTATACAATTTGTAACTCTCTTTGCAGTCTCATACTTACAGACTGACGTCAAGCGGGACAAGGCTGGAATGATTGTTCCACATTTACCACATCTGTATACTATGTATAGACTACGGGTTGCAATCTTAGGCCTACTTGGTTCCAGGAAATCCAACCTGTTCGACGTCGCTTGATTGCTAAGAATTCCCAGTCTTTTCCTTCACATTTATTTTATATATAATTTATTTTATTTCTCGCATTTGCTAGGATACAGGGCCTCCTTTAAAATTATGTCATATAAGCCTAACCAGCTAAGCCTACTTTTCGATCTCAGCTATGGAGACGGCTTTACCGAAGGCAGCTGTCTTTCAGCGTTTAAACTCTTGTTGCCTCGGGAGACACTGTAGTGAATTACAGCGCTACCAAGAGACAAAACTGTTTCTTAAATGTAGCAAGAACTTTATTTAGTGCTTTCGTTGCTGCTTGTTCAGGAACTTCAGGTGGGTATCCTATCAAAAAGTCGACTTTGAAAGGGACGATCATCAAAAGGGTGACTTCAACAGGGCGCCGATCATAAAGGTGACTGTTCGAAAGAGCGCCGATCAAAAGAGCGACCAAACAAAAAGGTGACAATCAAAAGGGCGAACATCGAACGTTCAATATCAACGGTAGGCCTACACGAAAGAGAAATACGCAAACAGGCTTACGTATGCCCATATGCTAACTGTCAATCCTTTCATATAAATTCAGAAGTTTAAGTGGCCAGTGGTCGGTATTTACTCGTAGCCTACCGTGTCTGTGTAGATTTATATAAAATGAACCGTTATAAACGCACAGTGCAGTCATATGAAAGAAATTTAAGCGATTTCGATTTGCAATTATTAGCCTATTATAGTTGGATTGCAAATAGTACAATGTTTGAATTATTAGAAGATATCAACCTACTAATCGCTGCTGTCGTCATTAGTTCAGTGATAATTTACATTTTAAATTCATGATTCCAAATATTATGAAGTTCGATACGGTACGACTCCAGCATGTAGGTCGTCCTATTGTTTGGTCGCCCTTTTGATCGCCTTGTAACCCGAAGAGTACGGACTCGTGTCCCACGCCCCAGGACAGTAACCGCGTTGGGAATTTAAGATAGGCTTTAGGCTAATTCACAATAATTGGTCAGAGCCATCGAACGAGTCTTCTTCGGTTGGTATTGGATGCACAAAAGATAAGAAATGCAAATAAAAGGTAAAGACAATAAATTATATCGCAATGGTTACCGAGAGTAGCATATCATGTATGCAGCATGTGCCCTCTCCTTCGCAGTTCATTTTCTGAATTTTTTGCTTTTACAAATAGATCACTACAGGCCACAACACTTTAAAACAACGTTTGAAGCATTTTGGGCACGCAGCTTAATCCTTTACACGTTTGCCCCGAGAATATCCGCTGAAACCTGGCTTAAAATTTTAAAATGAACCAGTAAAGGGTTAAGACATCTATGAGATGGAACTCAAGAGTCAATGTGAAGGTGACACATCACATAGTCGATGATCTAGGAGCGTTGAAGTAGACATAGCATAGGCCTACACATCTTGTTACTGTTCATTATTATTACGATGGAAGATGAAAGTTTTGTCGTGTTCTACTTTAAACCTATGCGAATAAATTACGTGAAACCAAGATAGAAAACGCACCATTGTAGACTTCGTAGTCGCTAGGACAAGCATTGCAGTATTCCCATTCCACGGTTTTTTCTATTGTGTAGCACCAGATGCCGTCTCTAGTGCTTAACGTCGGATTTCGACAGAAATTGAGTGCGGCTGCTTTGCTTCCGTCAGGAAACATATCATCCTTTATTTGTGTATTATTGATCACATGGGGTTGATTATCAGTCCATCTTTGGCACGCCTTTCCACTGTGTGTTATATTCATGGATCCAGTGTAAGTTATTCCTCCTTTTGGAAAACTGCACCCTACAGAACAATTTTAAAAATTTACTATTCAATTCGTACATTTTGAATTATGTCAAAAGAGCAAGCCTTGTAAAATTTATTCAGGGTTCATTTAGTATTCACATTTCTTCTTCTAACTTTATGACCTCTTGTGTGCTTTTTTAGTATCGCATTAAGTGCATAGTCTGTCACTTTCTATATAACTGTTTTTTCTTATTTCAACCTTTGACATTTTTAGCGGCAAGCTACATTGTGTTCCAAATTTTCTATAAGTACACTCACGTCGTTAACGCTGACCTATTAAACAAACTCACTCTGGCAAAGCATAGCGATTAGGCCTAATGAATTCGAAACAAACATTGGGGACCGTCCCTCTGTCCCTCTAAGTCTCCGCCCATACTTACAAGCTGCCATCGCCGCGTCGCCTGTGTTGCGTGCGTCCCTGTGTCGCTGATCTGCGCGTTCTTCGAACTTACAGCTTTAAACGTTTCGATTGACTCAGTCTTAGAAGTTCTAGCAAGCCGAATACAAATTTTTGGTGGCCTTTCAATGACTACAATTGCAGTGCTTTGCATTGAATCAAAATGTCTTACACTTCAATTCATTGTAAGGCTTCAGCATATACAATGTAGCTAGCCCTTTTGGTCGTCGCCCTTTAGTTTGCGCGCTCTATTGATCGGCGCCCTTTCAAACAGGCGTCTTTATAAGCGTCGCCCTTTTGATGGTCACCCCTTCGAAGTCGCCCTTTTGATAGAATACTCATCCTCAGCATTGTCATGTTTCAGGCTGCGTAGAATTTATCGGCTCTTGTTGCTTTCGTCATGGTATGGGTGAAAGTCTCTCCGTTTCACCGACGAAATATGGCTCTCGTTAGGTAGATGGATAAATAGCAGTTAAAGGACGCTTCAGATTATCGTAACGCTATATGATTATGTAGGCCATATCCAGGCAACCACAAAACTTTTAGCGCCATAGTTCTGCGCACCATCAAACCAATTAGACTTTCTTTTAAAAAACAATGCTTTCACTTTTGGGTTTCTGAGAAATCCAAGTGAGAGCGTGAGCGTTCGATTACGTGACCAATGTATACTGATAGAGTCTATTATTATTATTATTATGTGCTTACCGTATTTTGTTGGCTCGAATATCCCCGTTGCGAATATTAAGTGGAGAAAGAAACAGAATTCAGTGAGTGGATGAGGTAACCTCTGTCTATTTGTGTCACCCTAAACAAGCGAACAAAACTCCTAAAACTTTCAGCGTTTTAAAAGACTATAGCACGCCCACCGTTACAATTACAAGCACAGGCATAGCGGTAAAGTAAAGCCAACGACAATTCCCACTCTGTCTTCCCTACACGGCCTGCGAAACACATGTCTCATCAGCGTATTTTGGTTTGTGTACCGACGTACCGTCCACCATAATCTTTCTTAAGGTCTCGGTTGACTAAACCGACGTCGCTCTGACGGATTTCCGCCGTATCCTTTGCAACCAGGGGCCGATCCCAAAGGCTGTTTTCCAGGCGGTTGAAGCGTCATTTAAATATATAATTATTGCTGTGTTTTGCATAATTTAAAAAGACACCATTAATCCATTATATTAAATGTTGATGAATCTAGGCATTTATATGGTGACACTGTCAGCGGACGTTTGCGGGAGGTGTGTACCAAATTTGGTTCTGCTGCCCATTGACGCCACTAAGTTATTTGCATGCATGCATTAAGTCATTAAGGTAATCATCATTATTGATTGTTTGATCGATTGACCAAATTCAACTATATTACTCACATGAGGCCATCCATTTTAAACTAGGCAAGTAAGTAAGTGGGACGCGGTGGTGTAGTGGGTATGTGCGTTGCCTTGCAGCCGGAGGGTCGCAAATTCGAATCCACCTCAAGTCGTCGCGAAAGGACCTTGAGCAAGTCCTTCACTCGCAATTGCTCAGCGCTTCGGCGTGAAACTCCGATGCAGTCTCCGCGCTGTAGTCGGGAGCGCATCTGAGTAGAGAGCTTGAAGAGGCGCTATAGAATTGAAGAAACAAATAAATAAATAAAATAAGTATATTCTTTATTAATCGATTGACCAACCTCAACTACAATACTTACATGAGGCCATCCATTTTAAACTATAAGTAAGTTTGCATGAAATCATGCATCATAAAGCATTCTTGTTAAAAATGTTTTTCTCGTTAAGTTATCTGCCCGTGATACAATTTGGTCATAATGGTTTAGGAAAGAGGAGCGGGTTCAGAACATGGCCCGGTTCCGTCAAGGCAGCGGTGAAAAGGTTCCTATGTAATGTAATGTAATGCAATGTAATGTAATGTGATGTGATGTATTGTAATGTAATGTAATGCAATGTAAATCTTCGATAATTTCTCAGCGACCACAAAAGCCAATTCAGGGAGACCAGCTTATTCACCTATCTGCCTTTCGACACGACTATTCCAATGCTGGGTTATTCTCTGGAAACAAGCGACGTCGAACTAGACGGTCCATAACGGACTGTAAGCTTAGGCTAATTACATGATTGTAGTAGTAGCATTAGAGCAATTGTGTCGATGAACTTTACAGGTACATGTAAGATTCTTACAAACTGAAATTCCTTACCATATCAACGTCTTCAGTCGGTTATCTGCATCGCAGACATCATTTTCAAAGTAAATCAGAATTAAATCCTTTGTAACAGATGATCAATTTTGCGAGAAGAAACAATTTAAATGCTATGAAATCAACGTCTTCGCGGCGATAATGAAAGTTTAAGCGTCATAAAGCTATTACAACTATGTAGTGATGACGTAGATCTGGTTTAGTTGGATACAGTAACTATGCAGTCATGACGTATACATATATATAGGTCTAATTTAGTTAGATATAATAACTATGCAGTGATGACGTAGACCTGGTTTAGTTGTAGGCCTATAATTTTATGATGACTCGAAGCAGACTCACTAACTAGCGGAGTCTACCGTGACGGCATAGACAAATTGTCACAGCGAACAAGACAGGAGAGCTAACCTATATCAACTTGAAATGCAAAAATCGGCCTATTTTCACAGAGGGAACAAATTCGATACATTTTGTCCGTGAAGCTTTTGTCCGGGTTAATGCCCATTATCGCGATAATATCGCATGCATCAATAGAGATTTGAGAAACGGCCGATACATTGTTCTATTATACATGGTAACCCTTGAAGCAGGATCACCAAACACTATGTCACCTCTTCCAATGCACAAATGGAACTATTTTTCGATGTATTAATCGTAAGTTTTTCAACTTCCAGTGATGTAGACCTAGTACTCAAATCCGGCAAAAGACTCGAGTCTGATTTTTTCCGATTTCGAGCTTTTTGGGCTCAGACTCAAAACTCTGGACTTGAAACGCGACTCGCTCAATCGATTTTCGAGTCATGATTTCCGATAAAACAGGCCAACCTATATTGCCACAACTAAACGTAGGCTATTGGTAGTACTAGTTACAGTTTTATCCCTGGGCGCCTTCACATTAGGGTGGGATCATTTTCTCCCAGATATTAAAGCAAAATTAGGCCTGGCCTGTGCAGGCTAAACTAAGAACATCGGACATTTTATTTGGGCCTATGCTGATATTTCGTTTGCTCTAATTGGTCAATTAACAAAGGATCCCTTCCTTGTACGCTGCGTTAGGGACACAGGATCATCAAAAAATAAGTGACCTCCTTCTATTCAGTTCATAACAAAATACATCTTTTTTCGCTCTTACCTGACAACTCTTACCCTATGCCTATAATTATTAGGTTAGTGTTCAAAGTTTAAACTAGTTATAGGCCTATCTGTTGTAGGAATAATAGAATAGTTATTTTCGTGTCTAATAGGATGTGTAGGGAACGGCGATTCTGGATTTTCTTCAAGTGAATTCCTTAGAATCGCTGACGCATAGGTCTAATGACTTTCTTTAAATCAGCAATATTATCTTGTTAGAAGCTGCCTTAGTCACAGGTAAACCGAAGTATCACAGTTGCGCGTTTCTTGATCTTTCATGTGTTGTAGGTAATTATTATAATATATGCATATTGCATAGGCCTAAGGGCCTACAAATAGCATATCTCGTTAGTCTTATTTGCCTGTGCGCTTATGTTCGGAAATACATACACCCATAATAGGCCTATATAAGCTTATATAGAATTTTATTATATATAAAATACGCAATATCTGGTATTGATTTTTTATAAAATATTTTAGGCTACTTTGAGAGTGAATACTTTTTTTTAGAATCTCTGTAATGATTAATGTTTCAGTTAAAGCATTAGTAGACGACGAGTTATCACTACATAGCCTACAAAGTTCCATACAATGAAATTTAAGAGTATGAACACAACGAAAGTCAAATTACAAATACATCAAGAAGTTGCCAAATGAGACGGCAGTTCAGCGGAAAGTAAGCAAATCGTGAACATATCGTACTGGCCTAAAACTGATAATCTACTGTTTAGCAGGAAAAGCTTAGGGAGGTGCATCTGGTGGGGGAATGGCCGGCTTGGAATCAGATTTCTTCACTTCCTCTGCTTGCGGAGGAATAGCCGGCTTGGAATCAGATTTCTTCACCTCCTCAGATTGCGGAGGAATGGCCCTCTTGGAATCAGATTTCTTCACCTCCTCAGATTGCGGAGGAATGGCCCTCTTGGAATCAGATTTCTTCACCTCCTCAGATTGCGGAGGAATGGCCCTCTTGGAATCAGATTTCTTCACCTCCTCAGATTGCGGAGGAATGGCCCTCTTGGAACCAGATGTCTTCAATCCTTGATTCTTTTTTGCTTGCAAGACTTCTTCGATTGCCTTTTTCGCGGTCCTTAACAAATTAATATTATGATAAAAACAATTTGCAGAAGTCCAATTTATATGCAATACAGATTTGGAGTAAGAGATGCCATCAATATACAGGGTGCGCCAAAAAAATCCACTACGGTTTTCAGCCCATAACTTGGCCAAACATACGAATTTTTAAATGAAACTTTACAGTCTTAAAGACAATTCATATTTGCGTGCAATATTTACGTCAAATTACAAAAAAATATTTCAAACAGAACAAAAGTTATATCACTTTTAGTGAGGCTACCCACCGTTTTTTGACGATTCAAAAACGCGACGCAACAAAAAGTAACAACAAACCTAAAATGATTTTTACTCGCTCAGTTACAACCACTGTAATATGTCTAGAGTTAATTTAGCATAAAATATCAGTAAATTATTTGGGACAGTAGGCTAGGTGTTGCAAAGGAAATGGCGAAATTTGTGGATCATGCACTACCTTTTTTATTACCTCAAAAGTAGGGCACTGGCCATTGATGGCCTGCATTGGGATGTTTCCAATGCAGGCAATTCATCATAGGAAATCAAAATTATGCGGTTTAACTGTAGGCCTATATCGTGGTGTAGTAAAGATGAGTAGAGATAATTTTGCTATGTTGCACTTCAAATTGACTAGTAGGACTACTATTATATTAGCATTGCATAGGTCATTGAAATTGCTTTTACCCACTAAGGAAAATTGTGAATTTTTTGGTTTAACCTTGCGCAAATATTGCATGAATGATTACCTAAACAGCCGGATTGCTAAAAAAGTATACAAATACAATTCGACTTTTCCATAAAATTCAGAACCAACTAACATAGTTGAGAAAATGATTGCCTCTTACGTTCATGGTTTGTATGGGTGATGTGACTGATTTCTGCCTAAAGACCACTTCCCGGACTGATGACAAATTAACATCCCTAGGATGTTTAAAAACTACGATGAAACCATCTCAGGAGTCACAGATGATTAGATAATTAGGCTTAGCGCAAAATAAATTGTTTAAATAGGTTGTTAAGGTCACCGTACAAAATTGACACAACCATACTAAGCTGATTACTAGAAGGCAACGGTGGGTCTACCTTATAGAAGTTTAGTTCCTTCTAGTATTTTTCCCATTAAACGCAGTCCGTCCGCACTCAGAGAGCGGACGCACGGGAACAGTAAGAAACAATATGCCCGAACAAATAGGGCAAAAATTCTGGCAGAGCAACAATCATGGCAAAAACCTCTAACCAGGGCATTTGCCCTCCCATGCTGTTTTT
The DNA here is from genome assembly GCA_949752735.1 of Lumbricus terrestris. NCBI lineage: Eukaryota > Metazoa > Annelida > Clitellata > Crassiclitellata > Lumbricidae > Lumbricus > Lumbricus terrestris. The sequence goes on along the minus strand of OX457039.1, from coordinate 19,069,566 downwards.
ACCAATTTATTCAAATGAAATTTAGATTGCCATTGAATGTATTTTTAAAACTGGAACCAATTAAAACGGGGAGGGAGTCAATTTTATAGATCTCCTCCGGACACCCAAATATATTAGCTATGCCACTCATGGGCGGAGATTTAAGGAGACCGGGGGGAACGGTCCACCTCAATGGATTGGGGGGACGCATTTGTCCTCCAATCGGTAGTCGGTAAATGTTAGGTCCTCAGGTACAAACTTCACGAAACACACGGTGAACAACAAACGAGACGAGGTGACGACTAAAAAAGGTCATTAACTCTTTTTTGGCTGAGAAAATTAGGCTTTTCCATCGACATTTCGGACGGACGACTAAAATAAGATGGAAAATTTTCGTCGGCGTCTCAGCCATTCGTCCGCCCAAAATCTTCGGCCGCCTTTTCGTCCCCCGCAAGTCACCGCCCACGCCCATGACGCCACTGAGGAGAAAGTTAGCGAAGTTTTTTTTGGAAAGAAAGTTGAAATGAAGGTAGCAGAAAAGAAGCAGATGCATTTTAAATGATAAAATAGTGAATCTTTGTCAATACCTGATTTGGTAAAAGACGAACGCAGTGCTTAGCAACACGACAACCGCCATCAGAATCATCAGAGAGGATAATATTTTGGCAAGGTTGGATGTTTTTGCCTTCGGGTGCTTCACCGGCTCATCTGTCGTCACATATGCAAAATTACAGAAGCTGTTTACATATGCCATATGCCTCTTGCCTCTAACCAGTGGCGGAGACCTGGGCGGAGAGTTGGGGGGGGACGGACCGAAAAAATTTCCATCTTTTGACGGAAAAAAATTCTGGTCATCCGCCGAAATCTCAAACAAATTTCGCCGCCAAAAAAGTTGATGACCTTTTTTTTAGTCTTGACGCTCAACGATTGTGGAGACAAATGCATGGGCCGTCCCCCCAACACCTCCATTGGGGGGGATCGTCCCCCTGTCCCCCCCTAGGTCTCCGCCCCTGCCTCTAACCGTCTAACGCATAACCTAATATCACGTTAGATGTTTGGCAAAATTATTGACAGAATTATTTGAAATAAACGAAGAAAGATGCATGAGAATTTCTGCATCTGCCTCAACCTCTATACTATGATTAGCAATTGAACGTTCCACGACGTTTCTTTAGTCAACAGTTTCTGAACTTATTCTGCATAGACTATCGATCATTAAAAAATTGACAATTTATTTTTCAAGGCCTTATAGTCTTGTGGCTTAGGCCTACTTATCCTGCTTAATCCGGGGGAGAGTTCCTGTTTATGCGGACTTCTCATCATAGGGCAATTCATCAAGGGAACTAATCATCAAAGAGCGATTTATCAACTGATTGTTCATCAAGGGCTGCTCATCAAGGACCAATGATCAAGGATTAAGCATCAAACATCGAACAGTTCCCTTGATTGGATCTGATCAGTCTGTCAAGAACTGTTCAATAAACTTTTATCAAATGTGTATGCATACAAGCAGATGTCTAAGCACAATAAAGACGTGTATTTACAATGAAACATTGCATTAGTCTAACTTCTCACACCTCTACCGCGTTTGTGACGCAAATAACTGCATGCAGCGCCTTTTCAGTGCCTTACATAAGCGCAGCATATATTTCTCTCTGATAAATATAAACAAGTGCGTTTAGCATTGTTTGAAAGAGTGTGACAAACATAACTAAACGCGGCAGAGCGTTGGCCGTAATGTAATGCCCATGGACAAAAGACGCTAATACGGACTTCAAGTACAAAAGCGCGGCACCTGCATATCTCCACAGTTACGCAACGTAACGAAAAGCATTGAGTTATAAAATACTTACGGTGAAATGAAATAGTTGTTGCGACTTCATCCACTGCTTCTTCAGATACCAATGCTCTTTCTAATCTCACCGATTTTCTTGATTCATTGGGTACTTCGAGTCTATTATCCCTTTTTTGTCTTAATAGCTTTCCTGATCTACTCGCCGCTCCCCGTCTGCCTTCAGCTCTGTTGGTGCTTTCTGTTTGGGACTCTGCGATCACTGTTCCTGAGCCAAACTTTAGACCATCTTTTTGAGCGCATCCTGCACTCACTTCACTTCTATTGGTGGATACCTCTGATCGGTCGTCATGAGTCGGCTGCTGCTCTGAACCGTCTGCGCTTCCTATCATGAACTTCTGTGCTAGTAAACTGGAATGCGGTGTCTTAGTATTTCTTTCTTTTAACGCTCTCTCTGGAATTCCATCTATCTTCGATACAACCCTGTTTCGTCTGAATGTGGACTGTTTCTGCAGCAACACTGTCCTTTGGTCAGAATTCAACGACCCTGAAAAAGAATATGCTGGTTTGAAACGATAGCAGATCTATCATCAAACAAGACAGCCTTATAGGCAAGAAAGAAAGTCTGAGTAGATAAAGAAATTATTTAACAATGCATCACCGAACAAGGATGTACTACTTACTAAAGCAATTGCTACAAAAGATAAAACCCAGTGGCAGTAAGATTAGTCATCGAATTGTACAACATTTCTCGGATTCAGATGAGAGAAATAACTATGCCAAACATTTATTGCACTTTCGTCGATTTATAAGACATTTGATTGTAAATTTCTCAATATTCGTGGTTAGGTCAGTATTGCGCCGAGTCCGTCTCTGTGATGCTTGTCAAGTCAACCAAATGAAAATACTCTCCCTTTCGATTAGTTTAATCACAGCTAAAATGATGACCGCAGGATGTCCTCTTCGTGATTGGCAGGCTAACGAAAATCCAAACGTTCCGGAATATCCCCCGTGCTTTTCCTGTTGGACATAACTTCTGTAATATTGGATTAAGCAGCGTGCTGTCCGGAATATTGTGGGTGTGATCTTATCGGACATTTGAATGTACAGTAGAACCTTCGTCACCCGCTACCAGCCTAACTTGCCATCGTTGAACATATTTTCATAATCTTGAAGCGAGAGTCGAAAGCGTAAGATGATTTGACTATATAGCTGTGACCTGTGAGTTTTCAGTAAAAGACCTAGACGATTGAAATCCGCAAAAACCACGACACAAGTGACATAGCGACCCAGGTGCTTCAAGGTGTCATGATGTGAAGCAGACAATCACAGGCCGGTCAGGACAGACCGGTGGAGAGAGTCGGAGGAGAGACTCCGAGAGAGCATGGGACACATACGGGCATTGACCCAGGTTGTCCTTCATGCCTCTCTCCCAATAGCCTATTCTCTTCAATCAGACAAGGTGGTCCAGCTGCTTCAAGATATTAATGGTATGGAGTAGACCTGCTGACCGGACCGGTTGAAGCTGGGCAACATGACGCGAGAAAGACTCAGACAGAGAGTGACGTTGGACTCCTACGGGCATTGAGCCTAAGGATATTGATGATGATGATGTGAGTTTTTCATGATCCAAAGACAGTCACATTTTATATCAACTGCTTATTTGGTCAAATGTGGGCGTTTCACTTGCATAATTAATTAGGCTACTTACTTACTTACTTTATAGAAAGGCAATCACTGTGAGGTTTATTAATGTTTTCAATCATCTTGATTACTAGACATTGCCTTCAATCAATCCAATCCACCTAAGTTTATGAAGTCTATCCCCAGAATGAAATCTCAGCGTGGGAAGCCACATGACAGTGTCTTAGAAGGCGATAGAATTCAATATTAGCCAGCAGTCTTTGAGGTTTGTTGACATTTTAAACGCTGTTCAGGATACATGTAATCGGTAAGTAAAAGTAGCCTAAAAGTAGCTTTCTTAAGATTGTCCTGTGATCAGTGGCGTAGGCAAGGGGGGGGTTTCGGGGGTCAAAACCCCCCCATTGGCTTCGGGAAAAAGGTTTTTTAAGGCTATTTATCCATTTAAGTAAGAAAAAGTAGCAAAAAAGAGGGTATCCGGCCATAAACCCCCCATGAAAAATTCCTGGCTACGCCACTGCCTGTGATTTTACTGGCTGGATGGAAAGCATGCGCACATTCAGCTGATGGCATAGGCCCTACATGTAGTTCATAGATTGAAATTTTCAAATCTACTGACTTCCAAATTCAATCAAGCTAACACTTTGGTGATTATGATCAGGATTTGACTACGTTTCCTGCATCAGTGATTTCAGATTCTTTGACACGATTCACAGCGTTGATTATTTTTTTTCATGAAGACTGCAATTATTATCTGGCTTTATTTTAAGCGAGCAACACCAAGTTCTAACAGCTAATTAATTACCTCAATAACTATGCTGCAATGACTTTATCTGATTGCATCTAGATAATGAAGGACGAGGAAATTGCATTTGGATGATACACTTACTAGTGGTCATTTGCAAGCATCTGCGTTCGACGTCGTAATGCTCGTATCTGTCATCGCTGCTTATCGTCAGACTCTTGTACGGTGTGTACCAGCACTCCAGTCCGTCACGTTTGAAGTCAATCCCGACGCAGGTCAAGTGCGTGATGCACCAGTGCAAGCAGTTCACCAGCGACATAGATCGCAGCTTCACGCGGTCTCTCGAAAGCAGTTTCTCTCTTCTAATGAATGATCCACGCAAAGCTAAAAGATTTAGAAGTTCGATATGATTGAATGAATTTCAAAGCGTCTGTTTTAAAAGTCTTTTCTCTCTCACACATAAATCGTGCTATAGATAAGGGGTTCTCAACCTTTTTCGTCCCGCGACACACTTAAACTTCCTATCAAATTTGGCGACACACCATTCAATCGTCATATGTAAATGTTGTAAAAATATAAAAAGTGTCAAAGTTAAACATGTCTATTTATTTCAAATTCGCTCTCAAACTTATTTATCCTTCTAAAATGCTAAACTGCTGACATTTTTAATAAATGAAAATAATTATATTGAATTTCTTTCCAATTTTTATGATTCTAAAATTCTAAATTATTCTTCTGATCCCAATCTATAGTCGTTTCTACAACTCGACGTCAATTTAGTCACCTAATTACTAAGACCTTGTAGTCCTAACAGTTAATGGGATCTTTGTTCATGAATTTTTCTTTGGATCATATTAAAACGCGGTTCCACAGTTTTTTGTAAGTGCAACTCGTAAGCAGGCTGAGAGGACACCTCCGACAAGTTTGTTCCGATTCTTGTTCTTTATGTTGATCTTCTGAGAAAAGCCCTGTTCAGATAAATAAGAGCTATGAAAGGTTCCTTGATAGCTTTGCTTGCAAGTGATTTGTAATGTTCTTCCTTGTACGTCTTTGCCCAGAACTGAGTTCTTGATAATTGCTTATACAATATACATGTCCTTCATTCTGGAATCACATTGCAGCTCAACAAGACTTAGTGTTTCCTGTTCATTGTTGTTCAATTCTGCTCCATTAATGTTTTCTCTGAGGAATGGGTTCAACATCCACCTTAATTGTCTTCTTAATATCAGTATCTGAAGAGGATGGCTATATTTACGTTTTCTTAACCATAAATTTTTTCATTTCGGTTGCTGACTTAGCCTAGGTTAACGGGTAAAAGTTTTCTAACAGGTGCGATCGCAAACGTGTTTACATAGGCCCTATGTCAATGACTGTCATCCGTTGAACATAAACGTCATAACTACCTCTGACCGCGGTAAAATAGATAAATGGAGCGCAGAAAATTCTCATTGCAGTCATCCGCTAAACTTCTAAATTACCTGTAGGTAAAGGAAGTCAGTGTATAGGCCTAATGTAGGCTACGAACAACGGACGTGTGCTGTGAGAATTTAGTAGACTGATGTTATTTAGGATTAATTCGTGTAATCATTGGCCTACTGCGTCGTGTCAGTTTGGAAAAGAAATGAAGATAATTTTTATTATCATTATTATTAATTCGCAACACACCAATTCTTCGCGACACACCACTTTTACGCGACACACCGCCGGTCAAGTCGCGACACACCGGTGTGTCGCGACACACCGGTTGAGAACCCCTGCTATAGATCGTCAAGAACGCGAAATGAAAACTAATGGATGCCAGTATAGGGCATACTGGGTACAAAGAAAACGGTTTCCGTCAGCAGACTCTCGCACACATGCAGGTCATGCAAATAAATTCCTTGTCGAGAACGACAATTGAACTAAGGTTAGGCCTACTAGCATTCGTAGCGCTCAATCGCAACTGCCAACGCTACTATTTAACGTGTAGGGACGTAGTAAGATAGTCTACAGGTACTTACGAATGCAGACATCACAGTAATCCCATAGAACTAGATTCGATGTTGTGTAACACCAAGGTCCATTCCTGCTTGTCGGAGTTGGATTCCTACAAAACAATATTGTTGTTGACTACAAATATCACTAGTAAACATCACGAGACAAGTGCAAACAATAGCACTGTAATAAATTGAACTGTTTTTGAACTTTCCTCCAAAGAACTCAGAAGAATTTATGAAAGTTCACTGATTTTTCTGTTGACGATAGAAAAATTTGTCATGTGGAAATGAAGATACCCATGACGATTATGATGATTATCATCGTCGTCATCATTGTTACCATCGTCGCCAGCATCATCATCATTATTTCAAGCATCAATATCATTCTTTCTATTATTATTACTGTTACAATTGTTATTATTAGTATTTTTCTTGCTGCCCGCGGTATGAAAATCCCGCAGGTTATTAAAAACTATTCTATGGAGGGCCTAGTTATTGGTCCTCGGTGCGTTGTGCGCACATGGGCCCACATTATTATTGTTATTATTATTATTATTATTATTATTATTAATATTATTATTATTATTATTATTACTACTACTACTATTATTGTTGTTACCATCATCATCATCATCATTATTATTGTTACGCGCGGGGGCGCCGCCTGTCCTAACGTTTCCACCCCCAAATTAATGGGCTCTAATGTTGCGCGCCCCCTTAAGCGCGGTTGAGGAAAGCTGGGTCCTAGGTCAAGGGTTTTGGTGTCAATGGTAGCGGGTTCGAATCCTAACCTAGGGTGTGAGCTTCTCTGGTTACCAAATTCCTCAGGATGGGCCGATATTGGACATATGTCAGCGGTGGCTGTTAAGCTCACAACAGCCCCACTGAATGGGTGCTTATCTGGGTTCGATTCCTCAACTTTTCCCCAAGCTCCATCACCCACTTTACCTTCAGCTACCGACTTCACCATAGTTTCACATTCTTTCTGGCGGGAACTTAATTGGGCTTGCTGCATGGAAACTAGATTCAGCTCTTCGGCTAGACCGATTAAAATGCTACTCTGGCGCTCCATAAACTGTTCTATTGTAGTCATTTGCTTCTGTAATACAGCAGGGTCTAAGTCATCAGTTTTGTCTGTAGTCCCCAACTCAAGGGTTTCTCTCGGACATAACTCATCTTCCTCTTGTCCTGTCCCTAAGACACTGTCCGTTTCCCCGTCAGAGTCCATTATAATTCGATAGCAGAAATCACTTCACAGTTCTCTATTTAAGTTTCATTTATTGTAGAATCAATCAAGCGACTGTCTGTCGTTCATTAGCAATTATTTACACGGCCGATAAAATAGAAATAATATTAAAGATTCACGATTAAGGCCCTCCTAAAACGCCTATGTCTCTTGACTAGCTTAAGTTTTATCAGATCAGTTCGCAGACTGACTATTTCACACCTATCCGATCAGTTCACAGACTGAATATACCACAACTAATATTTGCACCAAAATAGCGATACAAGTTTTATCTAATTACACTTAGTTCAGGTTCGAGCTCTATAGATTAGGTTGCCTATACTTCCCTGTTCCCTTTGATATTTTAGGACAGCCGATCCACCGTTTTCCGTCCTGTAGAAAGTTATTGAGTCGTCGGCCGATGCCAGAATTTCTCCGTAGGAAGCGTATTATCAATTTAATTGTTGCCGGAAATCTTCGTAATTACACATCGATTCACAAGACATCGGAAGAACCTCGTCTTCTACCCGAGAAACTTGCCAGAATCAAAAATACCATCAATTTTACCACGAATCACGATTTCCACCAGCATAGGTCTTACACGATTCAATACTGCAGCCCGACTGAAGGTTTGCGCGTTAATTTGCCGCAAGAGAGCGCTTTTTAGCGCCTAAAACATCGCGTGATGTCTAACCAATCAAAAATCGCACGTGGCGGAAAGTTCCATTGAAAAATGCATGGGAAGCTAAATATAGCGATGACCGCATCGATCAGTGCTAAGCATAGCACCCATGAATTCGTAATAGAAATAGCGGCCTTACTTAAGTAAATAAGTAAGGTAGCTTGTAGCAACCTGGTTCGCTACACCCCCCACAACTTACTCTTAAATTTACCAGTACCCTGGTAAATTTATTAATACTTCGGAGCTCGAACCGGATACATAGTACTTGTATATCATCTAGCATGCTACAGCTTACAATGTCTCAGAAGTTGCATCAATTGGCATAGAAATTTGTACAATGGCTGATTATTAGTCAGTCATAAGGGTTCACATATGCCCAACAACAGCTCTTAACTAAACGAGGTCTTCACACTGACCAACAAAGTCTTACTAATCTCCTCATTCACATAAACTGTCACAGTTTTTATCATTAATACCTGCCATCAGATTACATACATCATATAGCAATAATATCTCGGAAAGGTAAAACATAGCAATGCAGGAGATAGCATTTCCAAGACAACTCAGTAACACAATTGTATAGTCCACATAAAATAACCAATTGAAATCATATCTTCATTTCACGACTAGTGTTATATGCTAGATCCCTCGATACTAAATTATAGAAGCCTGGTACATCTAAGCGGTAACATTACTGCTTACATCCAACTCAGTAGCGTTAAACGAGGAATGGCCAGAACCATGCGGCCTTCTTAATAGTAAACAGCGTTGTAACTATCGTTTCTACCTTCCACCACTCTCGACCAACAGGGTCTAGCAGGTCAGTTAGTGACGCGAGGAACACTTCCTCGGAAAGGGTGTTCGTTTGGGCTAAGAACCGGTGGGATACTTCCATGGCTAAGGTCCAGGTTCTGAAAGTCCACAGATTTTCCTCTTTCCACGGGGTTAGTGCGAGACCATTACCCTGCCCGTAGGCCGACTCAGGAGTAGGATCTCCTACCTCCCTCCTCCAACGATTTATCACGTCTAGGATCCTGGGCACAGTTGCCACCGTGTGAATGGTAGCCACCACAATGGGCACAGTTTCAGCACAGGTCAAGAGGGCGGGTGTCGACTCTAACAGAGCATCTAACTCTGTCCGTCCAAATTCTAACGGTCCCCTTCCGTAGAAGTATCGCACCAACATCCAGCTTACCCCAATAACTACACATAATTACAATCACCTAGCTTAACTACTTTTAGCAATTATTCACAATGAAATTTAACTACCTTCTACTTCCAGCAATTGCACGGAACCCTAGCGAGAGAAAGTCCTCTTAACACATGTAGTCATGTTCCGGCGCCAAATCTTATATTAATCCGTTATTACATTTTTATACAGCAGTGGCGCTATACAAAATTTCGCATATAATAATCACAATCAACAAGAATCGCTATAAAAGAATCAATACCTTACACAATTTTATGGTTATGATACTATACTAAATCTCAGGTACACAAGAGTCTGAGGCCATAATCCATTTAAACTTGTCATCAAAAGCCACAAAATGGGAAATGCATCTTCAAGCACACTCAGTCACTCTCATACATACTACCTTACTCTATCTCTTAGGCAAAGTTTGATATCCACAAACCATCTATTTCTATGGCAATGAACCCGCAGTTCATCCATTCACCAAGCCAAACATTACAGCAATTTTGACTTATGCTGGGTTTTACAGGCTCTCATCCTGTCTATACCAAAGCCACTGCTAGTGAGTAAGCAACATCAGATCATAACCCTAGGCAACTAATAATAATGCATACCAGCATGCACACGTTTCATCATTACATCAAGGCTAGGCTACCTGGAACAATTAAGGCATTACTGCTTCGCTAAGCATACCTAAGGCATAAGGAACTTACTCCCATATCCTATACTAGTCTATTACATCACAACCCCTCAGGAAGTGGTCTAAGACTGGACGAACTCATCGTCAATACCTCAGGCACAGCTCACCATTGACTGTAATCTCCACTGTCTCCTACAGTGAGTTTAGTCTGCCTCTAAGTCTATAATCCAACTTATTCACCAACTCTCAGGGCGATGCTTACAATTAGGTGCTCTACTCAACCTTACTACACAATCTAGCACCACATCATCACCAAGTTACTCATTCATCCAATCACACAAGGTTATCCTTCAATCACCACGCAGAATGCTAATTACTTCTACCATAGCATATTATAATCATAACTTTTTAACTTGCAATCATTATTATGCACATAACATACAAGCACAAAATTTGCCCTTCTTCGTGGCAACAAGAAGCAATTCAAATATTTAAACTGAGTTTAAAACTACCCTTTTTATTCCAAACTAAAGGACTACTCTTTAAGCATTACGCTGGAGCTCATACTTGCTAAATGCCCTTGTAGCATCACATCACTCTACATTACTTTCTTGTAACTGCTACTAAACACTTACTGTAAACATTTTCACATAGCTATAGTCAACTAGCTTACATCAGAAAGCACAGCATTTATGCACAAGAAAATAAAACAATGTATTCCCACATCACATAGTTACATATCATCAAAAAGCAAATAAAACAGAGAAGATTCTATTCTCCCATCGCTTACTCTCGTCGCCATTACACGACCTGGAGGGATTCTACACGAGACAAGTACAAGTATCTTTACCCGGTTATCTCTTATTTATCCCATTTCTTTATTATTCATCTCATCTACATAGTTACTTTTATCATCAGAGGACACACAGGTAATCTGAAACACTTAAGCTACACTTCACACTAATAAAACTATGCATTCTCACATAACCTATATCATCATATTACACTGCATTACTGTAATCAACTTTCACATTTTTACACAGTAAGAAAGCACAATATATCAACGCACATTAAAAGAAGAATGTAAACCTACATCTCAAGGCCACATATGATATCATCAAAACACAACTAAAGCAGAGAAGACTCTATTCTCTATTCACCTACTTGTCGCCATTACGCGACAGGACTACCCTATCATATCACATTACATCACATTACGCTATTCTCTATACCTACGGGGCGGCACAATGGTCCTACGCGGTCTCGAAGGGGCTACCTCTTCTTCTTCGCCCGAATCATTGGCATTTGCCAAAACCTCCAGGTCAACTGGTTCAACCAGGTCAGGAATAAGGTCCATCTCCCAGTCCCTAGGGGTTTCTCCTTCGTATCGTTTTAGTTTATCGACATAAACTAACTTAACCTGTGATCGGGCCGACTTCTGTATTTTATACAGGACAGGACCCAGTTGTGCCATAACTCGGTAGGGTCCAGTATAGGGTTTGTTCCATTTTTCCTTTACCCCGGGTCGTCGCCTCGGGTAGAAATACCAAACCCATGACCCAATGGCAAAGGTAGCCGGTTTGACCCTCAGGTTGTAGCGGGCACTCCTAGTGGTAGCCTGGCGCTGCATAACATTCCTGGCAGTTTTAAAACCGGTTTGTACATTTTCAATTTGATTTGCAACAAAATCATCCACATTTAACAAAGTATTCATGTCCCGCACATCCCCAAGCACTAAATCAATAGGCATGCACAATTCCCTTGACAGAAACAACCGATTCGGAGTGAATCCGGTGCTTTCATTCTCGCTGGCTCGGTAGGCGGCCAGGACGTAGGGCAGATGCACATCCCAGTCTTTCTGATTTTGGGCTACCACCTTTCCCAGGAGGGCGTTCAGGGTCCGATGAAATCTTTCGACCGCGCCATTCGTGCTCGGCTTATAGGGGGTGGTACGGATTTTGTCGATTTGGAGGAGACGGCACAGTTCCTGAAACAGGGCCGCCTCGAAGCAGGGCCCTTGGTCCGTCAGGATCTGCCGCGGGCACCCGAACCGGCAGAACACTTCCTTTACGAGGACACGGGCCACGGTCGCTGCCTCTTGGTTGCGGATCGGATGCGCCTCCGCCCAGCGCGTGAAGTGGTCGACAGCCGTCAGGATATAACGGTGTCCTTTGCTGGAGGTGGGATGCGGTCCGGTGATGTCCACTCCGAGGCATTCCATGGGCGCTCCTACGGCCATTGATTGCAGTCGCCCTTGCTTGGGCGGTTTGCCTCTGAAGTATTGGGCGCAAGGAGTGCATCGCCTCAGTGCCATCCGAACGTCTTCTCGCCAGCCGGGCCAGTAGGCTCTCTTCTGTAACTGGGACAAGGTTCGTTTGATTCCCATGTGTCCTCCAGTTATTCCCTCGTGGGACATCTGAATCAACGCCAACCGACGACTAGGAGGTGGAATCAACTGGTAGTTAGCGACGTTGCCATCCTCTGCATCCAGCCATTTCCGTACCAACAGTTCATCTCTCAACTCCAACTGCGGCCATTGGGAGATTAGGTTCTTTACGGCTCCACTCTGACTCCTTACTTCCTCGTAAGAGGGCGGATCGCTTGAGTCCAACTTCTTCTGAATCACCCAGTCCAAATCGGTATCGGTTCTTTGCTCGTCACGCATGACAGTCCTATTCCAATCCATCGGTAAGCCAGTTAGCCCATTCGAGAAGTCTCGCAGTTCCCGAACAGCTTGTATTTGTGGTGGAATGCGGGACATAGCGTCTGCGTTTCGATGTGCCGTCCCTGCCCGGTGCTGAATGTCAAATTCAAACTCTTCTGTAATGGCTAACCACCGCGCTTGCTGTCCGATGGGGAGAGGGGTTCTCCTCAACCATTGAAGCGCCGAATGATCTGTCCGAAGGAGAAAACGGTGCCCCAGCAAGTACTGTCGGTAGGCCTTTAAGAAATGGACGATTGCGAGAAGTTCTCTTTTCGTTACATCATAATTCTGCTCAGCTCTCGAACAGAGGCGGCTCCCATAGCAAATGACTCGTTCTTGTCCTCGTTGGATTTGCGATAGAACAGCTCCTACGGCCTCTCCTGATGCATCAGTGTCAAGAACGTACATTCCGTCGTCCAATGGTAAAGCCAGTATTGGTGCCTCGATAAGAAGTTGCTTCAACTGGGTGAAGGCCATTTCACACTCTTCAGACCAGAGAAAACGACACCCCTTCCTTGTCAGGGCATGTAGCGGCTTAGCGATGTTAGAGAAGTCAGGAACGAACTTCCGGTAGTACGAGCACAATCCGATAAAGCCTCGGACTTCCTTAAGGTTTCTCGGAGTCGGCCAGCTCCGCACAGCAACTGTCTTTTCCGGATCGGTCGTGATTCCCTGCTCGCTGATCACATGTCCTAGGAATAGTACTTGTCGTTGTAGCAGGTGACATTTTGACGGTTTCAATTTCAGTCCCACCTTGGCTAGACGCTCCAGCACCTGTTTTAGTCGGTTCAGGTGCGTCTCCAGGTCTTCGGCGAAAACAATGATGTCGTCAAGGTAGATGAGACATACCTCGAAGTTCAGTCCAGCCATTACTAGGTTCATCATTCGTGAAAAGGTGGCCGGCGAATTGCAGAGGCCGAATGGTAAGACCCGAAACTGGAAACTTCCTCTTCTAGTGATGAAAGCCGTCTTATGCCGGTCTCTTGGATGTACCGCTACCTGATGGTAACCTGCACGGAGGTCGAAAGTGCTAAACCACCTTGCCCCGGCCAAAGCGTCGAGACTTTCGCCGATGAGGGGAAGGGGGTAGGCGTCCTTCCGGGTTTTAGTGTTCACCGCACGGTAGTCCACACAAAACCTCGGGGTACCGTCTTTCTTCGTGACCATAACCACATTGCTGGCCCAAGCGGAAGCGGAGGGTTCAATGAGTCTTTGTTGCAACATTTGATTTACTTGTTCGTCGATGGTAGGTAGTACGGACATGGGTTGCCGCCGTAGCGATTGTCTAACAGGACTTTCGGTCCCCGTCTCAATCTCGTGTTGAATCGCATCGGTGAAACCTAAGTCCCATTCATTTAAAGAGAAGGCCTTCTGATTTTCTAAGATGATTGCCTGTAATCTTTGCTGTACTCCCTCCGGCACATCAGCTGCAATCTCTTCCCATAGCGGGGCCAGAATCTCGGTAACATCCTCTTCGGTTTGCTTCCGCGATGTCTCGGTGATGGCTGCACAAGCAGAATCGGTCGTTGCAAGCGGTTCTTCGTCTGCTACGATAACCGGTTCGGCGGTGCATTGGATTCCTCTCTTTATCCAGATGGGTCGACTGGTCGGATTCATGACTCTGAGTGGCAGATCAAAAGTCCGGTGTGGAAGCAGGGTCCCTGCTAGAATGAGCCCGGAGTCCAACAGTTGAGGTCGGACAGCCCAGTGGGTGGCTACCGCCTTCAGGTTGGGTAATACTGCATGTGTCGTTATGTCCATTTCACTATTTGATGGCACTTGAACATCACGAGAAACGATTATTTTACGACATAGTCCTGAACGGGATTTACCATGAACGGTGAACCAAAAGTTCCGCACGAGGACCCATCTTTTCCCCATATGCCACAGGACATTTTCTTTCACCATCCATGAGAGACCGAGGATAAGTTCAGCAACCTGCTCAGTTACCAAACAAGGAATTTCGAAAGCCTGATCTTCGATTTTCAGTTTCAATACAGTCTCCCCCAGTACCCGAATTGCAGACCCATTAGCAGCTTGCAACAGTTGACTGGAGCCTTTGATTTCCGCCGGATCCACTAACGACGCAGGGCATAATGTCATTTCACTGCCAGAGTCTAACAAAGCTAGCAATTTCTTCCCTCTAATTGTCACGGACAGATAAGCGTCACTGTTTCCTTTTACATGTCTAGCGTTACTCACCCCAGGTTCTTCAGGTTCATCCTGCTCTCCAGTTGACGAAGAGGTTATTCTGCGAGGACAAACCCGGGCCAAATGTCCAACCTGGTTACACTCGAAGCAGCGTCGGTTGTCAGGAGTTCTTCGGTAGTTTTCATTCGGTTTTTGACTCCAACGTTGATTCCTATAGTTTGTGCCTCTCCATGCCGAAGAGGTGCGTTGCGGTTGCCATGGCGGATAGTGTCTTTCGGTCGATGGAGTATTCAGCAGGCAGTCCATTCTGTCACTCAATTGTTTTAATTGACGGGCAATGTCTTCGCGAAATTCTTTCGTATCGCAATCTCCCGTTTCATCACTTTCCTTCACAATTTTGACTCGGCCTGGACGTCGTTCTTGGCGGTCCATGCCATCTTCATCAGCTCTGCGGTAGCCTTCCAGTCTCATGGCCGTCTTGTACGCATTGTCTAGGGTGACCGGTTCCCTCTCTCTCACTTTTAAGGCTAGCTCTTTATCTCGCAAGGCATCAAGAAAAGCCTTGATCGCAATAGTTTCACTGTGTGTTGACCTCGGTCCTGGGAATGCCAGAATCATTAATCGTCTTATGTCTTGGACTAAAGAACCCAGATCTTCTCCTACCTTCTGTCTGCGAGCACTTAGTTGAGTCTGGTACAAAACCGTTTGGTCAGTGCTCCCATGTCTTAGCCTCAACCTGTCCATCAAGTCGGCGCAGGTGGTAATTGTATCAGAGTCAAATTCATAAAGAAGTTGATCTACCGGTTCAACCAGTGCGCAGGTCAGTTGTGCTAGTTTTTCGTCTTCTGTCCAACGATTGTTCTTGGAACACACTTCAAATTTTTTTAAGAACACCTCTACCGACGTTTTTCCATTATAATGACCTAGTTTCATGTGCGATCTCACCTTCTCTCTTGTTGAGTCGGCAGCTTTTTCTTGTTCTGTGTTGGTTGATGGCGTTACCATGTCACCAGTTGATGCTCGACTTTCAGCAGCAACTTGCACTGCTGGGAAAGAAAGACTGACTGTCTTTCCTTCAGCTGTTTTCAGACAGTTATCTTGGCAGTTCACACTGGCTGGGCTGAACATTTCTGACGATGGATGCAGTTGCATGACCTTGACAGAGTTTTCCAGAACTGTGCTCGTCATGGGCCACGGTTGCATCTGGATCGGAAGAGAAACTGCTTCCGCGTAGACAGGGAAGACTGGAACAGGTGGAACCATCTTCTGACTGTATGGCGCATACATGGGCTGACCATTAGCCCAATGCATGTATTCGTAGCTGTGCGTGACTCGAGTTTCCGACGACAGGGACACCATGGACATGATCGGTCGACTCGAAGCAGATGTGTACGCGAACATCTGAGGAACTGATGCGAAGACTGGGAGGGTTCTTCCGGTTTCTGTTTTCGACTCGCAGAACAGAACATCAGAAGCAGCCGAGGTGACTGAAGCGGTCACTTGTGACAGCATGTTGCTTGGTGACCGGAATTTTTCTGTTTCAGGAACCGACGAGGGGGGGAAGGTGGCAGCCCATGGGGTAGCAGTCGTTGACTGACGAGGATGTGCATCCCATGTTCCCACGTGGTCGTCGCTCAGCAACGAAGAATCCCCCATTTTTCCATCTGAAACTAAAAATCTGGGATTAGTACAAGTTTTACCCTCATTTTGCTCTACACCTAACGCTTTTGATTCGAGTTCGAGTCTATGTAGAGGTCGCAAGTCAGTGATTTCTGAATCATCATTTTCAGATTTATTTTCGATTCCCATTCTAACTAATTTATCTTGTTTTCGACGCATGTAATTTTCAAAGTCAAAATCTCTATACAAAACATTTGTATCATAATAATACATTGCTTGACCATGCAACATGTCAGTCGTATTTACTCTTTGACCTTGACCTTGTAAATCATTTACCTTTTGACCTTGACCTTGACCTTGTAAATCTTTTGGTCTAGCACCAAAGTATTTCATCTGTACATCCATTCTTCTTGGATCATCCTGTGAAAAATTTTCTTTTCCATTTTCCACTTCTTCCCATAAATATTCTGCTCTACTAAATCTGGGATCCATTATTATTCTACCCTCTGACCCATGACCTTTTTTAGCTTCATCCCACTTGCTGGAACCAATTGTTACGCGCGGGGGCGCCGCCTGTCCTAACGTTTCCACCCCCAAATTAATGGGCTCTAATGTTGCGCGCCCCCTTAAGCGCGGTTGAGGAAAGCTGGGTCCTAGGTCAAGGGTTTTGGTGTCAATGGTAGCGGGTTCGAATCCTAACCTAGGGTGTGAGCTTCTCTGGTTACCAAATTCCTCAGGATGGGCCGATATTGGACATATGTCAGCGGTGGCTGTTAAGCTCACAACAGCCCCACTGAATGGGTGCTTATCTGGGTTCGATTCCTCAACTTTTCCCCAAGCTCCATCACCCACTTTACCTTCAGCTACCGACTTCACCATAGTTTCACATTCTTTCTGGCGGGAACTTAATTGGGCTTGCTGCATGGAAACTAGATTCAGCTCTTCGGCTAGACCGATTAAAATGCTACTCTGGCGCTCCATAAACTGTTCTATTGTAGTCATTTGCTTCTGTAATACAGCAGGGTCTAAGTCATCAGTTTTGTCTGTAGTCCCCAACTCAAGGGTTTCTCTCGGACATAACTCATCTTCCTCTTGTCCTGTCCCTAAGACACTGTCCGTTTCCCCGTCAGAGTCCATTATAATTCGATAGCAGAAATCACTTCACAGTTCTCTATTTAAGTTTCATTTATTGTAGAATCAATCAAGCGACTGTCTGTCGTTCATTAGCAATTATTTACACGGCCGATAAAATAGAAATAATATTAAAGATTCACGATTAAGGCCCTCCTAAAACGCCTATGTCTCTTGACTAGCTTAAGTTTTATCAGATCAGTTCGCAGACTGACTATTTCACACCTATCCGATCAGTTCACAGACTGAATATACCACAACTAATATTTGCACCAAAATAGCGATACAAGTTTTATCTAATTACACTTAGTTCAGGTTCGAGCTCTATAGATTAGGTTGCCTATACTTCCCTGTTCCCTTTGATATTTTAGGACAGCCGATCCACCGTTTTCCGTCCTGTAGAAAGTTATTGAGTCGTCGGCCGATGCCAGAATTTCTCCGTAGGAAGCGTATTATCAATTTAATTGTTGCCGGAAATCTTCGTAATTACACATCGATTCACAAGACATCGGAAGAACCTCGTCTTCTACCCGAGAAACTTGCCAGAATCAAAAATACCATCAATTTTACCACGAATCACGATTTCCACCAGCATAGGTCTTACACGATTCAATACTGCAGCCCGACTGAAGGTTTGCGCGTTAATTTGCCGCAAGAGAGCGCTTTTTAGCGCCTAAAACATCGCGTGATGTCTAACCAATCAAAAATCGCACGTGGCGGAAAGTTCCATTGAAAAATGCATGGGAAGCTAAATATAGCGATGACCGCATCGATCAGTGCTAAGCATAGCACCCATGAATTCGTAATAGAAATAGCGGCCTTACTTAAGTAAATAAGTAAGGTAGCTTGTAGCAACCTGGTTCGCTACATTATTATTATTATTATTATTATTATTATCATAATAATTATTATTATATTAATAATAATTATTATTATCATTATAATCTGCCGAAGCATCACAATCATTTCTGTAGTTTACCGACAATAGTTTCTGGCTTTCTTTGCGCTTCCGTCTGGAAAGATGAAAGTCAAATTTCCATGATAACGCCACAGATCACAAGTAAAGCCACTCTTCGTAAAAGCAACATAACCTGAATAGTGTGCGCCATTCTTCTCTAAAACGCACGCTGAAACAAACAGAATGAAAATACTGGTGATTCTACAATCTACACGAAGCTCTACTTGTAGTTGTAGTAGGCCTATAGCCAGAAATAACATTTGCTTGTTGATGCGTATAGATATTATTTTACACTTTTAATTCGTTGATTGTCTGGAAGTCTGGATATGGCCATACGAAAGGATATGAACAGGCACTCTAATATTGCTCTGATTGGCCAATTCATTTAAGTATCTTACGTTTAACAGTTGATAATTCCTCAGGCTCAGCTTTTGTGCAGGAAAACAATAGGCATATAAACCAATGTGTTAGTTCTTTTACATCACAACTGAATCATTTTTGGGGGGGGGACTATTTTGTTTAGGCTAACGTAAAACGCTTGGAGTCTCAATAGCATATACATCCGATATAAATCGTAGATTGCTTCGTGTCTTTATCAGTCATCTTCACCAACACTTATGTTTTGCCAGAATGACTGTCTAATTGTGGTTCAATTATATTCAATTGCAATTTGCAGCACCAACACCAAAGTATCAATCCAACACGTGGAAGAGACATTGCTATGTATACCATAAATTTCATTAGACCTACTTCAAGATAACCTGTGATTATTTTTAATCAAATAAAAAAAATTAAGCAAGTTGTATGTATGTGAGGAACAGCGATGCGGTGCTTAGACTGCTCATCTTGTACGGTAACGCTGAAAGTATGGATTTGAGAAAGAAAAGCAGTTACTGCAGAGTAAGACATTCACTCAAATATTGCTGCTTATTAGTAATAGGGCCTAGAGTAATGGTTAGTTATTATTCGCACTTCCGTCTTGAAAGATTTTGGTGCTTAATAATAATTCATAGCATGGCGCCATGCTGACAAGTAAGCCACTCTTGTGGAAATTTAAAAACCCTCTATTGTGGGAATATAAGAAAACCACTTGTTGCCGGAACATAAAACACCATAGACAACGTTATTGTTCTAAGTTACGTGTAGCCTATGTAAGTAGGTCTAATCTTTCGTATGTTTTGTTAATGTGGTCAAAGAAAATACCCTTCAATGCAATTCAATATACAATTGATTGTATGATACTAAATCAATACCACTGTATGCTGTGTAACCCTCGCTGCCATTTTCGTCCTGGTATGGTTTGCAGTACTGCCATGCAACCCTCGGATCAGTCGTATAGCACCACGGAGCACCACCAAGGTTCTTGTTGTCATCCCGAGGGAAAGGATTTCGACAGAAATTCTGCGCCGCAATTTTACTGCCATCAGGAAAGTTGTCGTCCGTTATATTGTTAACCACAGCGTGCGGCCAATTGCTATCCCACCGCTGGCAAGTTAAACCTTCTTGAGTTGTGTTGACAGAACCGATATAGGTTAGACCCCAGTGAGCGTTGTTGCAGTCTACAATAATACCAAACAGAAACTCGGAAAGAGTAGGAGGCCCTTCGTCTACATAAATTGGCACTAAGTCAGTCTGTCTAAACTGCAACATCATTGCAGGTTTAAAGCTCGAAATAAGGCACTTTAATTCGCGTGTAGCCGGTCTTGAACATTGTAATTAAAGTGCTTCATATTAATAACTATTCAAGACAGCTTATTTTGTTCATCATATAAGAGTAGACTCAGTAGAGGGCTAATAATACCAGAGCGCGCATTGTGCAGTTACAACATCCTTACATATTACTGTTGCACGTTGCTACCAACAGTCAAATTAACATAATAATGCTAATTGAGCATGTGTAATAGTGTATACGGTTAATACGGTTTAATATACGTGGGTCTGTAGTGACTTACATTGCCACGAGCTGCCTTGCGACGAATCTATTATCCACATCAGAAAACGAACTTGGAAGACTGATCTCCACAAACGACATCCTAGTTTCTTTGATCCACAGTGCTAAATAAAAGGAAGGCTTGTACAAGTATTACATGATGACATAAAATAGTACAGTGCTTTAAAACATTATTTTGAGAGATGCGACGTAACTACTGAGCATACTTTCTTGCAGATTTCTAAGCTTAAGCTGACACACATCGCTTTCAACTTTCCTTCAGCGCAAAACTTTATCGCACACTTTTATTTGTCCCACACAATTTTTAGTCTGCCAATATACAATACAGACGGTGACAAGAAACCCAAGATCAATGTTTGCTAATCCTTAACTGACAGACTCACCTAGACCTAGAGAAAAAGGAAAGATTGTAACAAGGCTCATTTATGCATAAAATGAGGCTTAAGAAATTGTGTCTACTGATGCCAAGAACAAAGTACCTGTACGTTAGAATTCACAGTAATTAAACAAAATGCGCAGCATAAGTATAATCTGTGTGATAATAGCCTTCCGCTATTTCTAAATGAATCACGGTGCAAATGGCTCACCCATGGGAAAATCCAACCAAATTGGTCGCATTTGCACAGATTGCATTGACAATCATCAAGTAGTAGCCTAACAGAGGGTCTGACTACAGTGGCAGTAGCTTGCGAATCCAGCAAATAACTGCGTCGGGATATCTTACCTCTGCTTCAAAGCAGGAGCATAGCACAACAAAGCAAAAAGACAGCTTAACTACGGTGCCGTACTTCAATAGTAGGCCTACATAACATTTTTTGCTGTATGCGCACGGAGTTACAGTTTGAATTGAGCGACACTTTAAGAATAGGTTCACACTATTTCTAAATAACTTACCATGGCCAATGAGATTAGTCCACTTTATTGTCTTTCCAGAAAGAAATCAATGCGTACGCATAATGCGTCCAGGTTTCATCGCTATTTTAATCCAACTACGGATTAAAAGGTTTTCTTAGGAATAATTGGCAAGTCAACTA
This sequence comes from Lumbricus terrestris, assembly GCA_949752735.1. NCBI lineage: Eukaryota > Metazoa > Annelida > Clitellata > Crassiclitellata > Lumbricidae > Lumbricus > Lumbricus terrestris. The sequence goes on along the minus strand of OX457039.1, from coordinate 19,048,145 downwards.
CATTTGCGCTGTTTCAATGACGTCATATTCCTTGTCACAATCGTCTATTTCTTCAAGCACGAAGTTTATAATAACTTACTGTAACCTGTATGTAATTGCACACTTTATAAATAGAAAAGGGCAGCGATAGCCTATAGGCCTACATTATTAAAATACGTATTGACACTTCGTCAATTCTGAACATTAGGTTAAAATCCATGCTAACCTGAATAGGCTAGTTATAATAATAATCATAGGCTAGGTAGTAGATTGTGTGTAAGATGGTTAGACATTCTGGATAAAAGTGATAGTATGATTTCAGTGGACGTTTTATAAGTCATAATGAATACGATTGAGAGAGTTAGCTCTTAAGAACACTTCCGTTTATATACTAACGCAGCTGTTCAGACGATTGCATGTCTTATGAACCCCAGATAATTCTTATTATGTTTCTGCGTCAAGTTTTAAAAGAAAAGTAGGCCTACAGTTCACATGGACAAAGCCGGATACCATTTGAAAGTGGACACAGCGTGAACAGTATTACCGTATAATAAACAATCATTTCCTACTGTAATACTACACGCAAAACCTAGTAGACGTCGCATTTAAAGCAAAAACTCCAAAGCTAGTGCAAGACTTGTGGTCCAAATTCTTACATACGAACTTGGCTGAACATAAGATCTCACCGGTTAGAAAGTATGCACAGAGGCAGAATATTTTAGACACCCGCTCACACTAATACACATGTCTCCACACACACACACGCACACACACACGCGCGCACGCACACACACGAACACACACGAACACACACGTGAATAGCGGCTACTTTGACACCCAGACAGGAGACCGCATAGTGCTCGTCAGATGGATGAGAAAGAGTTTAGACAGAAGAATATAAACAGACAAGGCTGACATACCCGATCACACAGTGACAAGCGCATGCGTGGTAACTTATAAGCAAAGCGTGGAGTAAGCTTAATCGTCCTTTAACTGGTCTGCCTCAATAAAGCATGTAGGCCTATATTATGACATAGGAATGTCATCTGCGATCTTGAAAAGCAGTAAAAGCGCCTGAAGTAATTCCTGAAATCGTGGAGAATGTCAGACCGAAATTTTGACATTTGTCTTAGGCAAGTAGCGGATTAAAGAAACTTTCTGCGTCGCCCAAGGTAGATCGACGCCTCCCGTCAGATAAACAGAACACGGGCTGGAGATGTAGACTACTGTATTCAACAGAGTCGATATATATATAAATTTATTGAACGAAAGGATGAATGAATCATTTAACAATGCACTCAAATCTTGTTCATTTTAATCGCTGACATGTGAAAGATAATCAATCTGAATTAATTTATTTGTAGCTTAATTACATAATTTGAGTTAAAGTCTGAAAACTTTCGGTTGTGCCGAAATATAAAGGCAGCCTAAGTTACGCAACATATTTCTCCGGCAACGTCCCTGTAAGTCGTATTAATTTCATTTAAAATTGCTCCCTATGTCAATTTAAAGATCAAATAACATTCTAATTGTTGGTATAGGGCCTAACACAAACAGTTGATAAAGCAAGTTTTTCGCAACCTTGACATGCATCAAGGTACACTTTGAGATCAGAGAACTTTTCGCTTCAATAAAACCAAAGTGTATGAGTTTACTGTCTCTAAAACTGTAGTGCCTTTTGTTTGAAAAACTCTTGAACTTAGTTTCCCTAACGTTGTTATGAAGCTTTATTAGTTTGGCGAATCGTTGCTGTCTTAATTGTCAAAGTTCTGCTTATCTAGAATCTTGCTTGACTTTACATCTTGTGCAGGATTTCTGTGGAAATCTTTTGGTTTTCCTGACTTTAGAGCGATGCTTCCTGTGGATTTAGACATTCACCCGAAGTGTTTTATTTATCTGAATCCGAAGTCTCTTGATTTTCTGGACTATCTTCTGACGTCATCCTTATTTTGAACTTTTCTTTTGATTATTGACTCTCTGAGTGTAAAGCTTCGCCGATCATCTAGAGTTCCGTCTGAAGTATAGGCCTTCGGGACATTTCCATTATCATTCTTGCCAGTCTGTAAATGTAGACATACATGATATATAGCACAATATGAATAAATTCTAATTCCGATTGCACTAGAATCAGTGGCATAGCCAGGAATTTTTGATGGGGGGTTTTATGGCCGAAAACCCTGCTTTTTGCTAATTTTTCTTACTTAAATGGCAAAATAACCATAAAAAACCTTTTCCGAAGCCAATGGGGGAGTTTTAACCCCCGAAACCCCCCTTGCCTACGCCACCAAGGGCGTAACTTTCCCCCAGAAAGTGGTGGTGACTATTTGTCTGCTCACTGAATTTTTCTTCCCTTCTCTCTACCCTCCCCTTCCGCTATGATGAACTATCTCACTCGCAAAGTCTCACTTGAACAGCTATTACAGTTATGTTTAAACTTTTCTGTTATGAATTTGATAATAATTATGAACTTTTATGGAAACTCGATTTCATAATTTCAAACCCAGACTACAACAAAATGGACTACACGTTGTCCAATTATTAAAATACCTTCAGGAAAGACCAGGGCCGTAAATCTGTTTGGAACTATGGGGCTGGCAAACTTACCTCCTCTCGAGGTGGAGACCATAATACTTCCGTTAAGAAGTCGTCTATAGGACCTATATGTATGGCAGCGGTTCCCAACCCGTGGCCCGTGTGCCAAAAGTCAGGCCTATGAAAATGGCCATTATCTCTCAAAGAATTACCATAGAGAAAAATTGATAATTTGGACAGGATGGAACACAATTATTTTACAATATTACAAATTATTTTATTTTGACGTCTATAAATAACATCAAACATTCTATTATGAATCAATTATAACAATTTTATATGCTTTTGGTTAACCAAATTTTAGCCTTGTGGCCCCTAAATTAAATGTCCTTCATCGAAGAAAAAGTGACCCTCGTGTCCTCCAGCTTAGAAAAAGTGGCCCTAAAGTCAAAAAGACTGGGAACCACTTATACAAGGTATACTGAGGTCGGTTACTGTAGGTTAGCGACGACAATTTTTCCGCCTCGGGATATCAAGATAACCTGAGCCTGTCATAGGCCAGAATAAAGGAGAAGGGTTCCGCGGTGGGCTTGCAAGTTGCAACCTATATATATATACCCGGGTAAAAAAACTACGCAACAGGCACTTGTTGTGAGCACAGTGCTGTACGGATCTGAGACGTGGCCCGTGACGGTAACAAGCAGAAAAAGACTGGATGCAGCACACCAAAGGTGGCTGAGAAGGATTCTACAGGTATCATGGCTGAACAAGCATAACAAACAAAATCACAAGAGAGACGACGGAACAAAAAGATACGAAAAACATCATTAGAAGAGAATACTGAGGTTTATGGGGCATGCTGTTCACATGGATGAGGATCGAAGAGCCAAACTGGGTATGCTGAAAGAAAAGGAAAAAAGAAAGACCACGAAAGAACTTTCGGGACACCATCAAAAGTGATTTAAGATGTCTGGAGATGTCATGGGATGAGGCTGAAGAATTGGCAATGGACAGGGAGGAGTGGAGGAAGTGCGTTGCCCGATGTGCAAATCTGCACGGGAAGGACTAAGTAACAAAGTAAGCGCTGCTGCGTATAGGCTCAGACTGCAAGAAGCGACAATAGTAGGCCTAATTATTATAGGCTAATACCAGTACTGTAGTGCTAAAGATGTGACAATTGCCAATCGCCAATATTCAAAGGAATCGAAGTTAGGCCAATGATAAACTGGAAAATTCAGTCAAATCGTGTACAGTATTATTTTACACAGGCCTGTCAATTATCTACTTTGATGCGATGTTTCTTTCCAATCTCCATCCTCTCCATTTCTCTATCTATTTCCTCTTCTGCCTCTTGATTTTGAGAATGAATTATAGCCTAAGCTGAAGACAGCCAAATGCTTTCATGCTGAAAAAATATTTTTTGCTGGGCCAAAAAGTGGTGGTGAATTTCACCACCACTTTTAAAAGTGACCGGACACCACCGTCACAATGGAAAGTTACGCCTATGTACGCCACTGACTAGAATAAGTGATGGCGACGCTCTCCGAATGCATTGTATTGTATCTGACCATTTCAAATGCGCTTCTCGCATCAAGAGCATTTCAGAAGCGCTCCTAGTGCGTGCAGCCACTGGAGAACAGTCAGGTTTTGAGACGAGAGAACGAGGAGGAAAGACTTGCGGACAGGATGACAAAACTGAATTTATTCATTTTTACACAAAACTGAATTTATTCATTTTTACACAAAACTGAATTTATTCATTTTTACACAAAACTGAATTTATTCATTTTTACACAAAACTGAATAGCCTATATGGGCCCTATTCATTATATATCCGTAGACGGCGATAGTACTTGGCGCGAGTAAATTTGAATCACACAAGGTTTCGCGAAAAGCTGTCCAAAGCAAAGTTACGAAATGCGAATCGACTTACCACAAACAAAATAGGTCTACGATGGTAAATGAAGGTGATGTTTTATGAAAACCAGTAAGTGTTCTTTGCATTGAATCAGAAGCTTATAGGTATACAAACATTTTGCTTACCCCGTTATTTACCTTTCTTCTTCTTCAACATGGGCCTGTTTAAACAGATAATTATAATAGCAAAAGTGGATGAAATAACTCTTTCACAATTGGCAATAATGTTGCTTTTATTATATGCGCCATCTGTGCCGGTATGGGCTTTATATATAAGCCTATGAGCAATTTGGCATCATATGACTCTGTAAGATTCGATGATCCCATATTAGCCACATGTGAGTATTAAGCAGGAAGGCGGGGGAAAGCAATTTCTAAGTCTAAATGACTAAAAAAGGTAATTAGAGTTTTTCGTCAGTAAGTAAGTAAGTAAGTAGGTAAGTAAGTAAGTAAGTAAGTAAGTAAGTAAGTAAGTGGTCTAGTAAGACGACGTAGCCTGTCCAATCAGTTCAGACCAACTGCTCAGAGCCATGGAGTCAGTTAAGGAGTTAGAAATAACAACAAAATATCTTAATGAATAGGAATCGTAATTACATCGTCTTTCTTGCAGAGTAGACGCTGCAACCGAGACCGATCACAGCGAGAAGTAAGATCGCAAGAGAGATTCCCTTCGCTGCCGTCGAAGTGGCCGAAGTGTCTCCTTTTGACGCTTCATCCAAAACCTCTGTCTCGTTTTCTAATTAACACATAAAACAACTTTGTGCAGCTAACAGAACGTTAAGCTTATATTTGCAACAATGCGCAACGCGTGCATTGAGAATGAGCAGCAAAAGAATTCGTCAGCGTGAGAGGCAGCTTTCAGATCCAGTGCTAAGGTGAAGGATCCTCAATTCCTCTTGGACTGATGGACTGGACTCTTTTCACGCCTTCCATCGGAGTCAGTGGGTGACTCAACGTTCCACGTTTCATGACCAGCATCTCCCGAGTCTTGCCAGCGTTAAGTCGGAGATCATTGTGTTGTTCCACCCAGTTGCCGCGTCTCGAAACTCATCCACCTGCTTGCATGACTGATGTGACCTCTACTCCGATCCGGCCAGCAAGTATAGCATCGTCCGCATAATTTATCAATCTGTTGACAAGTGTACCGATAGTTATGAGGACTGAGGCGTTCGTTTCATAAGTGGCTGAACTCATCTCAGATTTCTCGATCAAGCTGGCACTGATACCTGCAGCACTATAGATGTCTACCCGTCACAGCTGATAACATGCTCCCTACGTTTAGAAAGCTGACGAGACAGTTGTAGACGCTGTTCTGTAGACTATGTCGTGGTTGGAGATCTAGCTTCTCTTGGATGAGGCGCCGAACTGTCTTCAATAATGCTTTGAATAATCCATGGAAATAATGGTGACATATCTTTGGTTTGTTACGAAACAGCAGCTCCTTAAACTTGACCTTCCATATCTGACCTCATTGTACCTCGACTATCTGGGGAGTCTCTTTCAACCCTTCGTCGCTTGAGGACATCCTATTTCCTCAACTATAAATATCCACTTACTAACTATTAACTCTAATTAGACTTTCTGTCATGTGTCTTAAATCTGTGCACTTTAAGACGCGTTTAAAATATTAGACATTAATATTATTTTGAATTCAATGTAACAATGTTTTAAATGAAAATGAACCCTTACTTAATTTCGTTCCATTCAATTCGGGTCTGACAGAGCTAGCGATTTTTTTTATCTGATCCCGCGCGTGAATTCTTTGTGATCTCTTTAGTCTTCGGACTATTTTGCTGCCATCTTGCGAGTTGACTGCACAAACAAATTCACAATTTGGTATACAAGACGACAAAAAAAATTATTATAGCAAACATTTTCTTCCTTCCTTCCTTCATTTACAACATAGGCTATCTATATGACGCCACTAAATCAGATGCATATTCCGAAGCTCAACCCCGGCTGAAAAACTAGTCTGCAAGTGTTTATAGAATGTATTTAACGTTCATTATTACATGCTATGTTCTGATTATTCTTGTATTTGAATGCACACGATTATGTTCAATGTCGGAACTCCGCCACTGGATGATCGTTCCCAGTGCCAGTCCTAAGCCTGGATAAAGGAGGAGGGCGACACTAATAATCTAGTCAGTGTCGTCAAACATGTAACAAGAAGATGTTTAGTGTCGTTTGTAATTCAGTCTGCAACTGAAAATTAAAGGGGATACTTACTTACTTACTTATGTGCATAAATCATAGCTAATAACAAAATAGCGTCTTTTCCAGTCCAATAAAAATTTATGGCCAAACCACAGAGAAAACATGACGCTGCAATACAATAGGGCCTACACATGACTGTGTGGATGCTGCCTACATAATGCATCGGTCCACGCTGGCCCTCTGCAAGCCTGACGTGCTCACAAATGAAAAAGATAGACGCTAGAGTCAATCTCATGCTTATTGCTGTTTTACGGCACTGCCGTTGCAAAGATGTCTAGTGTCGCCCTCCTCATTTATCCAGGCTGGGACTGGCACTGGCACTGTCAGTGTCATAGTACCAACAGTGGCAAAGATTAGTCAATCCCATGCGGAATGTTGAGAATGGAGTTATTCGATGATTATTGTTATAGGCCTACGTTTGGACTTCTATTGTTTCCGATTCTTCATTTGAGAGAGATTTTCTGTATGGCGAAGATTGTCTGATTTTAAATCGGACTAGTCCATCTTAATTGGAGCGGGACATCTAGGAAGTGATGAGAACGAAAGAGAAAGAGCCAATGCAGCGAAGATTAAGATATATAGCGAGGAAAAGATCAGTAGACTGGCATGATAGACCTACCGTTAAATCCTGAATTGCTTTGGAGACAGACGTCGCAGAATTGCCACGTGACAGCGTCGTTTATCGTGTAGCACCATGGACTCTGCCTCTGTGCGGGCAGTGGGTTCCGGCAGTAATTGCGAGCCGCTTGTTTGCTTCCGTCGGGAAAACTGTCGTCATTGATACTCGACTGAACTTGATGCGGAATGTCGACTGACCAATGCTGACACGCGTAACCGTCCTTGGAAACATTAACGGAACCCATGTACGTCACTCCAGAATAGAGTAAGGGACACCCTGTAGTTAAAACGTAATAGAAACATTAAAAGATTACGCGCTATGAGAGCTGGACCAGTGGCGTAGCTACCACAAATCCTCAGATCCTTAGGTCCTCAGATCGGCTTGACCTCTTTGTTCCTCGCGTCAGGACCGCCATGGCTCAATCCAGATCATTTGCCTGCATAGGTCCCTCCCTATGGAATGGTCTTCTCCCATCCGTTCGCTCTGCCATCCTCTCTGGTAGTCTTTCGTCATCTTTCTCTTGTCTAAAGACCTGCCTTTTCTCTCGGAGTTGCACGCACTGGGAGCGCTTCTGAAAGGCTCTTGCTGCAAGAAGCGCTTTACAAATGGCCAGATACGATACGATACCACGTGTGCAGTCTGTGCAAAGCACACGGGCCCACGACCTCCAGGGGTCCACAGAGATTGTTGAATTATTATAATCTAACCTAATTAGCAAATCACAATTTTTTTAGTATATGTTGTCTTTGTGAAACGAATCATACAGACATATGATTTTCTTTTCGTTCATAAGCTTTCTTATGCAAAGGGTAAAGGCAGGCCTATGCTATCGTTTAGGATATGTACGATTATATCCGTCTAACTGTGACGTTCTTGTGTTGCAGTTACATGGTGCGCCGCAGAAACTGCCTACCATGTTCTTCAACCTTTTTCAAGCATTCGATCACAGACTTAAAAAACCTCAAAATTATGTTGGAATCGACATTCCATATAATTATTATGATTCAAAATAGCGTTCACTGGTTAAAAAGCGCCTCAGAATCTATCATCGATCTGTTTCACTACGTGCATTTCACTCACGCTTAATTTAAGAGTTGCATACAAGCGTCAAACGATGTCTGCCCAGCAGTTTGTCGCAACTTAGGCCTATAACGCAATGACTTAGTTTTCATGAAGGTTAATCTTAAAAGCAGTGAATAAATTTATCGATAAGAATAGTTCCAAGTGGCTATGTTATAATACATGTTGTAGATTCATTTGCGGTTTGCTTCACTGGGACCTACCTTCCTGAGCTGCCGTCGATTTTTGTCGAAGTAGAATGACCAACAAGATAGGAACTAGGATGGATGAAGGTGATCGTATCCTGAAGAATGCTTTGTAATCAACACGCTAGTCGACATCATGAACACACAATGCAAAGATATGCAACGACACCTCGTACGTTGAATGCATCATTAGGCCAATTGGCCGCACTTATGCGCATAACAAATGTTTCATTTCAATGCAAATTATTTTGCAGCACATTTAATCGAGCATGGCAATACTCTATCTAAAAACCATGTAGGCTAACTTGTTTTTTAACACTCGATTTGTCAACACCTCGAAACGTCTAGATCAAGGCTAAGGGCAAGACTTGAAACCTCAGGTCTTGTTCGTATTGTTTTTTTCGTTGACGAAAACGAAACAAAAATGGCAATTAACGAAAATGAAACGTTTTCGTTAACGAAAACTAAGACTAAAAGGAAATTTGCAGCAATCAAACTATAACTAAACGAAAATTGATCAAACGAAAACTAAATATTTTGTTCGTAATTTTACCTTAGGCTAATTGCCCTGTTTATTCGTATTATGCAAATGGCGTGCCAAACGTTTAAGACACGCGGGAAGAATGAGGCTGCCAGACTGGTACGGAGATGTTCCTGCTTTGTTTATCTACTCCCGCTAATAATTTTTTTCATTTTTTTCAATTTTAACAAAGCTGTTGTATTTAACTGCGACAAGTCCTCGTGAATAAACATTGAGCATACGCAACAGAACCACAGCGATGCACTAATTTCCTCGCCGTTTACTAAGTGATCTGAGGATAATCCGAACTTATTTCACATGCCGTGCGAAACATAAAAGCCAATGAAATGCAAGAAATTTCGCTCCTTGGAAAAGACTTTGTAGTCTATAGAATGCAGAATATTTCTACTATGCAAATGAACTGACCATGCTATAATCGATGTAGATAATCGAAAGCTGGGCGGCTAATTGATGAACAATTAGGTCCAAAGCAAATTCTCCAGACGTTCAATCTGTGTTGTTTGACCTGGCATGACGTCACACAATTGATGCCAGAATTATTTCGTAAATGATCATAATAACTAAGCTTATAGGCTAATCTAGTGTAGGCTACTTTAGCGATTTGGCAATGAAGCAAGCACGTAAATCAGGCCTAAACTATTATAGGCAGGTCTGATCAGAAAATGGAATTAGTCTAGGCTACAAACCTATTGCTAAATCCGTAGGCCTAAATGAGCTGAATTGATTGTCGTGTGCGCACGCGCAGTTGGTCAGACCACGGCCCTAAATATCTTACACCTACTTATTCTACCAGAATTGCAAACACACAACACGCGTGGCTTAAGTAATAAGTATGCGAAGTTATAAGCCGTTTATTAATTCTCAATCTTAAAACGTTGTAATCTTAAGCCACCCGTGTAATGTGTTTTTAATTCTGGTAGATTCAGTAAATGTAAGATATCTAGAGCCGTGGTCCGACCCACTGCGCATGCGCGCTCGACATAATTATCATTGAGATGTCGAACTCGAAAATTACTGAGTTCAGCTATGATAGACCTAATAGGTACTAGTAGGATCTATATGAACCAGAAGCCTCTGCAAACGAGGGCAACTGGCTCGCTTGGCTACATCGGTAAGGTCGATGGCCGTGAGTCTGTACGCGACTCTGTGACAGAGAGCGTGCGGGCTGCGGTTCGATTCCCGAAGATGGCTATTTCAGAGATTCAAATCTCGGGCTTGCCCGGTCGTCCACGGGGACCTAAATGGCATGGCGACACTAATCATCTTTGATATGGCAGTGTCGTTAAACATGTAGCAACACACGCAAATGAGGGCGTTTCTCGTACTCAAAGTCCGATGAAGGTGAAACAGATTCATTTGATGTGATTTGATTATGAGACTTGTATACGTAACGTAGGTAAAGTTTTCGTCTAGTTTCGACGAGTCTTTGAATTACAATCCACTCTGGCTTGTCGCTTGATTTCGTGTCTTCAACTCTGCGATTTGGATTCTTATTCATAAACTCTTCCGCAAGCCATCTATAACTGAAACTGCATGACATTCGAATCGCCTCAAGAGGAACACTGACATGAAAAATGACAGATGCCACGATATAATAAAATTATCATCAAGTGATAACGTTAATTGATATAATTATCATCAAGTGATAACGTTAATTGATATAATTATCATCAAGTCATAACGATAATTGATGTCTCGTTCTCAGCCGCAAGTCTTTGGCAAGTCTTTGACCGACGACATTACAATTGTGCGAAGAATACGTCATTTCTGAATTTACATTTAGCCTAATAATGGATTAGCTTAATGGATTAGCGACTAACCTATATATATATTTCTATATTTATTTTTATATTAATTTACCACTGTGAAGATATACTAGACACTTAAGACATTTGCAAGCATTTACAAGCATTTGCAAGGAAACTTATTCCAAAGTTCTTTCTGTCAGTGCTCAATTGTGACACAAACTTTCAAGTCTTAAGAAATCCAAATTTCTTTAGATCTATATTCATTTAAAGTCGTCTGCTATTTACTTCGTCTTCTGGATGCCTGATGTGCTTGCTGCGAGTGCGAGTGTTTTGCTTTTCTCTTTTCTTTTAGTTTTAATCTTTCTTTCAGACTTCGATGGCTTCATAATACCTGGTGAAACCGTTGGATTGGCGACACTTGGTGAAACCCTTGGTTTGACAGTGCTTGAAGAAACTGTTGGATTGACAGTACTTTGTGAAGCCGTGGGGTTGATAGCGCTTGGTGAAGCCGCTAGTTTTACTTCACTTCGTGGAGCCGCTAGTTTTACTTCACTTCGTGGAGCCGTTAGTTTTACTTTACTTCGTGGAGCCGTTGGGCTGATTGCACTTTCTTTTTTCCTGCACAAATTAATTACAATAGCACATAATTATGTATTTATGTTTATCATCGAAGTTGTGACGCTGCTTTATTTTTGGTCTAAGTGATCTCGCTGTAACCGGTCAAACGGCGCTGGAGATTTAATAACTTCAGATAGAATTAGGCAAAACTAAAGACAAAGTTCGTGAGCCAATTGTAAGGTTTTTTGTTTGTATGTGCACTTGCTATAGCGCCTCTTCAATCGCTCTACTCAGAGGCGCTCCCGACTGCACAGCGGACACTGCATCGGAGTTTCACGCCGAAGCGCTGAGCAATTGCGAGTGACGGACTTGCCCAAGGTCTCTACGCGGCGACTTGAGGTGGATTCGAACCTCGAACCTTCCGGCTTCAAGGCAACGACGCCACCACTACGCCAGCGCGCCCCACAAGGTATCCCACTTGTTTGCGCTGAGACGTAGGATCAGACATTACGATAACTTGACACGTGTCACTCTTTTGGCGTTCACGAAATGCGAGTCCAGTCATCATCTTAAAATCGCTATTAAAAGCTAAGCGTCGGGCACCGGGTTATTCACAACCCAGAGAAGCTGTTCCGATTTACCGTAGACCTATAGAAAGGTTGTAATCCTGTTGCAAGCCTACTGGAGAGAGAAAACAGGGTAACAGTCACGATCGATTGTTCATGTTGGAACTTCATTTTTAAGCTTGGGTCTATTATTGTCAGTCTATGACAATGTAGAGTGAAATACAGTTTCACGTTCAAGCAGCGAAATTATTCTTAGCAAGCCACAGTAATATTGTTAACTTTGAGACGATGATCTGGCATGAAATTAAACCGAGGTGCCTTCTTGCCAACATTTCAATGGGCACTTGATGAGACCTGTGTTGGAACATGTGGTCTGACGTTGGTGTCAATTAATCGGTGAGAATCCAGGCAATAATATGGCGACTCACCCTGTCATTACCACGTAGACTTGGCAAGCTACGCAGATGACCGTTACGACTGAAAACAAAACGATGGCTATATTGAGTCTATGGGCGTAGTCTCCGACGGTCAGACCAACGTTCTCTGCTCCCGCTTTTATGGTCTTCACAACCGGTGTCCGCTCTCCGAATGCATTCAGTTTGTTATCCACTTTTGGTCGTGCTCGTGGTCTAAACGTTGTTGCACGGGACTCTGATCAGAAGAAGCAAACACGACAATTCAAATCAGTTCAATTCAGTTCATCTATTTAATCGGTTACCACAATTTCGTGCTAATAGTAACGCTCGATCTAATAGATCGCTCGTATACACCGGGAACTCAGAAGAGCTTTCAACCCCGCAAAGTAGCCTATAATATAGCCAGTGGGTAGCAAAAGAAGATGATGATGGCGACTAATCATTCAAACATCAACATTCCAAGCCGGATAAATTTGAATTGACTCAAATTTAAATTGAACTAAAGACTGAGCAACACACTACAAAATTTAAGAGTCAACGATGAGTATAAGCTTTGACACATAATCTACTGGCGGTTTGCATTTTTAGGGCCTTTTGTTACCAAACTAGAAAGCTGCGGTCGAGGCGGGTCTGCTTCTGGAGATTGATCAAGTGAATCAAGTAAAGCACTTTGAAAGAGACATTGGCTGAGCAGCTGCCTATCTATAGAGCATCGGGCCCACTGGGCGGGCGGATGGAGTTTTTAGGTACGGATGGATGAGCGATTGGAGGGATGGAGGGAAGGAATCACGTGGAGTGTGGCGAAGGAACTTCAAGGAAGAGAAGAGAGGGAGAGAGGAAGGAAGAGAGGGACGCTGGGGAGAGAAAGAGGGTGGAAACGAGGTGGTTAGGAAGCGATACAGGATAGAAAGAGAAAAAGGCAGGATGACGAGAGGGCTTGGGTCAATCACATAATTATAGTCTATCATATTAGACTACTACGCATCTCTTGACGTTTTAAATTGTTTTAGGCCGTCCTTCGCGGTGAAGCCACTTGCCTATAATTTATTTTATCACAAACGAAGCGAACAATGACATTATTTATATAATATTTAAAAAATTTAATGTAATCGGAAGCGATTACCTTTTCACATCACTTCCAGTTTACATTCAGTTAAGTTAATCTGCATGTGGGCTACGTACATGTATGTCTTGTATATTGACACTTTCTATAGAGTGACTACTTAGGTATTTCTACCTCAAAAAGGGGCTCTATAGCTAAAGGTTCTTGCATGCGGGACTCGTGCGGGATTCCTGAACGACCTGCAGGTGTTGCATGAATGTATGGCTTGTAGGCTTATAGATACAAATGCTTAGATCTATTTTATATCTTTTAATAGCCCAGATAGAGAGCAGAAAGGGCAAAAAGAAGAAAGGTATTGTTATTATTATTTTTAAATACCTTTATTAGGATTGTATCTCGGTTGATCACCATCCAATGTTCTCATCGTCATCGGTAACAACCAACATAGAGCAGCAACGGCAACGACGCCAGGGCGTTGTCTCACCATCACACCACGGACACACCACGGACACACCACGGACACACCACGGACACACCACGGACACACCACAGACACACCACACATTCAACGGAATTCGTATTCCTCTATACATGCACGCGACTCCTACAAAGTCAAAGTTATTGTCAACAACGTGGTCTAACTGTTTCTCTAATCGTTTACAATTATAACGTGTACGAGAGTATAAACCTAAACAGCGGTTGCAAGCATTATGCTGAATATCTAGTCTAATGGAGGCAGAATTTATAATAATTAAGCGGGTGGGTTAAATAATGTTGCCCTTAATCGTAATCGTAATCTCAGAATTTTTAACGCTCCTCTCGAAAGCCAGGCGTCTAGTCAAAAGGGTTGTCCAAAAGAGTAGTGCTAAGGAGGGCGTATAGTCCGGCCTTTATAACGGCTCCCTACCAAAACTCGTGTTATGGTGACGATGCTTTATTATAGGCTTTACAATTATCAAGAAAGACAAAGGAGCGTGATTGCGTTTTTATGTGAGTTTATTCAGGGCGAGATATTTAAGCAAAGGCAGTTGGGGGAGGAGCAAAGACAGTGAGCGAAACACAATATTCTGGAGTACAATCCAAATCATACATATTTTGACTGTAGTTGCAACATTTTCTCACCTTTTTCATTGAAATCGTGTCGCGCAAATGGAATCGCAAATTTTAGAAGATTATCATGTCCTAAAGTCCAGAAGTTATTGCTTGATCACTTCATGAAATGATTGACATCAAATCGTTTGTGCAACATGACTGCTAAAGACATTTGCTTTAATTATGCACCATTTTAGTGGATAAACACTATGGAACCATGGCATTTACAGAGGTTGTTTTAAGGTTGTATAGGCGCTTACATACATTGAGTAAGTAAACCACGTACTTACTTTACGTGCTAATAGGCTACTAACATGCGACATCATTGTCATAAGTAATCCTGCGTTGCTCATTAAATTACTAAATGCTATTTCTTGTTTAATCATAGGTTAAATTTAATCTAGGTGAGATGAAAGTGAAAACACGCTAGATTTGTTTATTTTATTTGTTTGTAAAGCTACGACCTGTTAATTACGTCATCGATGACAATGAAACGTAGGCTATATGCTAAGACCTATCATAAATTAGGTCACGTAAGAAGGTCACGGAAATAGAAATAGGCCTAAGTCTAAGAAATAGAGAAACAATAATATAGTGAGAGGTGGCATAGAGATATAGATAGAAAGCATAGAGATAGAAAGCATAGAGATAGAAAGCATAGAGATAGAAAGCATAGAGATAGAAAGCATAGAGATGGATAGCTAGACTGACAACGACATAAGAAAGACACAAAATCATGCGACCCAGAAAACGATAAATGGACCTCCATCGTCTGCAAATTTCATCATAATATATTGCCATGTGCGTCGAGTGTTTAGAAGCAATGTCAAATTCATAGGCTATTCGCGTAGTTTTACATGTATTTAGAGACTAACTAGTTAAATATTAGCAAGGTCCGAATCCTCAAATTAGGCTGATTCCTAGTCGTCGTTATTAAAGAAGACTTAACCATGAAACCAATAAAATGAATCATATGAATTTCAGATGACACGGTGTTCCTCTTTCAGTAAAATATCGAAACATATTGCTGCACTCTGGTATTAGATCTAACAGTAGCATAGTCAGTCAGTAAAAATTGTCAAAAGTTACTAAATGCCATGAAGACGAAAAAGTTGGAGAAGTTGGAAAGCAATTTCCAATAATATTACCTTAACGACGCGAGTGTATTGAAAGCGATTGGAAAATCAAAGCAGTTTATCGATTATTAATTATAGGCTAAAAATATTGTGCCTCATTGTTTCAAATCCCGATTGCAGATGTAGGCTGGCTAACCACGAGTGTTACACACAGTAACGCTCAAAAGTAACTCTTCACTGCAGGTGATTCCTAGCAGCAGCTGTTCACAGACGAGCGCGTGAATTGGTGCTGTTAAAATCATGTGGACAATTATTATCAATGTCGTTGAAGTCACTTTCTCCAACGAAGACCGAATACGTTGGCATTTCGTTCGCTGCTCTGTCGCTTCCTGTGTTGCCTGACACAGTTGTAGATTCAATCTGTTGGCTTCTTGTTGAGTTGACTTGAAAGTTCAGTGTTCGGTAGTCTTGTCGTTTCTTGCACTGAGCTGAATATCTAAAATATTTCATATAGGCCTACGTCATTGTGTGTTGAATGAAAACCATGCCGCCTAAACAAGTTGCAGACAGTTGCAGATTTTGATTCGAATACGACACTTTCTCTAAATCAACTGCTCACTAACTTAAGTTGTAAGTTAGTGAAATAAGATTATCTATCGACTATTTTAATTGCAATTGATCTCGCTCACTAGATGCAGAAAACAGTTGTAGAAAACAAACCACTTAGGCACTAAGGCTCTAACCGCTTAAGAATATCGTGACACGGGATCTTCAGTCTTGCCTATTATTTCTAACTAGAATAAACTGTCAGTGAACGTTAAAAATATTAAAAATAAATAAACCATAGGTGAAGCTAGATATTAAATGAGAACTGTTACGTCGACTCTTGATGGTACACAAACATTATGACTGAAAGTAGGCCTAGTCGAGCAACTTGAAGGTCAATGGAAAATAGAGTATGCAGACCCCCTACCTGCGAAAGCATACAATTCCTGTACATAGAACCACCAGGCAAATTGTCAGTGTGAAGCCCCCAACGGCAACCAAGGTCAAAACTAAAGCAAAGAAATTAAACGCAATCGAAAATTATACACATTACTTCCAAAAATATAACTTTAAAAAATAAGCATTGCGGACTAAAATTTCTTTTATGCCTACTTCAGCGAAACTATAGTATCTGGGACCGAATGTCGACACTAATCCTAACCTTAACCCTAACGACACCTAATCTGACCTAACCGACCCTTACGACGACCTGACCCTAACCGACACGTCGGTCCCCGACACTATGGTTTGCCTCTACTTCTTATGTTTTATTGTTAAATTTATACTGGTGCTCTATAATACAAGCTTAGGCCTACTACGATAACCGCAGAATTTTCAAGGAAAATGCAAGAAATGAAATAAATGAAGTCTCTGTACCAAGTAGAAGTAAAACCTGCAACAATTTTCAAGCATATTGCACATCCGTTCGTAATCGTAATCGTGATCGTAATCTCCTAATTTCTAAAGCGCCACTCGAAAGCCAAGCGCGGGGCACCAGCTTATTCACGAGCGCTGCGCTGAGTTAGAAGGGTTGTCCGTGAGAGAAGTCCGTGGTGGTCCGGGTCGAGTTACCATAGGATCAGGATCAAATGCGTTGAGTCAAAAGGGTTGTCCGTAAGAGTAGTCCATGGTGGTCCGGGTCGAGGTACCGTAGGATCAGAGGGGTGGAACAGCTACTAAGGTGGGTGTCGTCTGAGCCGGGAATTAGAGAGTAGGGGATCAGATGAAATAGGATAAGAGTTCTTGCCGTTGAATTAATCTATCGAATCGTATAAGCAATGAGTGGAAAAGTATCATCGTAATTTGTAAATAAAAATCGAAAATGTTCGTCCCTTTCACTTTTCTAATGCATCGACAATCATGGCCAACCTGCGTCACTCAACATTCTTATGTAATGAGATTATCTTTTAGACAAGGCGAATACTGTTCCATTTTAAAGAATGACATTCGTTTGAAACTGATGAACCGCATAATGACGAAATAGTAGGAACAATGGAACATGTGTTAATAAGTTGAGCAAGCGTCGATTTTATAACCGATCGGTCCTGCTTCTGATCGACTACCATCGTCTCTAGGGAGTGGAAGGCTGAGTCGACCCCGTGCATGGGGGCCAACGGGTGTTGAATCCACGTCCCATTGTTCTTCCTGCCTTTTATTATCATTCAGAAATCACTCAACCCCATTTCTCTCAGGATATTCTAAGAAGATACAGTTCGCAACTTTTCCTATTGTCCATATATGCTTATTGGGAAAAAAGTTAAGGCCTACCTTGCTCATCATTCCAGGCTTCCAACTTTGGCTCCAATTCAACGACTGGGTCACGTGCTGTAAGTGAGTAACAGAGGATGATCACAGCTTAGGTCTATGCAAAATCCGTTGTCATAAAAAATTACCAGTGAACAATCCATACGGTTCTAGTCTTGCCAACATTCATCCTCGATGCAACACAGTACAGAAGCTAAAATAGGCCGCGTTGTCAGCTATCAACTTCAGTCGGGCATCTACTTATCAGCTCAGAGTTTAGGCTATTCACTAATGAACTGTCTTGCAAAGTGACTCAACGGCTTATAGGACTATAAATTATGTACTTTAAGGATAGGTTCTCAGTGAGGAACTTAGAATTATCAAGTATGTACGTGTACTCTTACCATTTTGGTGGAATTCTCTGCAACTACAGTCCTCTAACTAAATGATATTTCAGCTATCGAAATCGCGATTCGTTAGAGCAGCTTAGTCAAAATCCGGTCGATCCGATGAGTCAAAAAATCAGATATCAGCAAGTAAGAAAGTTAAGGAAGACAGTCAACTTTAATCCAGACATGAATTAATTATAGTGGTATGAGAAACGACATAGCTGTGACTGATTTATTGACTTCAATCCAGGAACATTGCTCCACTGTGTGGCGCTAGACGATTAAGATATCCATTGATCGGATATCATTGGTGCTATGAGTCATCAACAGTATGATAGTCATCTGTCCAAGTTTTTTATCTGGAGGATTCTACAAGATTCCACTAACAAATAATTGTTGTAGACTATATAGGCCCTGTAGACCTACATAATGTCCATAAAGAATTGTCTCTGCAGTGTGTTTACCTTGCGAGCAGTTTCCAAAGACTCCAATCCACTTTTCTCCTTCGCAATGAAGATGCCAAGTTTGTCGACTGGAGTAACATCCAATCACAATCGAATCATCGCTTCTCCTCAACCAAGCGTCCTCTGGCGGAATCAAGTCCACACAACCGACAGCTTTCGACAAATAAAAAGTATTTAAGATTCAGAGTGCATGTAACTTAGTTATGAGCGATCATAATTATGATAATTATAATGATGCTGGTAGGTCCATCTCTCTCTTCACGATGGCAGTTGATACGGAGGATGACTATGCCCTGTAAATGCTGTTTGCCACATAGCAGGCCAAAATGCAATGGCACATCAGGTGGCGTCATAGTTTTGCATTAGGTGTACTGAGAAGCCAATAACCAGGGAGAGATAGATAGTGAGAGAGATAGCGAAAGAATGAAAGATATAGAGAGTGAGGATGCGTTTTACCTTCAATTCTAAGCACGAATTGTATCGCATTGGCAACGTCTTCTTTCGGATGAAATTCGTTGACAAGTATATCCACTGTATTTCCAGCTGATTTATACAGCTCCTTTTCTCGTTGCGTTCCACCACCGCATATGGTAACGTTTCGCTTGCTCGTCTTGTCTATAATGACTCCATAAGTATGGCATATCCGTCTGCTTGGCTGTTCAGTCTGTCCCGAAATTGAGATATTAAAATCAAGTAGACCGATGCTTATCTTTTGACCAACGGGAGCCTCGACCGTCCATGGCTGAAACTTTGTTCCGCAGATTTGTTTGGATCCATCTGCGGAACGTGAGGTCACGTGAGTCGGAAAATGAGAAGCGGAGACGGAACAGGAACGCTCTTCATCTGCAACTGTAACAGTGTAACACGTACGAGAACGGCTGGATCGCACACATTTTGCCATCTTTATAATACGAGTGCTTTTATTCTATAACTAGCTGTACCCGGCCACGCGTTGCTGTGGCTGAAAAGACCGTCCATCCATCCCTCCCTTCCTACCTCCCTTCCCCTACCTGCCTCCCTCCCTCCGTCCCTCCCTCCCGTTCCCTCCCTCCTTCCCTCCGTCCTTCCCTCCCGTTCCATCCCTCCGTCCCTCCCTCCCGTTCCCTCCATCCATCCATCCCGTCCGCTCCCTCCCCTCCCTCTTTCTCCCGCTCCCTCCCTCCCTCCCCTCCCTTCCTCCCTCACCCCTCCGTTCTTTACAGCTACATAGATATATGCGCTATATAAGAACAAGCGCGGATAAAAAAAAGTCCGCATACACGCATTTGTGTTTTTTCCAAAAAAGCATTTTAAAACCCGTCCGTTCGAACGTTCTGTGAAAATTTGAAAACCGACAGTTTTATATGCGCTACAGAAACTCGCGCCGGTATGCACGGCCTCATTGGAATGCAAATGGACGGCGCGGCCTCATTGGAATGCAAATGAACGGACGCGTGAAAGTGGAATTAAAAATTGTGTTTTTTGGTCGCACGCGCGGATTAAAAGAAAAACATCACCATTCACGCGTTGTGTTTTTCCCAAAAAGCATATAAAACCCGTCCGTTCGAACGTTGTGTGGAAATTTGAAAAACGACAGTTAGGGCCTACAAATAAATGCGCTACAGAAACACCCGACGGTATGCACGGCCTCATTGGAATGCAAATGGACGGCACGGCCTCATTAGGATGCAAATGGACGGACGCGTGAAGGTGGAATTAAAAGTTGTGTTTTTTGGGTTTTCCCAAAAGGCATAAAAAACCCGGAGATGTTCGAATGGAACGGTTTGCGAAAATTTTCAATGCAATCGGTTCAGAACTCTCCGAGAACCGATGTAACAAACTGTAGGCCTAACTTTTTACATTTTTATTTATATAGATTATGGCCATGCAAATCATAAGATTATTATTACTATTGCTATTGCTATCATTATTATCATTATTATCATTATTACCATTGATTATTATTATTATTATTATTATTATTTTATTATTATTATTATTATTATTATTAAAGTTATAAAAATTAGCCTACATTATCATTTTCGTTATTATTATATTCATATCAATATAAATATTTCTTAAGTGTTAATATCTAGGCTATTTACTAAGCATCCGTGGATGACGATGAGCAATATTATTGTTAAGGACTCGCTCAAGGACTCCTACACAGAAGGCCGTCATAATTATGGGAGACTGGAATCCGTCCAATTCGCGTTAAAGGGTAACATATAAGGCTTAGGCCACTCTTACTATTCGATGCAATGTTCCACAAATCACTAGCCGCGTCCCATAAGATTAAGAATGCGAATAGGCCAACATCATTAACAATAAGCTGTTCACTCCTTTGCATAACTATTCCTTCATGTTTCCTTTATGCATTTTAGGGCTTTTACAAATTCAAATAATAGAAATTACCCTAAAATTTAGGCCCCATGTCAAAGAGAACCTAGACGCCTAAAGTATCCACTGGTCAATTTGGCCGGAACTACTTACCACTGATGCAGTGATAGCTGACCTCTAGGTACCCAGACAGACCAGGAAAACACGGTTCCAGGTCTTCCAAAGACAAATCGATCACGTGAACATCACACTCGGTCTTTCCCGAACACTTCCGATCCATTATAGACAGAATATCCGCCGAACAACCGAAGTAGCGAGGATCGTCACCGACAGCCGACCTGTGTGCCTCGACTTCCTTTGCGGTTATACATCGACCGATTCGCATTCGTCCATAGGTGGCGCTCTTCATAATTATGACTTCGTTTTTCATACATCGAGGTTGAAAGTGTTCATATTGGCAGTAGTCGTCTGAAGCAGAAACAGGCGTAGTGAAATAAAATATAAAAGAATTAAATAAAATTCATCGTTAATGGATGCTAGGTCTCCAAGAGCCATTCAATGATTCCATGATTGTAACTACACATTAAGACTGCGTGAAAGTATCGGAATATTATCAATAAACCAGGCAGCTCTTCCATCGATGAGATGGATAGGGATAAGTTTTGCATATCAAACTGGACTAACGAACGGTTCGGACGAATGCTACGGAGCCGTTAGAGTAAAGTCTCATTGAATGTAGAAATAGTGTTTATTAAGTGTGTATAGTGTGCGCTGAAACAGTGTTAACATCCATAATCAAAGTCCAGTCTGACAGCTGTTAGGCGACTATGCCAATGTATACCATTTAAACACAGTAGACTATTAGAAACATAGGACACAACCTACCTTTGCATCTATTATAGTAGCTTCCTGTTTAATCTATAAGGCAGTTGTATTGCATGTGCTGTTGCAATTAGCAAATGTCATTGAGTGCCAAGAGGGCAAAGATGCCGGCTTGTATGGTCAAACAGTGGCCCATGCGGGACCCACGAAAAGCCAGCTACGCCACTGGCAAGGATCGACTCAAAATCGTATAGACCATTAAGGTTTTTTAACGCAATAAAATTAATGCTCTCATCAGCTTCCGTAGCGTAATCTTCTGCATATTTTCAAGAATGTTAAATATAATAGGCTATCTTAATGTTCATATTTTACTATGAATACTGAATAGATCTATTATTATTCTCACAATTAATGGGTTAACTCGTCAGTGTTTTACAGGCTCCTTAAAACGTTTTTGTTTTACCTTGGCTGGACTGGGAGTGTCTCTGAGTGTCTTTCTGAAGGGGCGCTACGAAAATTCTTGAAATGAATGAATTAATAGGTCTCAACGAGGATGGACAACAGCTAATGAAGTCCTCAGGACACGATAATCTCACCGTCGAGCGAGCAATCCCTCATAAATAAGAGTCCCAATCCCCAAAGCGTGTGCCACAATTATAGGCCTACTCTAGTCTAGTGCTACGGCAACTGTTTGCATACTATAAAAATGACGCTCAAAATTTGATATTTACCTGGACTGTTCGTTAGCTGTTTAGACAATGTGGCATGAAGTATAGTCCCTATTATAACCATCCTCAACAGATGCATGTTTCTGGCCATAATAGGCATGATTGTAGCCTATGGTATTTGTATTAAATAATCATTAGCCTACACAGCAGAGTCAAGAGTTAAACCTTAAGTCGATCGCGCTGCAAAGCTGGCACTAATTCTAAAGAAACTCATGTGTTCGCAAGAATAGTCTGAATACCGGCTCCACTAATAAGATTCTAATACAAAATAATTTATTATATAGCATTTCGCGCATTAATCCATTTAACGGTGTAGAGTGCTATAATTTAGATTACCATAAAGTAGGTCAGGGGTCATCTCAAAACGCCCAAACTAAGTTAGAGTTGCAGGTATTCAAGTGGGTGATTTTAATGCTGTTTATGCGTGCGTTTCTCTAGTAAATGATTGCTTATCCTCGAACAGTGGGCCTACTGTAGATTTTTAATCTGATTGCGACTATTATGACGATGCATCAGAGGTGTTATGGCAAACGTGGTGCAAATGATCTATGAGAGGCTTTTGAGAGCCAAAGCTCAGCTATTCACACGTCTATCAACCGTATGCCTGGCTCACTTTTGTCAAACATAAAACGAAATAGTCTACGGTTGCAGAAAATTGCATTAGCTACCATACTGCAAAGAGCATACATTGCAAAATAAGTTTTTTTTACCATTGACTTGTGTGGTGTCAAGCATTAGCCAAAGCGTCGTACGGTGTCACAATCAACAATAAGACATGATGTCCAAATATTACTCTAAACCAGAGTTTATGTTTCCAGAATGATGGTAGGCTTATGGAAGGGCAAAAAGTAGTATTGACATCACTGACGGGGTATGCGGACTAGGAACCCACTTACGGCCACGGTACTGACATCAGAAAGTCAAACTATTTAGGCCTACTACATCAAGGTATTCTACTTTAAACAAATTAAATGGAGAAATTTAGCACCGCAAGAGAAATTTTAATTTTAACATTTTCTTGACGCTCTGTTTTAAACTCCAGGCTAAGTTCTAAATAGAGATTTCACTGATTTTATGTTTGATTGTCCAAAATCCAAGAGAACATTAGGCTATATATAAAATTTTATATATATACATATATAGGCCTATACAAAGGAGAATATTTTCAATGTTCAATTATTCAATGAATGTTTGATCATTTAAGCAATTATTTAAGAATCAGATAAATTCAGTCAAATCAATCGATCAAACAATAAATCAAATAGGCCTAGATTAGAAATCGTTCTCAATTATTTTGGAAATAATGATCCGAGAGTCTAAGTTAATTGAATGCGCACAACTGCAATCCTTAGACGAATGAATAATTGTGTTGTATTTCATGAGAATAACCGGTAGACAGCATAGTAGCAGGAGATTGTTGTCTGGCCTTGAACAAGTTGCACCAAAAATCGATGGTCGCAGTTTAGTGGCATTGATAGCGGTGCTTGATATTGACAGAAGTTCGATCGATTCTGACAATTATTAGCAACTAATGAAAAAAAAGAAGTCAAAAGCATTTATGACACTAATGTAGTCGGCAACTCATTTCGATGCCTCACAGACGAACACGAGGATTTGTCTGGTTGGAATTGATTGATTGATCAGCGTCGTTGAAGTCACTTTCTCCAACGAAGACCGAATACGTTGGCATTTCATGCGCTGCTCTGTCGCTTCCTGTGTCACGTGACATGGTTGTCGATTCAATCTGTTGGCTTCTTGTGGAGTTGACTTGAAAGTTCAGTGTTCTGTAGTCTTGTCGTTTCTTGCTGTGGTTCGAGTATCTGAAATATTGCCACATTTATTTCGGTTGCCAATAAGCAATAGGGGTCTATGGGAGATGGGTATTTACTGATCAATTTAGGTTAACCGTTATTTTGTCAAGATTTAAGCCTAGATAATATGCCACAGTATGCCTATAAATATTATAGCCTAACGCGGAAAAGATTTATAAAGATGAAGAAAAAATATAAATACGGAAAATACTATAATTCCGAATGCCTGGTAGCAATACCAAAATGATGTTTAAAATGATAAACTTTAGTCGAAAGTGGGAGGCACGATATAGGCCCTACCGGTGCTTAATTAATGAGAAAATAAAAGATTGATTGATCAGGCTTGCGCAGTATAGAATAGGTCTGACCCAGAAGATTGTTGTACTTGTATGTTACATCGATTTGCAGCGAAAAACGCATCTCAGATGGATATGCAAACACGCGATATGGATCTGCAAAACTGAACATTTTAATCAGAACCATTGCCCCGATTTTAAAACCAGAGTTTGACCAACATGCTAAATAAAGATGATTCATGAAAGGTCAACAAACAACATCAATTTAGTTGACCGATGTGTACCTGCGAAAGCAGACAATTCCTGTGCATAGGACGGCCAGGAAAATCGTTAAGGTGAATCCCCCAACGGCAACCAGTATTAACACTAAAAACACAGAAAACCAAGTTAACCAATGGTCGAAACACTACATTGATCCACTGAAACTACAAAAGTTAGACCTATCCCTACATTAAATTTCACTAATTTCACTGAAACTACAGAGGTTAGGCCTACACATTAATTCACTGAAACTGCAAAGGTTCGACCTATATAGGCTACATTACTTCACTGTGCCAGTAAATGCATTATTTCATTTTTACATTATTTCATTTATGTGGTGTTCAAACACCCAAAACACCCCTAGCTACGGTCTTGGTAGAATCAAATAAGCACCCTGCTATTGGTGGTATTGTAAGCGACCCAGACAAACTATGGTATCGACCCGTGGACCAAGGCCCTTTAGCGTTTCTAATAAATCAATGTAACGAAGTCTAGTGTTCTGCTTGTTGCCTCGTTATCTTCTAGTTAGGCGGACATAGATCTATATTTCCATAAAATGATTGTAAGTATTGCCCACCTTGTTCATCAGTTCTTGCTTTTAATTTAGGTTCCACTTCAACCACTGGATTATGTGCTGCAAGTAAAACATATAATATAAATCAAAGCTAATCTAAAATTCAATACAGACTGAATTAAAGATTGCTGATAATTCTATCTATCTATAAGCTTACTAGTGAAACTGCGTATGTAAAATTCCGTTGTTTATACGTGTTATTTCCACGACGAGAATTGTCGGTGGCTCAGTGGATTTAACCCCTTAGTCTTTCTCACGGCCCCTTAGTAATTGTCCGTTTAACCCCAATTTCACATGGACCAGAGTCTGTTCCAGCGCCTCCCCGTGATTTTTCTAAGAATTCTCATAATGCCTATTTTATTGTTTCAACTTTAATTGTCTAGTTTCATAAATAATGAGATTCGATTCTAGTTAAGAGTCCGTGACATTTTCTCAATATGCTAATTTCTATTGTATGCCGTTCCAAAACACTTTAGTTACATAGTAACCCGAAGTTCTGTGTATTGTAGAGATTCCTATAACCTTGCGAGCAGTTTCCAAAGACGCCAATCCACTTTTCTCCTTCGCAATGAAGATGCCAAGTTTGTTGACTGGAGTAACATCCAATCACAATCGAATCATCGCTTCTCTTCAACCAAGCGTCCTCTGGCGGAATCAAGTCCACACAACCAACAGCTGAGTTGAGCGAATTACAAAACTTGTCAGTGTTTTATCATGGACCGATGCAATCAGTCAGCAAGTGAACAACACAGTAAAAAATAATGGTCATAGTATTATATAACGCGATGTAATGCGATGTATCTTGAAGATTTCCGCAAGAAAAAGCAGATTTTGAGAAGAGACGAGGCAGAAGACAAGACAGTAGTGTAGAGCGAACAGAAGGTAAAATAGTATTCCAAAGTGACGGACCAATTTGAGGCAAATGACCTAGACTGAGCCATAGCAACTCTAGAGCGAGGAACCAAGAGTTTAAGTCTGTTGGATGAACGAAGTGGACGGTGCCCGGAAAGGCGATCGGTCGACAGAAGAAGTTTTCGAATTCCTCTACAAACGGACTCAATGGAATGCAGTTTTACAAAGAATTGGACTAGCCTACCTACTATTACTATAAAGACAGATAGCATATCAGCATGCATAGAGTGGTGTGATAACGATGGCGATTTCTTTTTTTTAAACTTGTCAACTACAACTATTGGCCCATTGCAAATGAACCATCTTACAAGGCTTCGCTATCATTATCTGAAATGTGGAACAGCGCAACAGTTTTCCATCGTGAAAAGTGACAAGAGAATACTCGGAGAATCGTACAAACCCTCCAGTCTCAGAATAAACTGTGTAGCGTTTGTAGCAACGTCCTGCTTCTGATCCAGCTGGTTAATAAGTATGTCCACTGCATTTCCCGATGTTGTATGCAATTCCTTGTCTCTCCGAATTCCATTGCCACATGTAATGGTTATGTTTCGTTTCCTTATTCTGTCCACAATCACACCATAATCATGGCACGACCGTTTGCTATGTGTCTCCGCTGTCTGGTCAAAGTTAGATGCACTGAAGTCGATCAGACCGATTCTGATCTTCTGACCAACGGGTGCCTCGACCGTCCATGGCTGACGCATTGTTCCACAGAACCGCTGAGATTCGATTGAACCAATTATGTGAATTGGAATCATGGTAGCGGTCACCGAACATGAACGCTCTTTATCTGCAACTGTACATAGTAATAATTGCAGACCTCCTCTACTATCGTATAGTCTTAATCGCAAACTGTAGATTAGGATAGTGCTGCAGGCGTTGTACGATATTTTATTCTGTTAGCGTAGGCTAGAGGTCTACAAGCACTCAAAATGTGCGAAAATACAAATATTAGGAAAAACATATCGTCTAAACTAAGATAGTAATTGACTGCACTGCTGCCAAAGCGTTCTAGAGCGCTAACAGAGCATAACATTACATTAGATTGGTCGCCGCAGTGGACTCTTTTAAAACAAAGCTTAAAACTTATCATTCTGTTTGCTAAGGCGTATCCCGCAGTTGGCCGTTTGTGAAGCGTCCTTGTAGCGGTATGGCCGTGTTACGGCGCTATATAAATTGTCGTTATTATTATTTATTATTATAACATTTCATTAAGTGAATACTCGTATATGTAGGTCTATATGAATTTGACTTGACTTGATACTTAATCTGTCAGAATGTAGACCTTAGAAATTTTGATAGAGCCATGTGATGTAGCTGACCGTTGATGCAGTCATGGCTGACTTCTAGATATCCTGACAGCCCAGGGAAGCACGGTTCAACATCTTCAAGAGCCATATCAATCACACGAACGTCACACTCGGTCTTTCCAGAACATTTTCTATCCAATATGGACAAAACATTCGCTGAACATCCGAGATAACGAGGGTCATCACCAACAGCCAATCTTTGTGCATCAACTTCTTTTGCTGTTATACATCGACCAATTCGCATTCGTCCATAGGTGGCGCTCTTCATCAATATCGCTTCGTTTTTCATACATCGAGGTTGAAAGTGTTCATATTGGCAGTAGTCTTCTACGGGAGCAAGAACATCAATAATGTAAACTTATGATGATTTTAACATACAATAAATTCAGTTCATTCTATGGAGTATAGAAAAATAACTGTTTTTTAATTATAGTCCACTCATTTCACTCGTGTCTAAAGTCTCATAACTTATGGCGTATAGCTTTGTCACATTGTCCTAATATTACGATGCTCGAATTCACCTCACATAAGCTACTTGTAAGTTACGCTTGGTTCAAATTATGAACAAGTTTAGAAATATTTTTGCTGCAACGGCTTTTTAATCTCGTCTGCGAGGAGGTGGAGGAGAAGAAGAAGAAGGAAAAGAAAGAGGAGCAGAAGAGGAAGAAGAAAAAAGAAGAAGACGAAGAAGAAGAGAAAGAGGAATAGGACAGGAATAGAAAGAAGAACATAAAACTCGTGTCTCCCGTCCGGTTTTCGCCACGTGTTTGTATTTTATGTTCTTAAATGAAACTTTAATGAAAGACAGTAATCTATCGTGTAGGCATGCGCAGCTGTAGGTTTCAGTTAGGCCTATGCATGTTTAGTGATAGATTCGTGTGTTTAGAAACTGTGATCATTCATCAATGTACTGATAAAACTGTTCGTTTCTATTTAAACATCATCAACACTAGACTACTTCACAAAAGTTAGCATTGCGCTACAAACCGATGGATTCGGAAGTTGAGAACGTTTAGGTAGGGGAGAGTTGCTATGAATGGACCACATAGGGCAAACTCAAGTGTCCTGAAGAAATGCCACCAAATTTTTAAAAGGAAACGATGCCATATGATGGACTAATATGTTAAGTATGCTCACAATCGGCAAAGTACAGAGAATATTGAGGGATTTATGAGAAATAATCAAACAAAACTGGAGCTCGAAACGGTCCAGTCAAGGCAACCTGTTTCCGAGAATGGACCACATGGTGTCCTTGACTGGACCAGTTGCCTTGAATGGAACACTGTATTTCAAAGACCTTTAAAAGGTTATTCTGCTATTTAGAAACCACTGGAAACGTTTAGGAACACTTATTGCCTAAAACCACCCAATTAAACGTGTTTAAAACTGTCAAAATACCACAAAGTAGCAGAAACCAACTTAACCATATGACAAGCCCGGCCATTGCTAGTTATACATTTGTCAGAATCGCTAGTTAAATATTAGATAGCTAATTACTATTAAATAGTTAAGCCTTTAATCAATAGGCCGAGGCCTATACCTACTTAATATTGATTCAGTCCAAAACTTAACACCTAATAGTTATATGAATCACACACAGTTAGCATAGAGGATGTGCTGCATAATAGGACTGATTATTATTCACAAAAGCACAATATAACATTGCAAATGCTGGTGTCCTTAAATGGACCATGCCAAAATATCGGTCCAATTCAGGAAACTTTTGGTGGTCCATTTCAGGCACAAGGACTACTTCTATTCAAACTGCAATAGTTCAGCAAGCGTCAGTCTTAAAGTAAAACCACTCATTGTCGCTCGAACATGAAATATTCTTCTAATTAAAGGAAAGATGATTGCATTTTTTAAAACTTAACTAAAATGTCTACCCTCGTTGTTAAGGACGGCTAAAATTACATCAAAACTACACGAAATGAACTTTCAGCAGCAATATATTAACTATTCAGCATTCCGCAAAACCGACTACAACGATACTACTAATATTCAATTGCTCAAGAATACAGCAGTTGAAACCGTGGTTAAATTGGCATCTAGGGTGTGAAACGGCTGTGGTCCAATCAAGGCAACGGTCCGTTTACGGCAACTCTCCCCTATATTAAACCTGTACGCTATTCCTTTGTAATTCTCTCACACGACTTTCACACCACGCTCTCGTGGTTCTACTCAGGAGCCTGATATAACATCGTTTATTATCTTTCTATTTTATGTACAAAACATAGAAACTAAATAATATTGTTCAAGCTATGGACGCTCCTACCCTGATCGGAAAAACCTACACACGAGTATACAAACTGCAATGTCACTGATATATTCATTGTTTTAACTATAATATACCAAAGCTAAAATCACACTTACCACCGACTGTACGGAGAGCCGCTGACAGTAACTGTTGTTTACTGCCGTAATTGCATAAAATCAACACTACAAGAAATAATGGTTTAGATGTAGATTCCATGATAGTATCGTCTAGATGCCTCTTTGTCCGTAGAAAGACGCTGCCAGCAGATAGCGGATGCTGTCTTAGCGCTGAGGCAGGTCTCTGTTTTAAAACACACACTACATACAGACCCAAGTTAAAGCTGTAAAGCTAAGACAGACAAGAATTTTTCCTGCTGCTGGTTTTCAGTCATTGACCGGATATTCAAATAGCGCTGTTTAGCACACTCTTACATCAACTATTTATTTAAGGACGCCCAAGGATACGGGTGGTTTAGAGGCCGTATATCTAATATGTGGCGTGAGGTCAAGGGTCGACTCAAAACGTTGCAGACCATACATGTAATTATGTGTCCTACTCCTATGCATGCATTTAATGACATTATTTAAAAGCAGGCGAAGGCAATTATATTTACAGGTCTATTATAATTGGCTAGAATGTGACATTTGTATATTATATTATTACTAATAATATTATTAGGCCTACTTATGGAGTCTTAAGAGGTTTGATCGTTCCTCTTATTACCATTTGTGATAGCGTGCTGTTATAATCTTAGTCCGATGATGGTTCATGCTTTTTAAAGGTCTAATCGCAGCGAGGTCATGGTTTTGTTTTTTTAGGTTTTAAAATTGACAATGTAATTAGGCCTAGGTGATACGATTCGTTAGCAATACTTCTTTACAGCTGCAGCATCTAAAGATTATGATTGGCGAAATTGTTTCTTATTGGCTACTTTCCTGGCTATAATAATTATAGTTATTTGTGCTTAGTCAATTGGAGCAGTCAACTTGCTCTGTCTCTTTCTGTCTATCTCTCTTTCTAGGCCTATATGTCTCTCTCATTCTCTCTCTACTTCTCTCTGTCTGTCTGTGTGACATTTGAGACGATCTTATTAATTTTTTAGTTTTCCCTCTGAAGCGTGTTCTTGTCTTTCCTTCACTCAAAAACGCAAGACTCTATAGCCTTCTGTTAAAAACATTTAATCAACCGGCTATTCGCCAAGACTATTGAGGGCCTTGTTTTCTCCAGCTCCTCTCGTATCTTCATCTTCCCCCAAATCAGTCAGCCCTTATGGCTCACCACTCTTCGGAAACTGCTCTTCTCGTTCTTCCCTCTGAAAAGTATTCTGCTGTTGACAGGTCCGAACTCTCCCCCCTTTCTGGCTCTTTATGGCAGCTTTGATATGGTTGACCACAATATTTTTCTATAACGTCTTGATTTCTTATGAACTGCAGTGTCTCCCCATTTTTGTTGGCTTCAATCATAATACTCGATTAAATTAATCATACGTCATCTCTGCGTAGTAAGGCTGTTGTAATGGCTTTATGACGTTTAGAATTTTATAATCGCCATGAGGACGTGAATATTATGGACGTTAAATTGTCTCTACTCGCAAATTATAAAGGATTTATAATCCTACTTTTCTTAAAAAATAATCTCTGTAAAAAGGTTAACTGATTAAAGAGGTCGACATGGTAAGTAATTCCAGTTACTAAAATCGGATCTAAAAAGCTCTGCTACTTAAAAGTATGATATTATTTTAGTATGGTCGCCTCTTCTTAGCTTACTAATTAATAAGTTTGTAGGAAATTAGTGAGATCAGAATATAGTGCAAGATAAAATTCACGATAGTGAGGCTATAATCATCATCATCATCACCATCATCATCACCATTATTGATACCGTTGGTAATAAGTCTATATTTCTATTATCGCAATTGTATTTGCATCGTGTCTTATTTTATCTGGACATTATTTTATGAAGCGCCTCTCGCTGTGTGAACTATTCAGAGGCGCTCTCGGTGCAGAAACTCGTGGAAAGAGAAGCGTCTGTAGGGAACGAGGAGACAAAGACGAGACTTCAGAAATAAGCTTAACCCGCAGAAGAAGGGAAGGTCATTCCCATCAGAGAGGTCCACAGCAGCAAACGCCCGAGGTTGGGCCAGAACAGTAATATAGTCCAAGTATAAACATACCATCG
Source organism: Lumbricus terrestris (assembly GCA_949752735.1). Taxonomy (NCBI): domain Eukaryota; kingdom Metazoa; phylum Annelida; class Clitellata; order Crassiclitellata; family Lumbricidae; genus Lumbricus; species Lumbricus terrestris. Next base: position 19,015,946 of record OX457039.1, on the reverse strand, counting down.
GTCCGTAGAACGCAGAAGTCGAAGTGAGGCAGTATATAAAGGTGTGAGCAAGAAGTAAGACATAAATTTGAGGCAAGGCCCAACTGAGACTTGGACACCAAGAGAAGGATCCTTCAACGAATGCGCAAAGTTACAGGGAACCAGCGTAGGGCTTCAGACAAGAAGGTAGAGAAATAGCCAACCTTGTAAGACGGGTAATAAGCCCAGCAGCGCCATTTGGAACCGATCGAAGAGGGGGAAGGCATAGGAAGATCAATTGGGAGTGAGTTGCAATAGTCTATTCGAGAGTAAATGAATGCATGGGCATTGGCAATAAAGAAAGAGGGTCATGTAGATCGCCTGAATTGCGTAATTAATGCATCGTGCATGCCTAACACTTAGTTTTTGCTTGGTCATTCTTTCGGCGTGGGGGATTATTGTCCGGGGCTAATTGTCCGGGGCTGATTGGCACGGGGTAATGGTTCGGAGATAATTGTCCGGCTACCACTGCGACCTCAGGGCATGTGTATAATTTTAAGGGGGGAGCAGGGGTATGTTCGGTGCCTTGGAGCTGGACGGTTGCAGGTTGCAGCTGACGAATCAAGTGAGAAACCGAGAAATGTCGAGGAATTTTCAGCAAGTCCAGCGAAATATGCCACCTGAGCTATGGTCTTTTCTTATGGTTTTTGATCTTTGACCTCGAAATGACCTTGAATGATGTTAGTCTCCTAATACAATGTCTTTCTAAATGAAGTCCTCTTAGGTTTGAGCAAATAAGTTTTAAGCGGAAATGATTAAGTTCGAATAGTTAATTTGCCGGTGGGGGTGCCTGCAGTCGGAGCGCTTCCGGGTGGAGCACTTCCGGTGGGCCGGAAAACCAGTGTAAATATGCTGGCATTTACGATTGACCCAGACACCAATACCGCCAAAGACCAAGGCACCCATGCCAGGCTCCAGTGGACATTGATCTAGTTAATTTGTCCATTGGCGCAATAATGTCGTTGTGATTATGTAGTTGTTGTTATAGTAGTTGCTGTCATCATTAAGATGATGTAGTCGTTGTTGCAGAGCGGTTGTTCCATGAGTGGACACTACTCTAGGTCAATTCAGCTTTGAAAACTTCGACCTAATTGCGTCATTATGATAATGCAGTCGTTGTTGTAGTAATTATTCGATGAGAGAGGTCTAAAGTCTAGACCTACTCCCGCGAGTAGATAAAGTGCAACTAAAACACGTCGAGACAACTTCTTCAATGGTCTAAATTCAATGTAGGTCAAACGTGTACTTGATAGTAGGCGCTATATAAATGTCTGAAAGAATACCCGATTCCGTTGTGTTAACGCTGGATTTTGTCTATTTAGGAGATGTGCAGATTCACACGATTATAAGAAACGTGCTTTTCAAAACGTCTTAATTAAGAGTTTGCGTTCAATTGTTTGAACAGGGTGACGACATGACATTGTATCGACAGAGATCAACTCATCCAATCGTTGAATTCTGCTTCTTTCTCAACTTGGGACTAATATTCGCTTTGCCTAAATTCCAGGGGACAAAATTCCGTAAGCGCATTGTCAATGCATACTCCTCATTATTAATTATTTTCTAAGATTTACTTTATGTTTCAGGTTCTCAGAGAGTTGAATGCTAGGGCATTGTTCATAAAGTGATACTCCAAACACGGAAGAGTAGTTTATTAGAGCTGTTGCCTTTCATTGGTTTGATGATGATGCGCAAATCTATTCGATATTCGCTGCTTTGACATTCACGTAGGACAGTAAGAAATGCGTACATCGGCTGTACATTAAAGGTTGATCTTTTAAATCTATATTATTTGCATCTGCGACCCACTAACTTGCTGATAACCTGCTTTCCCGCCGATAATAAAGGTTCGTTACAGTACTGTAGGCCTCTCGCCTTCTGGCTCGATCGGGAATGCCGTGTCGTTCGTCATGTTGTGAGATACCTTTAGCGACGTTTTCGGCTGACGAAAGAAATTGAATATTATTAGGACGTCTCATCAATAATATACAGTCCTCTTTTCTGATTTGCTTGACTGGTTCGATCTCTTGAGTTCAGAATCACCATGGAAACGACTCCTCTATTCGATCAACTCCCCCCCGTGGATCATTGTCTTCACAACGAATGTTTTCCTATCTTCCACCTCGATGCACGCAGAAGCGGAAGATGAAGCTACTGGATGGATGCATGCCATCAGGACGAAGGATGCTCATCAACTGGTAGACTATTCGATGCTTCTTCATCACCGTATAGGATGGCTACTGGTTAGCGATCAAGTCGTAGACTCGACAGCTGCCGCTTTGTCACCACATCGCTCATCAAAGAACAGTTTGGGAACAGCTTGAAGTGATAAAACCCCATGCAGCGTTATAGATAGCCTACGCTGCATAAATTCCGTCGATTTCGATAATAATTATTGTGTTCTGGAAAGTCCAACCGAAGACGCGCAGCTCTCTGGCATAATCTGACCGCCGCTGTGGGTCTGAAGACCCAGAAGAATCTTTTCAAACACTCTCAATTCGATTACAACTACACGAATCCATCCATCCGATTCAGTCACCTTCTCACCTGATCAATCTTCAGTTGATTTCACATCCAAACCGTCAAAACGATCTTTCAACGGCGTCTTAGCTTTAATTCGATTTGTCGATAGCGTCCCCTTTGCTTAGCGATGTTCAATTACGTCAAGAAAAAGTACGTCATTGTACCTTCACATTTATTTACCAATTAGGGCCTATATGTAGAAGATACAAGGGCCTATTTGTATGATTAAAAAATAAACATAAATTAATTCCTTATCAAGTTTGGTACATTCGATATCAACATGAATAGTCTAATCATTATAATTGTTTTATAGCGTGCAGCTTGCCAAAAGGCGGAATAACTTACAGTGGATCTCGGAACACTACGCACAGCGGAAGACCTTGTCAAAACTGGGCTGTTAATGAACCCCATGTGGTTGACTCGAGAATAACGGACGATATGTTTCCAGACGGAAGCAAAGAAGATGCAAAAAATTACTGCCGTAATCCGTTTTTACAATTTAGAGACGGCGTCTGGTGTTACACAATGGACAAAGATCTGGAATGGCAATACTGCGATATTTGTACGGAAAATACCTACGAAGGCTACAATGGTAGGGTTTACAATTTTTCATCGTTCTAGCAGCATAGTTTATTCTGTATCATGATTTCAATTCTCATCTTCAACCTGAATAATATTCTAATTGTGGACGTTATAGCAGAAATGTCTATTCTCTGACTAATCTACAGTTCCTCATAATCTATTATCCATGGCTGAAAGTGAGCCGGGTCGGCCCGTTTCTGGGACCCGGCATCGATTTTCGAGACCCACTGTTGCCGGGTCTCAACCCGGTCACTTGTTTACCAAAAATCAGACTAAAAAAAGGTCATCAACTTTTTCGGCAGAGAAACAAGGACTTTTTCATCGACATTTCGGTCGGAAGATTGAAAAAAAATGTCAACTTTTTGGAAGAAAAAGGACTTTTTCATCGTCATTTCGGGCGGATGACTAAAAAATAAGAAATAGATCTTAGAAAAGCTTAGAAAAAAAGGTAGTCAGAAGTTTTGACCGGCAAAAGACGGACATTTTTTCGGCGACACACAGCCAAAAATCTCGCGTAAGTTCCAGACCCGACAACTTTTTCAAACCATTTGCAGACCTGCTTTTATCTTGATATGTCACTTTCTCATCGATTCCAGTGTTCCATATAATTGGTGGTCTAAGGCGTATAGTATTGTATACCACATATAAAATGGTTATGTTGTAGGGCTATACAAGTGCTGTAGTTATCTATCCTTAATGAACCTTGAACCCGTAAATGTAAAAAAAATTCTTCAGAGGCATACGCAGCGCATTTACTATGTAGAGTTCAGATAATCAGGGGAAAGTTGCCTAAGATGGACCAGCGCCTAAGATGGACCACTTTGTTATTGGCCACAAGAATTGAAACTGAATTGTCATGTGATGCCGTTAAATTCCACGCTTCGACCACCTCAAAAATTCACAAGAAAGGCATTCACTATCTGAGTGTTTTGCATTTCTAAACATAAATTTTAACTTCAACATTCATTAATATTACTTTTATAGGCCTACTTTTTATGAGGCCTACTTCTGTGCGTAATTTTGCATTATATTTCGATATCCCATTGTGCGTTTCCTAATGAAGTAATAAAGACACATTTAGGCACCCTTGTAGCGGCATGGCCGCGTTACGGCGCCATATAAATTGTCGTTATTATTATTTTTGTCGCCTGAGGTAGTAAAGATCCCTCAGGCTGTAAAAGAATAAAATTAGGTTATAACTTCTCGTCTCCAATATAGTGCTCGAAAGTGTCTCTAAATGCCACGGCGTAATTATTATTGTTATTATTATTATTATTATTATTATTATTATTATTATTATTATTATTATTATTATTATTAAAAGCCATAATTTTTGCGTAGGCTACTTATCTCGCTGTAGCGCTACGCGATCCACTTTTTGAAGATTTAATATGAGAGATGCTTATGGCTACTTGTTTTTCAGCATGCTGTTCAACGTTGATCTTACTTTGAATTAACATTATCTTCAAACGCAGGTTGTGCAATACCACACAGAGGAGTCCACTATAACGGAAAACTCGCTCACACTATATCCTTTTCGGCGTGCGAACCTTGGACAAAATATCCGGACAACCGGTATGAGTTCACAGAAGGAGATGCAGAGACGAACAAAAATTATTGCCGGTATGCAAAGACACATTCAATTATAAATCGATACGTGCCTAACTCATCATTCGTCTCGATGGCCATAGCCAGGATTTCATTTCGGGGGGTGTTATCAGGGGTGTCACGACAACTGGTCTGCAGACAACTCGTCCAGCGCTTGAGAAATGGAAGCTGGAGGAAAGTTTTTACAGGTGAAATGGAGTTGGATTGATGAAAAAACGCTTAAGTAAAGGAAGCTGGATGATTGTATCTTTATATCTGAAATAGAAGCTGGGTTGACGAAAATAACGAGCGATAAACTGAAGATATTTTTTAGATCTGAACTAGAAGCTGGATGCATGTTGAAGTACATGAAGTAAAATTATCAATCCAGCTTCCATTTAATTAATTTCATTAACCTGAATTATTGCTTTAGCGCCATCGATCGATATTTACTTTTGCGGTTACTTTAATCGTTAGCTACTTGCACTCAATATATACAGGAGGTCACTCTGTAGCTAGATAACTACTTTCGTGGTATCACTAAAAAAATCATCGTATGATACATTGATCTCCGTTTCAGCAACCCAGATAAGGTTATGTTTGAAGCTCCAATGTGCCATATTGCCGAGGTGCAAGGCGTAAAATGGGAGTATTGCGACATCTGCAAGCGTAAGTCCTCACTTTTCTAACGGCATTTAATCTAAGCGCCACAACTTGCATTAATTTTCACCCCAATACAATAGTAATAGCTTTTCATGTGTAGGATTATCATTAATTTTATCATGCGGCCCAAATTTAGTAGGATGGGTGTAGTTATTGAATATTAGTGACTATATTGACTGATGAAACATTGACTTCGCTTTCTAGTGTGCCAGTCACACTGAATTAAATTCATACACAAGGTAGCTTTTAGTTCACCCTAAAAATTGCTAGCCTACGTAATTTTTCATTTAAGTTAACTAGTGTGTCACTAGAATGTGAAAGAAGTTTTATGCCAGAACGTTTTTCGAGTTTCAACAACTGAATCCTATCTAGATTAAGTATGAATTGTTGAATTGTTGAATTCAACCTTGAATTGTTGAATTGTTGAATTCAACCTTGAATTATTAAATTTTTGAATTCAACCTTGATTTGTTGAATAATAGTTGAATTCAACCTTGAATTGTTGAATTCAACTTTGCATTGTTGAATTGTACGCTAATCACCTACGTCGGACCGCAAAAGTTGTAAGTGCGCAATTCCAATCCTTTAGCTTGAATGGATGAAGATGAACTTCGCCGTGAGAACAATGAATGTAGCGACCAAGTCGGATAAATTATTTCGTCTGGGAAGGTTTCATTTTGGCAAACCGAAAAAGTTGATGATGGCATGGATTCCTCGAAAGCAGTCGAAATGATGTGGATTTTGGTTAGTCTGTGAAGTACCGGTAGGCATTTTATTTGTCTGCTGTTGACCCGGAGTCGGATGTCTTAATTTCGCCGACCAGATTGATTTCATTTAACCCAAGTTTCAGAGAGTTCTGAGACTGTCAATGGAAGGTTCCTAATTTCAAACAATTTAGGTTGCCAGTTGCCTATAATATAATGACGTTAATGCATTTACAGTTAACGTGCATCACAGTGAGAAACTGAAAGGAGGTTCAGAATTCAGAGCGGAAGAACTGATGGTCACTAAATAAACTTTCATAATTAAATTTTAGATCATTGAAATTATTATTATTATTGACTTTTATATAGCGCACCTTCAAGGTAATATACTCAGAAGCGCTCCCAGTTCAACAACGGCTAAATAAGGCAGTTTTTAAGCGAGAAAGAAACATAGTGGTGTGACCTCTAGGCACCAGGCGGAGAGCAACAGGGAGCCCAGTCACCGAGAAAGAGCGTCGCTGCATTATAGCAGTTCGAGAACGAGGGGTCAAGAGTTCAGCTTGATAAGCTGATCGGAGGTCAGATCGCCGCTGGACACCAGAGGTGGGACAGCAGAGTTCCTGTACGTACATGGGAGCAAGACCTTCCATACAGCGCCAGATTAGTGCAGAAACCCTATAAGTGATGCGCTGTGTAATTGGAAGCCAGTGAAGGACATTTCGCATGTATTCCTTAACTCGATCGAATTTAGAAATGCGACCAATAAGACGTGCAACTGTGCGCAGAACCCGGTCAAGACACCTAATCCGGATCTCCGGGAGCCCGACATAGAGGGCACTGCAATAGTCGAGGCGAGAGACCACAAAGGCATGAACAAGAGTGGCAGCCGCAGTAGGGGTCAGAGATCGAGATACCACCCTAAGCTGACGTAGTAATTATCTGGATCCAGATCTGGCAATTTAAAAAGGGCAATTGTGATATTCATCAAATAGCATATTGAGGCTTGGTGTAAAAAAGTTGCATCATGAGCATTGAGCTCCAGTAAGTTAACTGAACGCCCTCTTCGCTACCGGATTTTCATGTTGACCGCGGTTATTTTGTCTGGTTCAAGGCAGATCCCTACGGTCTGCAGAATAATTCGTATGCCTTCTAATAATGTCACAGCGCACCAACGGACATTACTCCCTAACAAGCTATCAAAGCTGAATCTCCCAGGCTGCAATTGTAACTGGTTCATTGTCTTCTTCAAGAACCTATATATTGTCAAAGATCGATCACTCTTAATTAGAACAGCAATGCCAGTGCCAAGTAGCAAGCTCTCGACACTTTTTAGCTGTGGCGAGAAACTAAAAACATGTTTTGCACGGCATGCTCCCACCCCGGTATAGACATAGACTACATCCTCGCGCTAACGATCGAGAAATAAGTTCTCGACTGATTGATTGTCTCACCAGAAAAACACTTATGATTAGGATGATTTATAAAACAATCTAAATAACAAGCGATCTGGATAACACAATTTCAAAGATGCCTATAGTAAGACAGAGATGCTATGAAAACTGTCTAAGCTCCTTGCTGAGCTTGTATATTTCTGATGCAAAAATTAGCATATTTCGTTTAACAAAATCTTGTGAACCAAACTGCAGTTTGCAATTGGTTGGTTAATAAAGAATATTCTGTTCTACTGAAAAAATAAAGCATTCACATACATTTGGAAAGGCCAGTTCTCTGCCAGACGGCTCCACTTTTTCTAGGAACATTTTATCCGGGGACTTTTTTCCAGGGACATTTTACCCGGGAACATTTTGTCCGGGGACATTTTATTCGGGTACTTTTGTGCAGAGACATTTTATCCGGGGACATTTTGTCCGGGGACTTTTTACCTGGGGACATTTTGTCCAGGGACACTTTGTTCGGGACATCTTGTCCAGGTCATTTTGTCCAGGACATTTTATCCAGGACATTTTGTCCGGGACATTTTGTCCCAGGAAACTTTGTCCGGGGCCATTTTGTCCGGGGACATTTTGTACGTCCACGGCTTTAGGCGGTATGTTGTAATTCTGTATTTCAGCATTTCGAGGACGTGTTGAACACAAAACAGGCGAAAGAGGAGTATCTTACAGCAGTGTTCAGATTACACATCTCCATGCTCTATCTTGCCTTCGCTGGTGCATTTCCTTGGAATCCTGCTCTGGGGTTGACGTAGAGCGCAATTCAAAGTATTGTTATATCGTCACAAAATTTAAATATGAACTAACAAACGACGATTCTTATGACCGATACGTCGTGCAGCGCGTCTGCATCCCGAAAGCGGAAGGTGAGCAATGAGCACTGAGCAAGCCTAATGCTAACAGCTGATACTTTTGATCTTATTGCTGTACGCACAATCAAAGCCTGATATTTGTGTTAACGACAGGAAAGCGACTGTGACAGATTCGCATAATTATGTTACCAAAATTGTCTAATCCTAAACTATCCACTATCCAGTCCAACAAAATTTTAAGAATCCGTTCCTGGTCATATTAGAAGAATGATTCTTCATGACAATAGGCCTATCTTAAATCTTACTAATGAGTATTAATTTTGTTACCTATTTATCTGGTGTTATTGGCGCCCTGACAAAACAGGGCACGACGACAAAAGCGCGCAGTCAATTGAGCGTAGACAATAGAGCGCAACATAAACCCGACAAAAGCGTGCTCGGCATTAGCGCGCAACTACATGGAAAAGGATCTATTGTTGGCACATGCCCAATAATGTACAATATACGTTCTATGCCTAAATTAATTATTAGCTAGGCTAGTTAGGTCTAAGAAGTTGATCTTCTGTGGTCTTGATGAAGTAACGATCAGGAAGCTAGACATAAGAGCCTACGTCGGTTTGGTCACTTACGGTACCGTAACTGTCGCCGACCTATAGTGTAGACTGACAGTTAGACAATAATTAGCATCATGAGCATCGAGATCAGGCGCTGTGACATATTTTGAGGAGTTGCCGGAGAACGCTTCAGGTAACTGCGTGGTCAACCGTTGGTTTGAACTTTAACTTGGACTTGGGAATGTTGCGGACACTGTTGCTGCTGTTAGCTTACAGTCAATCATGATTTCATCAAAGTCAATGTCATTCTTCATCTGAGGACCAGGAAATATTGTTTTTCGTCTCTTTGTACCGGGGTCATCAAAGCGATTGCACGAATCTCATGAGTATTTAAATCCCTATATCAGTGTATATATAATTATATTTTATACTATAAATCTAATTCCCAATTGCGTTCAATGACCCAATGAGTCATCAGATCAGGGTCAAAGGTCACGGACAAGGTCTGGGTCATGTACCCTTTGACCACCGGAAGTGCCGTGTCCCGAACCTTAACGTGATTTTTCTACTAACTGGATCTTCGATATGACATAGCGCACGCAGTCCTGTCATAGCTGTTTCGCTAGGAGCCGAGAATATGGTAGATGGAACGCTGACTACTACATGTACAATGTACAATTGTACATGGTGAATATCACCATAGTCACAACGAGGACGTCGTCTACCACACTGATGATTCTTACGCTTCTGTTGTGGTGGTAGAAGTAGCAGCAGTGGTATACCTTTGCTTATTTTAAATCTGGATGTCAAACCGCATCTAGGTAGCCTATAGGTTAGGCCTAAATGAAAAAATAAAATTGATACTAACAATGGTCTCATTAGAAAATTGTTTGTTTGCTAACATTCTGCATTACACTCTTGCTGTAACGTGTCTTTCATCTTTCATTTGGAGCATTAAAAGTGTGGCTATTTTTTCACCATGGAGTTTTATTTTAGGAACGGGTGTTCATTTCGTCGATTATCCTGGTGTTATGAGTCTTTCTCCGTTTAATCATGACCGTGGATCAGTGGAACGCTGTGAAAAAGATTGCCTTAAAGACGACAACTGCGTCGAGTATTCTAGGAACGCGGAAACCGAAGAGTGTTTACTTCACGACAATATTTACGACGAGATACAATTAAATGTAGCCGACACTCTGTCAAGGTTCAAAATACGCTGTGTGCCAGCATTGAGTGAGTAATTGCTACGATATTCTATTTAATCTTGACGGCGCATCTCTTTTGCTGTGGCTACTGTAATGCAGATCAAAATAAACCATAGTCGCTGTAGTCTTCACATTATTTGCATCATTGAATGTACGAAGACGAAGGTGAGAAGATGGCAAGCGCTTCTCCGCTTGTTCAACTTCCTCTTCATCAGTTACAGCATGCTCTAGCAGTCCTAGAAAGTGTCCGACTTCCGAAGCACATCCTTCATCCAGCTATTCGTTTGAGCCATTTTCTTAAGATTCCTTCTGCTCGATGTATCTCGTTCGCTGTTCTTTAAGTTACAGTCCATCGTTCGTCAAGTTCACCTTTGGTGTAATCCTGTCTGTCTCCAGGCAAAGTCTAAGAAATAATGTTATCATAGGGCACTTTACGATAGACATTCCGTAATAATAATAATAATAATAATAATAATAACAATAATAATAATTTAAAAAAAATTGTATTATGCTACGTTCGGACGGGAGGAGACCGGACGGCACCACCCTTATCCCTTGGAAAGCTGGCCGAAGTCTCGTATGGGATGCCACTGTGGTCGACACCCTTGCGCCCTCCTATCATGGGATAGGTGGCGCTCCGGCGTGTAAACACCGACTCGACACGGCTGCTGCTTTATGGAGCGCTTCTGAGTAGATACTCTTGAAGAAGCGCTATATAAATGCCTTAAATGAATGAATGAATCTGCAGGCAACGGCTGTCACTGCAGGAGCAGCAGCAGAACTAGCAGATAGTAGAAAGGAACAAAAATATTTGTCGTTTACAGCTACACATGTCTTCATTCCGTTGGCCCTGGAGACGCTAGGTCCCATCAATTCGAGAGGAATTGTTTTGCTATCTGATTTAGGTCGTCACCTGTCGCAGGCGTCGGACGATCTGAGGGAGACGTCCTTCCTCTTCCAAAGACTTTCAATTACTATTCAGCGCTTTAACGCTGTGGCCTTCACGGGCTCTTTCGTTAACCCGATGCCCGCTTTGGAAAAGGGGTAGCCTCTCAATAGCAATAGCATGACAATAATAATAGTAGTAATAATAATAATAATAATAATAATAATAATAATAATTTTTGCGCCCTGTGAGTAGTCTCCTTAATGGGGCTCTATACGAGGTACATGTAGGCTGCAGTTGGTTAATGTCTAAAAGGGTTAGCTCTGCATACAGATCGAAGCCAAAATCATCCATTGATCGTGGGCCTGCTTTCATAGGCGGAGACCTGGGCCGAGAATTCGGGGGGACGGAAAGACGCGAAATTTTCCGAAGAATTTCTGACGACCGGCGAAATCTCGGAAAAAAATGTTATTTTCGCCGCCAAAAAAGTTGATGACTTTTTTTTTAGTCATCCGGCCAAATCTCGACCAAATTTTGTATTTTCGCCGCCAAAAAGTCTTGACGCTCAAAGATTGGGGGGACAAATGCATGGGCCGTCCCCCAACACTTTCATTGGGGGGACCGTCCCCTCTGTACCCCCCCTAGGTCTCCGACCCTGCCTGCTTTCACCCTCTTTAACTCCAACCGTCCGTCACTTCTTTCGTCCATATTTCAATTTCACGAATTCATCGTTTTCATGCATTCTCTAATACGTTTAAATTCGTTGATAAAACAGAGCCAATGAATGATGTCGCAGAAATGGGGGAAGAATCACGACCAGCAGATACATCAGCAGATGAAACTGCAGAAAAACCAGCAGATAAGCCAGCAGAAAAACCAGCGGAGGAAATCAGTCAAAATCAGTCTTTCATACCAGCAGCCAATAGCAGTAGGTTTGGACCTATCTAATGTCTAAATCGTTTTCATTCACGAGACTTAATTATGTCAATTTTACTGCTAGCATTATTGTCTTTAGCTTACACTAGTCCATACTGTTTGTTCTGTGCGTCAATTTTCATTTCAACGCGATTGATAACAACAAAGGGCATTGTCGACTATTATTTAAAGTATCTTTAAGATCTATTGAGAACTACAATGCTCGAAGATTATTTACTGAATGTGGGCACATAGAGGGATATGTCTTGTCCTAGTAGACGTTAGAGAAGTTAAGGTGGAAAATAATTTTGTCCTTTCGAATCTAACTGTGATAAGTGAGTAAAAGAGGAAATTGGCCCACTCTCATTAAATTATAACTCGGCAATAATCCTACTCGAAATCGTAAACTCTGAACATCGAAAGCGTCGAAAAAATTATTTTCCACCTATCTTCTCTAACGTTTACTAGGACAATATATATCCCTCTATGTGCCCACATGCAGTAAATAATCTTCGAACATTGTAGTCCTCGATAGATCTTTGCTTCCACACGGAGGCAAAGCGCAGGGCACTACTCGCTTCACGAGCGCTCTGTCAAGTCAGTGTCCAAGAGGTACCGTAGTCAGAAGGAGGTCCGGGTCCACTTTCAACATGGTTTTGATGAACATAAACTGCAGGCAAAGTGCTTGAGATGAGTAATGACCGGAGGTCGGGATACAATAGGCCTACATGTACAAATAGACAGACGGATGCTCGTGTAGAGTTGGCTGGCTGGATGCGGAAGAGTTTGCGAAGATATTTGGGTTGAGAGTATAATTGTAGTGAGATCTAGATTGGTTACAACAGCCCTTTGAAGGTGATTCACTCATGGGCACCCGCATAAATTTTGCAGGAGGGGCAAAACACGATGTTACAGTGAAATGTTTTCTGCAAGAGGTTGAAAAATGTATGGTTACTTTTCATTGATGTTTTTAGTGCAAATTTTTCAGTTTCACTGCTTAAAGAATTTTTAATATGATTAGTTATTAGTTGCGAAGAAATTTGTTTAAAAATCAAAAAGAAGTGGTTAAAACTTAAAAGTATATTTCGGAAGAGGCGCAATCTATCCATAGAATGAATTAATAAATAGATGAAACGAAAAAGTGTTAGTTTTCTAGGGGGAAGTGCTCACTATATAGTTACTTTTATATTTTAATAATAATTTTTATACTTCTATGGCACCAATTGAAAGTCAAATGTTGGCACCAGATTATTCACTGCTGTTCAAAGGGTAGAATAGTCAGAAGCTGGTCCGTGTCTGGGTGCATGCCTGTGGCCAGGGACAGAAGTGCAGAGTAGGTGTCAAAGGTGTCCGTGAGGGTTACAAGGTAAAGCGCTCGTGAATAAGCTGGTGCCCCGCGCTTGGCTTTCAAGTAGCGCTTAGAAATTTCGAGCTTACGATTACGATTACGATTAGAGGATCATATGAATAGGGGTATGAATTCTTTTGAACCTGCAAAACAGTCGTTTTAGTCAGACAAGGAATACTTGTTCAGTTTTAACCTATGTACTTAATAATAGAGATGAGACGATAGTTGGGTAGATGTCCCATATCAGGATGATCTAGCGCATGAGGAAGCTGCCAGTAGAGAGCGAGAGATTGATAATGTTGGTGTAGGAAAGAAAGCAAAACGACAACAGCGATTTTGAAGAGAAGCTTGGGATATGAATCATAGGATTGGTTCACATTGACATTGTAGGGAAGACTATATTTAGTAGAAGCGACACTTCTGCTTTAAAACTGGGGTAGATATTTGAGAGCGACGATTGAGAGTCGGGAGGAATAGGATTGGATGAGAAGGTGGGAATAATGATCGTGATCACCCTATGCAGGGTGTAAATCTAGAAGAGAGGGTTGTATAAAGCGAATGGATGAGAATTTTAAAAATGAACAGAAGATATCGGGGGATAGAATGGATGGCGCTGTGAAGTAGGGAGGGACTAGCAAAGAACTCATGATTGGTCCTTTGATTAAAAAATTAATGTAAAGTTTAATACTCGTTGTAAGGTTTTTGAAAAGAACAGAAGGCCTAAGTTAGGGCTACCTGCCTCAAACTGAAACGAATGCTTGTAAAGGGTTTTTACTTTTATTTTCTCTTCTTCTTCGTTGTTTGTAGGTTCTGAAGAGGTTAGGCCTACGACGCAAAAACCAAAAAAGAAATCGAGTCTCTTAATCGGGATCATCGTGGTTGGAATTATTGTATTAGTGATCGGTGGAGTTGCTTTTTGTAAACTAGGGTAAGTCCAGTCAATAATTATTTTAGTCTTTGACTTTATTTAGACCGTTGTTCTTGTTTCTATCTATGACCCTATTATTTTTCTGAACCAAGCATTGATAATCTAATCTAATCGAATGACTGTGATAACTGTTGTTGTGTCAGAAGCACTCCAATTAGATAATCTTGAAGGGCGGCTCTAAATTCTTAGATACAATACAATACGTCATCCGGTCGATATTTTCATTCTCGGTGAAACTTAATCCAACCCCTTTTGTGTCACGTTTCTCCTCATCTCAGAATAACGTCGTTGTTTATCTTTGGTCCTAGAATCAAACCTCGGTCGGATGGACTTTTGAACGATCGCTTCCCTCCATTTATGTTAAGGCCGAAGTCAAGTGAAATCCTCATATTTGCCATAAACTCTCAAAATCATTGTTCATCGTATTTTTTAATCGTAACTTGTCTTAATTTTGTCATTCGCTTCTTTTTTTCGCATTCTAATCATTGCTCAAATGAATCTACCCCCTTCTGAACCTAATATAAGGGGCAACGTCAATATAATCATGCACATGAACACTCTGCTTACTTATTATTATTGTTATTATTATTATTATTATTATTATTATTATTATTATTATTATTATTATTTGTTTTCCAATTTGTTTTGGATTTTATATCTTACGACGTAGACGAATACTTGTTTCAACATTCCCTAAAGGACAAAACAACAGCAGAAAATCGAGGAAAATTATAGATGCGGCGCAGACTCGCAAACATGTCTATCAAAGTACGAAGTTCTTTCTTAACTAGACTTTAGAACTTGGCGCCCAAGATTCCAACATGTCATGGAAGTGAAATGCTGTCAAATACTGTTGTAAAAATAGGCCCCTGCAGTTTGTTTTAATTAATTGTCCGTGTCCCTGTCTGCCTGGAGGAGGAGGATCCAGATTTGACCAGGGTCTATGACAACAGAGGTCGTTACCCTGGACAGAAATTTGCTCGGCGTACTACAGCACTTGAGCTTTTTATGTCTGCCTGTGTATCGTTGAAACATGCCGTCTACTTAATTTATGCAAGGCGTGGCTAAGCGTCTACCTGGGCCTGACAGGCGACTACATAATATATGCAGGGCGTGGTCCAGCGTCTACATAATATATGCATGGGCGTGGCTTGGCGCATACGTATATATACGAGTGCGTGCGCAGGCACGGCAGTCACCGAGAAGAAGTCATCGAAGGAAACAGTCACGTCAAGGAACACAGTTGTTACTACAGTCGTCGAACGGAAGGATCAGCCGACGCGGTCGCCGTGAGATAGAAGGGAGCTGCGACAGCCGAGTGTTACAGGTTCGAGGCGCAGTGCCGCTACGAGACGTACGGGAGAAAACGCTTCGAAGGGCGCTACGGTGAATCTACGACGACTACGATCCGACGCTGTCGACGACGAAAGGTTCGTAAGCCTTTGCTGTCCGACGCTGGTGGCTGGGGTTCGATTCTTGACCCACAGTCGTGCTCTTCTGTAACTCGACGCTGCTGACGGCGGAAAGTCTGGGGACTTTCGTGAATCTACGACGACTACGATCCGACGCTGTCGACGACGAAAGGTTCGTAAGCCTTTGCTGTCCGACGCTGGTGGCTGGGGTTCGATTCTTGACCCACAGTCGTTCTCTCTGCCATCCGACGCTGCTGACGACGGAGAGTCTGGTGATTCTCGCTACGCAACGACGACGCCATTCGACTCCGGATCTGCCAACGTTTCCGACCGGGTGAGCGCAGTGGTTCAGTTTTATCGCTACGCAACGACGACGTCGACTCTGGTTCGAAACCCGACCCGTTTCACCGACTTCGACGTGCGCTGGCGAAGCAGCGGTCCTCTACGCGACGACGATTCAGCATTCTGCGTTGGCAATTACTGCAGACAGTGGTATATTAGTTTTCAGACAGTGGCGCTACGCGAATTGCTCCGAACTTGCTCCGAACTTGCTCCGAACTTGCTCCGAACTCTGGCGCTATAGAAGTTGGCTGAGGACAGCTTAACGAGGGTTTTCTTGAAGTCGAATAAAAGTGTTTCAAGCCTGACTGGCTAGTCGTCGATCCCCAGTTGACGCCGGACTACACGACGGACGGACATCGCCTTAACGACTAGGGTCTGGAGCTCGGTTCCTGGTGGTCTTTTGCCCAGCCCTAGTAGGACGAGATTCTTTACAAACTGGTACCAGAAGTGGGGTGATTGGATTCCGTCGGACTTCTACAAAGCTGGTCCCAGCTACGAACTGATTGCAGCCTGTGGAGCGAAATTCAGCGACAATGTGGAACACTGCAGAGATGGACGGGAACGCTGATGACCGCCCGATGACTTCGACGCCAGCAGTGGGACGAAGGACGGACCTCTTGGTCGACTTTGAGGTCGAGTCCAGCCGCTTCATGGAGAGAATCGATTTCGACGACGTGCCGAAGAAGGATCGCAGAAGTCTGCTGATTCCTGAGAGAGACTCGACCGCCTTGGAGACGAAAGTCTTGGACAACGTCAGTCGCTTGGTCAGCGAACGGAAGATGACCATGAAACCAGCAAAATTCGATGGGACTGGGTCTCTCGAATCGTTCTTGGCACAATTCGACGTCTGCGCACGCCACAATAGATGGACGGCAATCGACAAAGTCGACTTCCTCCGTGTTTCCTTGGAAAAGGCAGCAACGCAGCTGTTGTGGGACTTTGGAGCACGAACGGAGGTGACGTATGAACAGCTGGTCGAGAGACTTCGTCAACGATACGGCGCGGAAGGTCAAGCTGAGACTTTTCGTGCGCAACTCTACTATCGTCGCCAGAGGGCGGATGAAAGTCTGGGAGATCTGCTGCACGACATCCGGAGACTTGTTGTTCTCGCCTATCCAGTGCCGTCGAACGAGACGACCGAGATCGTTGCTAAGGACGCCTTCCTTGAAGCTATCCGTGACCGGGAGCTGTCTCTAAAGGTGAGAGAACGGGAACCGAAGACGATCGACGAGGCGTACCGAACAGCTCTACGCTTGTCGGCGTATCAACAGACCGCAGACCTGGAGGATCGTCGCAGACCGGCGAATCGAATAAGAGGAACTCAGGAGGCCGACACCAGAGGACAGCTTCAGTCTCAGCTGGACGACTTCTTCACTGCCCAGCGCAAGTGGCAGCAGGACATGGAAGAAAGAATCTGCCGACAGCTGGAGGGACTTCGAAGCTCGAACAGGACGAACTTCAACTCCGCACCGATGGCTCCGCCGACCATTCCGTCTCAAGGTAACGCATCAGGAAGTCTGGGACGTGGGTCGACCTGTTTCAAATGCGGGTCCCCAGGGCACTACGCACGCCAGTGCCGACAACGCCGACAGTTTCCAGACCGCCGGAACGACGACGCACGCGATTCGGGTCAGCCGACGACCGAGCAAGAGACCGTCACCAACCATACAACGAGAGACAGAGCAACTGGCGTGACGAACAACGCGATCTACATCCATGGAGTGATCAACGGACGGCAAAGAACGTTCCTCGTGGACACTGGTTCGGAGGTAAGCCTGGTTCCCTCGTCTGATGTTGATGGGTTGTTGCTCCAGCCTAGCACTCGCATTCTCTTGGCTGCTAACGGAACACAGATAAGGGTTTTGGGTCAGGTTGATGTCCCAATCAGGATTTCCAGAGGTTTTTCCATTGAGACAAATTTTCTCGTCTCTGACCAGATTGGGGAACCAATGCTGGGAATGGATTGGTTGAGGCAACACCGCTGTCGACTTGGTTTTGGTCAGGGTGCACTCTTTGTTGGTAGACGCCGCATTTCTTTGGTTAAGGGCAATGGTTCACTTTGGTGTCGCAGGGTTATTGTTGCAGAGGAGACCACTGTTCTTCCTCGTTCACAGTGCGATATTCCCTGTAGAACGCAATATCGTAATTTGACGACCACAGCTGAAGCGTGGATGACTGAATCTAAAGAGATTCGGCCGGGATTGTATGTAGCTAGAGTTGTGCTGAATGATGATGATGATAAAATGTGCATTCGTGTGGTGAATTTGAATGAACAGCCTGCGATGTTAACTACTGACTTGATGTTGGGCGATTTGCACCCCGTAAATGTTGAAGTAATGGAAGGCAGTGATAGACAGACGGGTCCGGAAGCACAGTTAGTGGAAAAATTGATGGAAGATGTCTCCGAGGATGTTTCGGCTGAGGTGAAAGAACGTCTGAAGAATTTGTTGGTCGAGTACGGAAGCATTTTCTCGACCACTGACCATGATTTGGGAAGGACCATGATTACTCAGCATAGGATTGATACTGGGGACTCCCATCCGGTGAGACAACCGTTGAGGAGGCAACCGCTTCCTTATCAGGCTACCATTGATGCGCAACTGGAACAAATGTTGGTAACTGGAGTTGTGGAACCGGTGGTGAGCGAGAACCAGCGGGACTGGGACGATCATCTTCCGTATGTAATGGCTGCGTACCGCGCCTCCGTTCACGATGTGACCGGCTTCTCGCCGAACTACCTCGTCTTCGGGAGAGAGAGCAGAGCGCCGCTGGACATCGTTTACGGTCCACCCGAGGAACCAGACGGGAACGGGCAGACGTATTCGACCTACGCTGCGGAATTGCTGGAAAAGTTCGGGAAAGCTTATCAAGCTGCACGCCAAAGTCTCAAGAAAAGTGCCGAGCGACGTAAGCACAGCTACGACCTGCGTGTACGACCAGCGAAATTTGAAGCCGGAGACTGGGTTTACTACTTCAGTCCACGGAAATTTGTGGGACGTAGTCCGAAGTTCCAGCTAATTTCACTGGTCCGTGGATGATTGTGCGGGCGTGTGGTCCGGTCAACTATCTTCTCCAAAAGTCGCCGAAGGCTAAACCCTTCGTGGTGCACGTAGACAAGCTTCGCCACTGTTATGGAAGGACGAAGGGAGAATGGACTGAGGCGACCGAAAAAGTGACCGGAGGGTCGCCCCAAAAAGTGACCGGGAGCGCCACGGCTTCTACCAGTCGACGGCCACACCGCCGTGGGGACGGAACGCGCGAAACGGATGCGCACGACCAGGATTTGGACGGAGTGGCGACCTCTACAGGTCGACCACGACGCAACGCTGGCCGTCCTGTCCGCTTTCAGTGAACGCGGCTGAAAGCAAATTAGAAATAATTATTGAGTCGTGCCTGACTCCGAGCTTATTTTTTTTGATTGATTAGGCGTAATTGCCAGCTGTATAGTTAGCTATTCAATTGTTTGTACTTATGCTATGTCGTTTTGAAAAAAAAAAAAAGAAAAGAAAGAAGGGGGGTGTGAACAAAACAGTTCACACCGTACCCGAAATGAAAAAAAAAATAGAGAAATAAGCCTAAAAAAAAAAAAAAAAAAAGAGAGAAAAAGAAAAACAGGCAGAGACATGAAAAACAGGCGAGAAAAAAAAATAAAAGGGGGATGTGCGCGAAAAGCACTTCGCACCCGATTCAGCTTGGCTATTTGTGATGTCTTTAATTACGGTACCGTGTGGCAGTTATTTCTGTGGCAAGCTGATGTACAGCATTTTGCTGATTGGAAAACTTGTTAGATTTTCTTTTGGTACAGATACTCTTGCATTTGCTGTATAGTTGGACAATTAATCGTGTTTTATAGGATATTTTACTCCGATTGTCGGGTAGATTTTCTGTTAGTGCTCCAAGGTGGGCCTTGGATTGCTTCTGGGGGAGGCGTGTTGTAAAAATAGGCCCCTGCAGTTTGTTTTAATTAATTGTCCGTGTCCCTGTCTGCCTGTGTATCGTTGAAACATGCCGTCTACTTAATTTATGCAAGGCGTGGCTAAGCGTCTACCTGGGCCTGACAGGCGACTACATAATATATGCAGGGCGTGGTCCAGCGTCTACATAATATATGCATGGGCGTGGCTTGGCGCATACGTATATATACGAGTGCGTGCGCAGGCACGGCAGTCACCGAGAAGAAGTCATCGAAGGAAACAGTCACGTCAAGGAACACAGTTGTTACTACAGTCGTCGAACGGAAGGATCAGCCGACGCGGTCGCCGTGAGATAGAAGGGAGCTGCGACAGCCGAGTGTTACAGGTTCGAGGCGCAGTGCCGCTACGAGACGTACGGGAGAAAACGCTTCGAAGGGCGCTACGGTGAATCTACGACGACTACGATCCGACGCTGTCGACGACGAAAGGTTCGTAAGCCTTTGCTGTCCGACGCTGGTGGCTGGGGTTCGATTCTTGACCCACAGTCGTGCTCTTCTGTAACTCGACGCTGCTGACGGCGGAAAGTCTGGGGACTTTCGTGAATCTACGACGACTACGATCCGACGCTGTCGACGACGAAAGGTTCGTAAGCCTTTGCTGTCCGACGCTGGTGGCTGGGGTTCGATTCTTGACCCACAGTCGTTCTCTCTGCCATCCGACGCTGCTGACGACGGAGAGTCTGGTGATTCTCGCTACGCAACGACGACGCCATTCGACTCCGGATCTGCCAACGTTTCCGACCGGGTGAGCGCAGTGGTTCAGTTTTATCGCTACGCAACGACGACGTCGACTCTGGTTCGAAACCCGACCCGTTTCACCGACTTCGACGTGCGCTGGCGAAGCAGCGGTCCTCTACGCGACGACGATTCAGCATTCTGCGTTGGCAATTACTGCAGACAGTGGTATATTAGTTTTCAGACAGTGGCGCTACGCGAATTGCTCCGAACTTGCTCCGAACTTGCTCCGAACTTGCTCCGAACTCTGGCGCTATAGAAGTTGGCTGAGGACAGCTTAACGAGGGTTTTCTTGAAGTCGAATAAAAGTGTTTCAAGCCTGACTGGCTAGTCGTCGATCCCCAGTTGACGCCGGACTACACGACGGACGGACATCGCCTTAACGACTAGGGTCTGGAGCTCGGTTCCTGGTGGTCTTTTGCCCAGCCCTAGTAGGACGAGATTCTTTACAAACTGGTACCAGAAGTGGGGTGATTGGATTCCGTCGGACTTCTACAAAGCTGGTCCCAGCTACGAACTGATTGCAGCCTGTGGAGCGAAATTCAGCGACAATGTGGAACACTGCAGAGATGGACGGGAACGCTGATGACCGCCCGATGACTTCGACGCCAGCAGTGGGACGAAGGACGGACCTCTTGGTCGACTTTGAGGTCGAGTCCAGCCGCTTCATGGAGAGAATCGATTTCGACGACGTGCCGAAGAAGGATCGCAGAAGTCTGCTGATTCCTGAGAGAGACTCGACCGCCTTGGAGACGAAAGTCTTGGACAACGTCAGTCGCTTGGTCAGCGAACGGAAGATGACCATGAAACCAGCAAAATTCGATGGGACTGGGTCTCTCGAATCGTTCTTGGCACAATTCGACGTCTGCGCACGCCACAATAGATGGACGGCAATCGACAAAGTCGACTTCCTCCGTGTTTCCTTGGAAAAGGCAGCAACGCAGCTGTTGTGGGACTTTGGAGCACGAACGGAGGTGACGTATGAACAGCTGGTCGAGAGACTTCGTCAACGATACGGCGCGGAAGGTCAAGCTGAGACTTTTCGTGCGCAACTCTACTATCGTCGCCAGAGGGCGGATGAAAGTCTGGGAGATCTGCTGCACGACATCCGGAGACTTGTTGTTCTCGCCTATCCAGTGCCGTCGAACGAGACGACCGAGATCGTTGCTAAGGACGCCTTCCTTGAAGCTATCCGTGACCGGGAGCTGTCTCTAAAGGTGAGAGAACGGGAACCGAAGACGATCGACGAGGCGTACCGAACAGCTCTACGCTTGTCGGCGTATCAACAGACCGCAGACCTGGAGGATCGTCGCAGACCGGCGAATCGAATAAGAGGAACTCAGGAGGCCGACACCAGAGGACAGCTTCAGTCTCAGCTGGACGACTTCTTCACTGCCCAGCGCAAGTGGCAGCAGGACATGGAAGAAAGAATCTGCCGACAGCTGGAGGGACTTCGAAGCTCGAACAGGACGAACTTCAACTCCGCACCGATGGCTCCGCCGACCATTCCGTCTCAAGGTAACGCATCAGGAAGTCTGGGACGTGGGTCGACCTGTTTCAAATGCGGGTCCCCAGGGCACTACGCACGCCAGTGCCGACAACGCCGACAGTTTCCAGACCGCCGGAACGACGACGCACGCGATTCGGGTCAGCCGACGACCGAGCAAGAGACCGTCACCAACCATACAACGAGAGACAGAGCAACTGGCGTGACGAACAACGCGATCTACATCCATGGAGTGATCAACGGACGGCAAAGAACGTTCCTCGTGGACACTGGTTCGGAGGTAAGCCTGGTTCCCTCGTCTGATGTTGATGGGTTGTTGCTCCAGCCTAGCACTCGCATTCTCTTGGCTGCTAACGGAACACAGATAAGGGTTTTGGGTCAGGTTGATGTCCCAATCAGGATTTCCAGAGGTTTTTCCATTGAGACAAATTTTCTCGTCTCTGACCAGATTGGGGAACCAATGCTGGGAATGGATTGGTTGAGGCAACACCGCTGTCGACTTGGTTTTGGTCAGGGTGCACTCTTTGTTGGTAGACGCCGCATTTCTTTGGTTAAGGGCAATGGTTCACTTTGGTGTCGCAGGGTTATTGTTGCAGAGGAGACCACTGTTCTTCCTCGTTCACAGTGCGATATTCCCTGTAGAACGCAATATCGTAATTTGACGACCACAGCTGAAGCGTGGATGACTGAATCTAAAGAGATTCGGCCGGGATTGTATGTAGCTAGAGTTGTGCTGAATGATGATGATGATAAAATGTGCATTCGTGTGGTGAATTTGAATGAACAGCCTGCGATGTTAACTACTGACTTGATGTTGGGCGATTTGCACCCCGTAAATGTTGAAGTAATGGAAGGCAGTGATAGACAGACGGGTCCGGAAGCACAGTTAGTGGAAAAATTGATGGAAGATGTCTCCGAGGATGTTTCGGCTGAGGTGAAAGAACGTCTGAAGAATTTGTTGGTCGAGTACGGAAGCATTTTCTCGACCACTGACCATGATTTGGGAAGGACCATGATTACTCAGCATAGGATTGATACTGGGGACTCCCATCCGGTGAGACAACCGTTGAGGAGGCAACCGCTTCCTTATCAGGCTACCATTGATGCGCAACTGGAACAAATGTTGGTAACTGGAGTTGTGGAACCGGTGGTGAGCGAGAACCAGCGGGACTGGGACGATCATCTTCCGTATGTAATGGCTGCGTACCGCGCCTCCGTTCACGATGTGACCGGCTTCTCGCCGAACTACCTCGTCTTCGGGAGAGAGAGCAGAGCGCCGCTGGACATCGTTTACGGTCCACCCGAGGAACCAGACGGGAACGGGCAGACGTATTCGACCTACGCTGCGGAATTGCTGGAAAAGTTCGGGAAAGCTTATCAAGCTGCACGCCAAAGTCTCAAGAAAAGTGCCGAGCGACGTAAGCACAGCTACGACCTGCGTGTACGACCAGCGAAATTTGAAGCCGGAGACTGGGTTTACTACTTCAGTCCACGGAAATTTGTGGGACGTAGTCCGAAGTTCCAGCTAATTTCACTGGTCCGTGGATGATTGTGCGGGCGTGTGGTCCGGTCAACTATCTTCTCCAAAAGTCGCCGAAGGCTAAACCCTTCGTGGTGCACGTAGACAAGCTTCGCCACTGTTATGGAAGGACGAAGGGAGAATGGACTGAGGCGACCGAAAAAGTGACCGGAGGGTCGCCCCAAAAAGTGACCGGGAGCGCCACGGCTTCTACCAGTCGACGGCCACACCGCCGTGGGGACGGAACGCGCGAAACGGATGCGCACGACCAGGATTTGGACGGAGTGGCGACCTCTACAGGTCGACCACGACGCAACGCTGGCCGTCCTGTCCGCTTTCAGTGAACGCGGCTGAAAGCAAATTAGAAATAATTATTGAGTCGTGCCTGACTCCGAGCTTATTTTTTTTGATTGATTAGGCGTAATTGCCAGCTGTATAGTTAGCTATTCAATTGTTTGTACTTATGCTATGTCGTTTTGAAAAAAAAAAAAGAAAAGAAAGAAGGGGGGTGTGAACAAAACAGTTCACACCGTACCCGAAATGAAAAAAAAAATAGAGAAATAAGCCTAAAAAAAAAAAAAAAAAAAGAGAGAAAAAGAAAAACAGGCAGAGACATGAAAAACAGGCGAGAAAAAAAAATAAAAGGGGGATGTGCGCGAAAAGCACTTCGCACCCGATTCAGCTTGGCTATTTGTGATGTCTTTAATTACGGTACCGTGTGGCAGTTATTTCTGTGGCAAGCTGATGTACAGCATTTTGCTGATTGGAAAACTTGTTAGATTTTCTTTTGGTACAGATACTCTTGCATTTGCTGTATAGTTGGACAATTAATCGTGTTTTATAGGATATTTTACTCCGATTGTCGGGTAGATTTTCTGTTAGTGCTCCAAGGTGGGCCTTGGATTGCTTCTGGGGGAGGCGTGTTGTAAAAATAGGCCCCTGCAGTTTGTTTTAATTAATTGTCCGTGTCCCTGTCTGCCTGTGTATCGTTGAAACATGCCGTCTACTTAATTTATGCAAGGCGTGGCTAAGCGTCTACCTGGGCCTGACAGGCGACTACATAATATATGCAGGGCGTGGTCCAGCGTCTACATAATATATGCATGGGCGTGGCTTGGCGCATACGTATATATACGAGTGCGTGCGCAGGCACGGCAGTCACCGAGAAGAAGTCATCGAAGGAAACAGTCACGTCAAGGAACACAGTTGTTACTACAGTCGTCGAACGGAAGGATCAGCCGACGCGGTCGCCGTGAGATAGAAGGGAGCTGCGACAGCCGAGTGTTACAGGTTCGAGGCGCAGTGCCGCTACGAGACGTACGGGAGAAAACGCTTCGAAGGGCGCTACGGTGAATCTACGACGACTACGATCCGACGCTGTCGACGACGAAAGGTTCGTAAGCCTTTGCTGTCCGACGCTGGTGGCTGGGGTTCGATTCTTGACCCACAGTCGTGCTCTTCTGTAACTCGACGCTGCTGACGGCGGAAAGTCTGGGGACTTTCGTGAATCTACGACGACTACGATCCGACGCTGTCGACGACGAAAGGTTCGTAAGCCTTTGCTGTCCGACGCTGGTGGCTGGGGTTCGATTCTTGACCCACAGTCGTTCTCTCTGCCATCCGACGCTGCTGACGACGGAGAGTCTGGTGATTCTCGCTACGCAACGACGACGCCATTCGACTCCGGATCTGCCAACGTTTCCGACCGGGTGAGCGCAGTGGTTCAGTTTTATCGCTACGCAACGACGACGTCGACTCTGGTTCGAAACCCGACCCGTTTCACCGACTTCGACGTGCGCTGGCGAAGCAGCGGTCCTCTACGCGACGACGATTCAGCATTCTGCGTTGGCAATTACTGCAGACAGTGGTATATTAGTTTTCAGACAGTGGCGCTACGCGAATTGCTCCGAACTTGCTCCGAACTTGCTCCGAACTCTGGCGCTATAGAAGTTGGCTGAGGACAGCTTAACGAGGGTTTTCTTGAAGTCGAATAAAAGTGTTTCAAGCCTGACTGGCTAGTCGTCGATCCCCAGTTGACGCCGGACTACACGACGGACGGACATCGCCTTAACGACTAGGGTCTGGAGCTCGGTTCCTGGTGGTCTTTTGCCCAGCCCTAGTAGGACGAGATTCTTTACAATACGATTTCGTTTTCTACGTTACATGTTTCTTTTCTTTTTATGTCTGCTTTTCTGCTAATTTTAGGCGCGGCAAAGGCACGCCAAATGCCAACGAAAAAGCGTCAGAAAACGTTGGGGGAAAACCTACAGGTAAAATCCCAGACACAGCTGAAAATAAAGACCCCGAAAAAGCTCAAGGTAAAGGAAAGCGGAAGAGAAAAAGAAAAGGAAAAGGTAATGGCACAGGCAATAGCGAGTTACCATACTTGACAATAGCTTCTTATGCCAATTATTGGCATTGTTTCTACACTGTTTCCGGATAAAAAGTAGAACACACAAAAAGTGTCATAACTTGGTCAAAATTTTGGGATTTGTCTGAATTCTTAAACACGGCAACAGTGACCATATTTTCACGAGATCCTAAAACCGAATAGAAATATTCGTGAGTTTGTCAAATTTTTGAGGGTTTAAAATGGAGCACCGAAAAATTGAACCTTCCAACATGGAAAACCTGAAAGAAAGTGAAATTCAGCTATATCCGGTGTTTAAAATGTCCTCCTTGTTCACGGACACACGACCGTAGACGTAGACGCTACTGTTTGATGGTCCGGTCGATGATCACTCGGTCAAACAGCGGCCACTCTTCAAACTGACCCGCCCTACGCCTATACGGTAACACGGTTATCGATGTCATGAAAACGCGTGAACGAAAAACGCCCTCCTCCAGTACATGTAGGCCTACTCCGGACTCCGGAGTCCGGATGAAGGTCTGGGCTGGGGGACGGCCACAGCTGCAGGTATTGAAGCCGAATGTGTCCTGGGACAGCTATTAATCTAGTAGCCTACGTCTACGGTCATCTAGTAAACGATTTTTAAGTTTACGTTTAAACAAGGTGAAACAGAGAGAATTCCGAATAAACAAGGGTAAGTTGCTCCAGGTCCTAGGACCCGTAGCCTACTTTTAATTGAGAACATACGAGTAGGCTATTTGTTCTAGTGATAATCTCTTTATAATTAAACGACGATCTGAAGTTATAGGGAACTAAGTCAGACGTTAGAGCAAAGAAGTCAGCAAAGACATGAGGCAAAAGATTATGCATATGTTTGAACATAAGTTCGGACGTTTGCATGATTCTTATCTGATCAATGGATAGTATTCTTAATTTAGATAACAGCAGTTGTGAGGCAGAAAGGCGGGGAAGCCTCATAGTCATTTTAGCAGTTCTGTTTTGAAATGAGGTTAGTCTTGTAGCCTAAGTCGAGAGGAGTAGTTAGAAGCCCAAACAATATTGCAGTCTGAAAGATAGGGATGACTAATAGAGTAATATATTAATAATTAATAATATTATTTTCTTTAATTCAACGCCTGCAAACGCACTGCGCTTTACATGTACAAGTTATGCAGTAATCTTAATTAGCATAAAACTTATCTAGTAACAGAACAGACAGCCTGCAATACACGGCGCTAATAGCAGCCTACAACAGGGCTGTTTTTAAGGAATTTTTAGAACGGCACAACCCTTCTTTTTCTTGAAATTCTTTCCATCCTCCATGGTAAATTACTTCCAATCGGATGGCAATGACCTTTTTTGCTAGTTTTAACTGCACAGAACTTGTGACAGAAGTGCTTCTACAACTGCACAAATCCGTTTAGAACTGCACATTTTGTGTACAACTGCACGTTAAAAAAAACCCGGGCCTACAAAGCTTATCCGCCCAAAGGGGGCTCGAACTCGCTACCTCTCGCACTCTACGCAATAAGCTTACGGGTCAAATACCAATTCTTTTAGCTATCTTTTTAGAGATGTTTTCAATATGAACTTTTCAAGTTAGAAATTGGTGCACATGGACACCCAGGAATTTAGTTGATGGTAGACTATATGTATATAGTCTATTGAAGTGGTCCATGGAAACTGTTTATTAATGTTAGGAATTAATTTACGATGAGAGAAAAATAAGATATAGGCTAGTTAGTTTTATTAGGATTCAAGGGTCCTGGGTCCGTTGCTCTTCATTCTCTACACAACTCCTTTAAGTCATCTAATAAAATCCTCGTCTGTTGACCACCATCTCTACGCAGACGACACCCAACTCTTTATATCCTTCTCCCCAGGCTCTTTCTCCACCGCCATTGCTCAACTTCTCAATGTGGTCAATCTGATCTCTCAATGGATGTCCTCAAACCTCCTCTGCCTCAACCCATCAAAAACAGAGTTCATTATTCTTGGCCTTCCTGACCAAATCAAGAAAATCCCTGACCCTTCAATACACCTATCGACTAATTCTTCAACTCTCACCTTTACTTCCGATGCTCCTGTTCGCAATCTTGGTGTAATGTTTGACTCGCATCTCTCCTTCTCTAACCACATCTCTAGCCTATCGCGCTCCTGTTTCATGCACATCCGGGACCTCCGACGCATCCGACCTATGCCTGATTTCAAAACTGCTTCCACCATTGCTACGTCCATCGTCCACTCAAAGCTTGACTACTGCAACTCCTTGTTCTTAAACCTTGATTCCACACAACTTAAGCGCCTCCAACTCATTCAAAATTCTCTAGCTAGAGCCGTCACCAGAACACCCAGACATCATCACATCACCCCTGTCCTCAAGTCTCTTCACTGGCTGAAAATCCCAGAGCGAATCCACTTCAAAGTTCTCTCCTTAACTTACAACTCTTTACAATGCTCCCAGCCCAGCTATCTTCGCGAACTCTTCACCATCCAGCCTACCCGTTCTACCCGATCATCCGCCTGCCTTACACTTTCTCGACCGCCGGTCACAAGTCATCTCAAGTTCTCCAACCGAGCCATATCCATCTCAGCACCACGCCTTTGGAATGATCTGCCTCCTGAATTCCGATCCTTTCCAGTCCCTTCGTCATCATTACTAATCACACACCACAACCTTCCTCAGGCTCCTCTAGCCATCACACCTCGGGCTTTTCATTCGAAACTTAAGACACTCCTTTTCACGATCTCTTACCCTATCTCATCTGATCTTCCACCCTCCAATTCTCGGCCCAGACGACACCCACCTTAGTAGCTGTTCCGCCCCTCTGATCCTATGGTAACTCGACCCGGACCACCACGGACTACTCTCACGGACAACCCTTCTAACTCAACGCATTTGATCCTGATCCTATGGTAACTCGACCCGGACCACCACGGACTATTCTCACGGACAACCCTTCTAACGCAACGCAGCGCTCGTGAATAAGCTGGTGCCCCGCGCTTGGCTTTCGAGTGGCGCTTTAGAAATTTCGAGTTTACGATTACGATTACGAAGGACCAATCAACAACGTGTGAGAGTTCAAGTTTCAACTAATCCAAGAGTTAACGCTAGTTTATACACTTTGAACGCTAGTATGATTTAACGTAGTTTGACCCAAATATTAGAAATGGACACGAGATTCTCACTACTCAACGCCTACCTATTCGGCCTATATTCGTTATTTGCTATTCTAACTTAATGCAAAAAGGATTTCATTTGCTTTCTGGTGAGAGCAGGTAAAAAGGGAGAGAAACAGAAGCTGGCTCCCTCGAAATCTGGCTTCAAAAAAGGCAAAAAACGGTAAGTAAATTGTCTTTATTGCCTGATATAGCCCACGATCAAATTGCTTTCACAAGCTGCAGTTCCATATTCATTTATGGAAAACAGTTACTTGTATATAGTTAACTCAACCTTCTTATTGCCATGTTCAATTTTTATTCATCGTCCTAGAGTTTTAAGTTCGCGAATGAAATAATACAGATCCTCATGCTTTCTTGTCCGGTTGTCAAAAGGACGTGGGTGCCACTAGACTACTAGAGACTGTATGTGAGGTAACGGAAGCGAATTTCTTTAAGATGGTCTGCTAAGTTAGGCTGCGGAGGTTGTAGATAAACCGCATGGGGAAGATTTAGTTAACACAAATGTCTAAAGAGTCTAGTCTTCTTCGCAGGATAATATCGATTATTCGTAATCGTAAACCCAGAATTTTTACGGCGCCCACAAAAGCTAAGTCGCAGGAACCCGCTTATTCGCAGGTGCTCAATCAAAACAAAGTCGATAGACAGGGATCAAGATCCGAAGAGTCAAGCGAGGAGTTAGACCGACAGCAGCTATGGTGGATGATGTTTAGAGTCGAAACGACATGGGAAGTAGTGGAAGTGGAAGATTCTGGATAGGGTATGCGATAAAGTAGAGTTTTAAGTTTAAGACTATGTCACTATTCCCACGCGCTAGAAAAGACCTAATTTCCCGAAGATTAGTCGCATAACTTTTTCAAGCCACCAAGATACTGGAAGCAGGGCGATGACCACATGGAAAAGCTTTTCTTACAACACAGACGATAAATCGTAAGGTGAACAAAATAATATGGGTGATCATTGAGCTGGCATTTCTTGTTCAGGATCCTTAATTCTGCCTCGTGGCCGAGGTATCGGCTGCTCGTTTATCAAAAGAAGCGTCGAGCGATTGCATTGGAGAATTGACTAGATGACAATTTTACGATCTAGCGTGCACTACACACAATTCTATTATTGATACATTGTTTAAAATGTTTCT
This sequence comes from Lumbricus terrestris, assembly GCA_949752735.1. Taxonomy (NCBI): domain Eukaryota; kingdom Metazoa; phylum Annelida; class Clitellata; order Crassiclitellata; family Lumbricidae; genus Lumbricus; species Lumbricus terrestris. The sequence goes on along the minus strand of OX457039.1, from coordinate 18,985,614 downwards.
ACTTTTCAGAAAGGTGTCTCGGTGAGCTCGATCAACAAAACTCTGATGTGATTAAGTTTCTACTTCAGGTCGAAAAAGGTTATAAGTAGCAGCGAATGTGACTAATTTGCGAGGAGCACTTTCAATTTGAAACCCATGTAGACTATAGTTTAAAACAAATTGGCATGCTTAAATCGCATATCTTCTTGTCATGGAATTGTACTGATTCTTTTGAATACATATATTTTTAGTAAGAATGAAAAGATTAGTTTTTTGTTCTGTGGCAATAAATAATTTCTAATAGGCCAAGAGTTTTAAATCTCAGGAAATTTTTCTCAATGAAAAATAAGTGTTGCTGTCATTACAATTCCTTTGGTCCAATCTTTTCTCTAATTTAAATTAACCTAAAGGAAACCGAACTGTAACTGGTCTCATCATCATCATCATCATCATCATCATCATCATCATCATCATCATCATCATCATCATCATCATCATCATCATCATCATCATCATCATCATCATCATCGTCTTCATCGTCATCGTCATCGTCATAGTCGTCGTCATCATCATCATCATCATCATCATCATCATCATCATCATCATCATCATCATCATCATCATCATCATCATCATGAATCCACTCTAAGCTGAAATCAGTGCAGTGTCATCTAATCCAACCCTAAGTATACGAACTCTACATGTATAATATATGACCATCATTAATTATAATATACTGCTATTTAAAACAATCCGAATGGCAGACCGTAACCGGTTACAGTGTAGACCTATACAGCCGTATATAGTTATATAGTCATAGTGACTGGAACGCAAATCTCCTCCATAGACTCCCGTTGTCAACCATCGTGAAACGTCCAAATAATAAGCGTAAACTATTGGTTTGAATCCGTCACATCATCGGAAGCAATCACAGTTTTCGAGTATAGTTATATATATATATTAAAGATTAAGGTGGTTCACAGAATACGTGATTTAATCCTTTCCCCATTTGCCCCGAGTATATCGCTGGAATCGGGCTTAAAATTTAAAAATGAACCGGTAAAGGGTTAAAGAAAGATAAAGTTCAGGCTAGAAACGTTTGTTAGGCCTATCAGTTTGTTAGACCTATCAATAGTATAATTGAGACAAAATTTCAGCTTACAACTCAAACCGGAAATCGGTGCTCATGGACTGTGTTGCTTTGACCTAAGCTGAAAAAAGGCATTAATTGTATAAATAAATGTATCGTGCATATACTCCCATTCAATTGCATTTTATATCAAGATAAATCAAATGTAACTGTTATATGACAATACGTTACGTGTGATACTTGAAAAACAATTGGTCAGTATGAGATGTAAATTTCAGTAGGTTTGAAACATCGGATTTGTCCAAAATTGCAAAAACATGGATCAGTTCAGGCCGGTGGATCACGTGGTTTGTGCTGATGCGTCTTGCTTGAAGAAAAATGGAGGACAGGAAAAGATTTGCTGCAACGAAAAGTGCAAACAAGACGGTAGTCACGGTACAGCGGAAAATATTGCGCTGCATATACGTATACGGATGTAAAGAATTTTACGGCGAACGTTCTAGACACAAGGAATTGCTGGAATTTCATTCGTAGGTGATGTTAGGCCATGCTCTAAAATGTATGTTTATAAAATGAGTCTACAGATTCGACATGAGCAGTCATGACTCGGCATTTCCGATGTGTGCTTGTTTTTATTATACACTAGCTCTGCAGTTAACACCGCACGCTTAAATTCTTATTTTCTGCTCTTTCTACGCTGCATCAACGTCACCGTGCAGCTTAACACAGGAAGCTCCGTCTAGTAATATACAGGGTGCGCCAAAAAAGACCCCTAGGTTTTTTGCCAATATTTTGACCACAAGTAAGAATTTTGAAATGAAATTTTACAGACTTATAGACAATTCATATTTACACATGATGGCCAGATTTCATCAAAATATTTCAAACAGAACAAAAGTTATGTCACTTTTAGTGAGGCCACCCACCGTTTTTGACGATTCAAAAACGTAACGCGAAACAAAAAGTATCAAAAACACGATTTTATTAAGTCTCATCTGTTATAATCGTGATTTTATTATCTACTATCATAATAAATGATACTATCATTTTATAATAGGCATAATCTATTGTTATACTTTGTACAAACACTAGGCCTACATGTATTTTTCTACAACCAACTTAGTTCTTTCTCTCCAGTGCTATCTGTCAAATTTCAAACTGTCAAATTAAAAAATTCCTTTAATACTTGGTAAAGCAACATCATTACGACATGACTTTCCCAATCCTGGTAGCTCGACTCGCTTGGTTTGTGTACCATTTATAACAATTGCAATCTTACACCACTCGTTTTATTTGCATTGAAATAAAAGAATAATTTTTTGCTAAGATGACGTTTTGAAATGTACTACAATGTGTAAACTCAATAAGAAATTGCTATTATTTCTAATTTATTTATTGAAGTCTTAGACCAATCTTATAAGCACTCAAATGCTCCCATTGCAATGTGGAAATTCAAAACAATTCTGATTCGGGAGGAGGCACATCCGAAATGTATGAAAAAAAGGTCTTCCCCACCCGGTGTGTGCTCTCCTCTTATCTCTGACTCACCCACCCACCCACACACACACACACACACACACGCGCGCGCGCGCGCAAACACACACACACACACAAACACACACAAGCATACATGTATATCACGCTGACCGAATATATCGGTAATTGTGGATCATTCATCATTTGACGTCATTTCCAATTACGTCATTTGTAAAAACGTCAGACATTCTCGAGTCCTATGTTGCCTTAGAACCGAGTTATTATGATACGTCAGTGCATTGTAGTCGTGCTTCTTCTTGCCATCGACTGAAAATCTATATGCATGAGAATAATGGATTAGCTGTTTGTCAAGTGATGGTTATCAGCAGATCCGGCATTTGGCATGGTGAGGAAAAATTTCATCATTGAGGTAATATAGCCTATATGATCATGGATATAGGATAGCCCAATATGTGTTTTTTTTAATGTTATTTTAACGTCGACGATGAGGAAAGACGATATATGAGAAGATTGGAGGTCTTTGAAATGTGGATTTGGCGTAGAATGGAAAGGACCAGCTGAAGGGAACGCAAGACGAATGAAGAAATTCTACAAATGGTGGGAGAGAAAAGTTCAATGCTGGTGACAATACGAGGATGGCAGAGAAACTTGCCTGGCATGCACATCATGAGAGGTGACACCATAGTGTAAGAGAAATCATCGAAGGAAGAATAGAGGGGGAAAACATGAATGAGACCAAGAACAATGCTGCTGGACCGGATGATGATGATGACGAAGGAAGACAACAGTAAACTGAAGAGAAAGGCACCGAATAGAGATGAGTGACGTCGTTGGACATAATTATGAACCTGCCTGAGGGCAGAGAACGAACGAACGATTTTTTTAACTGCCTTGATCAATTCAATGGCTTGTGCATGTTTATGACCATATCAGTATGTACCAAAAACATTCTTCTCACCCAGAAACGCACGCTGTTCATGGCCCCTCTTGTCCCTGTGTGCGGGCGTCCATGGCGCTGTTGTCTTTCCTTCACTCAAAAAGGTCAACCTTGATACTAATCTCTGCCGAAAGTTTCAGACTATCTTATTTATTCTTCACATCCATGACTCTTGAGCGCCTATAGTTTCCGCCAGCTCCCTCTACAGGGCTGGATCAACAAACGTGAAGGCCCTGTTCAGTAATAATGTGGGGTCCCCAACCTTACAGTTCGTTGGGTAATTGGATTGTGCTTATTTTTAGTGGATATGCAGATTTACACGGTTGCAAGAAACATGATTTTTCCAAACGTTTTTAAGAGTTTGTGTTCGATTGTTGCAGTGTGACGCGTATCGACAGAGATTAACGCATCCACTCACTGGATTTTCTTTCTTTCTCAACTTAGGACTAGTATTCGCTTTGGTTAAATTCGAATCAACACCATTCCGTAAGCGCATTGTCAGTTCATTCAACTCATTATTAATTCCCAATATGTAAGTCTTCTTTATCTTTCAGGTTCTCTGAGAGTTGAAAGTTGGAACATTGCTTATAAGGTGGTAGGCCTACTCCAAACACGACAGAGTTGTTTATTAGAACTTTTACCTTCCATTGGTTTGATGCGAGGCAAATAGATGGGTTACTAGGCGCTCTTGTAACGGCATCGCTGTGTTACTGCGCCATATAAAGTCCTAATTGCCCCAAGCTTTTGCACTAAAAATCTCTTTTGCTTTTTTCCAGTTTTCGGTGACAATTATAAATGAATTAAAGAATCCCTTGAAAAGATGAGGGAGCAAACCGAATCAAAGCAGTACATAAATTCTCCCGATTGACATTGTTTAATCTGCTCAAGCTTTGATATGCTAAAATAGGGTACCGTAAGCCTAGTATGCGATAAATATATGCAGTATGCGATAAATATATGCCAACTACAATTAATCTCTGCATGCAGCCTACATCAGGGCCGGACTAAGGCACGTTCAACATGTTCGGCCGAACAGGGGCCCCACACTTTAGGGGCCCACACTAGCGGGGGAAATTTTCTGACGAAAAAATTGGTGTATTCTGAGGAAATTTCGACCAAACGACTAAAAAGGTCGTCCGCTATTTTTGACTGGAATAATCTGTATATTCTAAAGATTCGACCAAGTGACTAAAAAAGTCATCAGATTTTTCGGCGGAAGATCAACAAAAATTTCCGAACAGGGCTCTCTCATTTCTTAATCCGACCCTGGCCTACATACAGTGAATGTATCTATTTATTTTATTTAAGAAATTTATACAGCGCCTCTTCAAAGTAGGCTACTCAGAAGCGCTCCCGGCCCAACCACGGCTAAAAAAAGTTTTTAGGTTCTTAAGGAACAGAGCGGAGTGACCCTTGGGAATTAAGCGCAGTTGAACAAGGAGACCATTCCAGACTGTAGGACCTACAACAGAGAATGAACGACGCTGTCGGATAGAAGTCCGTGAGCGGGGAACCAGAAGCTCAGCTTGGTTCGCCGATCGAAGGGTGGATCTATCATTGTCTGCCTATTCTATTTATTGAAACAATAAACAAATTGAATTGAAACAATTATTGTGCTGAATTGATTTGAAATGGTAATTGCCATTGTCCATTAAAATAATAGACCTATAACGTCATTGGTAATTGTTTATCGTTCTGTCTGTATAATTATGTTGTATAATTCAAAAGTGTCAGCGACAGTAAATAACTGTTATTTTTTAAAATGCAGTTGATACAAGGACCTTCTGGTGTGATTAAAAAACAAACATAAATTAATTGCTTATCAAGTTTGGTATAGGATATTCGATATCAGCAACTTGCATAGTCTAACAATGTAGGCTAATCACTGTAATTGTTTTATAGCGTGCAGCTTCCCAAAAGGCGGAATAACTTACAGTGGATCTCGAAACACTACGCACAGCGAACTATCTTGCCAAAACTGGGCTGTTAATGAACCCCATGTGGTTGATTCGAGGATAACGGACGATATGTTTCCTGACGGAAGCAAAGAAGCTGCAAGAAATTACTGTCGTAATCCGTTTTTACAATTTAGAGACGGCGTCTGGTGCTACACAATGAACAAAGATGTTGAATGGCAATACTGCGATATTTGTAAAACTAATACATACGAAGGTTATAGTGGTAAGGTTTCCTATTTTTTTAATCGAGCTATCCTTCAAATTAATTATTATAGGCTAATTCATTCGCATTACTCTATCATAACTCCAACTCTCATCCTCAGCCTGAATAATTTCCTAATTATGGACGTTAGCCGAGATGTCTATTCTCTTGCTATTCTACGGTTCCTTATAATCTACAAGGCGGGGCAAAAGAAATACCGTCCTAAACCTTTTTGCCAAAATCTTGGTCAAAAATGAATATTTGTGAGAATTTTTAAAATGAAATGTTACATAGGCTACTTAAGGGCAATTCATATTTACGTACAATGGCCAAATGTCACCAAAATATTTTAAACAGAACAAAACTTATATCACTTTTAGTGAGGCCACCCTCTGTTCTTCGACGATTCAAAATGATAAGGCAGCAAAAGTAACAAAAACACGAATAGAAGCTGTGGAGATGTGGCTGAGTAAGAGGGAGTATCTACAACTGTGACGTCCCAGGTCAAGCAACGACACGAGCGCCACGGAATCAGTGTTAACTAAGCCGTCTGGTTTTTTCCTCTGACTGTGACAAACCCGGGGTTCCTTAACTGCTGGGATGCCCACCTAAACGAGACCTCCGCAGATAAGGTCATTCAGGACCGCATGTCGGGCCTGTCGGCCAGGTTCAAGACAGCATGACAGGCGGTGTGAGCCTTCAATGGTCACAAGAGTACCACACGGGCAGCGGGTGATAAATGACGGGGCCCAGACGAAGGTCCACAGATACTCGAACCGCCTCGTCATCCAGCCTAAGACCACATGTGCTTATGGGTAGGGCAAACAGCCAGTGACCCGAAACTGCTCGTAAAAGTGCTTGATGGTAATCATTGGTGTGATAGTGATCAAGCTCAGCTGTTGTTTGTGCAACAACAGGTTTGTCCCAGAAGGAATGGCTATGAGGAAAGTCTCCGTTTTGACGAGAATTGTGGTATTTTTTTTCATGCCGGAAGTACAATTTGTGTAGAATGGACCGGTCCATGTTCAAAATTGCACAACTGCGAAGTGCATTCATCATTAAAACTAAATATAATTATCATTGTCTTCATAAATGAATGCTAAATCAATTGCTTTGTTACAAGATATGATATCTCAAATCAAACACAAAATCCTGGGGAAAAACACTCCCTGGGTAGTCGACGTTGAAAGAAAACCTTGGTATAGCCGTGGTTTAATTACGATGATGATGCTGTCCATCCACATTTCTGAAGGTCGGAGACCAGAGACAACGACAGCAGCTTCCTCCATTCCTCTCTGTCCTGTGCCCGTCTGACACAGTCCACAGGTGATAGTCCGGTCCAGTCACAGACATCATCCATCCAGCGCCTCCTTGGTTTACCCCGTGCTGTCGTTTTCTCATGGTTCACATTGGGGATGTAATAGTCAGTGGGCCCCAAATCCTCTTCTGACCGCAGTACAGAAAGCTGATTTTGTCAGTCAAAGCCGTTGATCTCCTTGTTGAGATTCCTCCGCCGAACACCAATTCTCCCGCTCTGCTGCTGCCCAGCGTCCCTGGTGACACGAAGACTTATAGCGGTCTTCCCTCGCTCGACGTGGTCTCGTCTTTGGGCACAAATGGGTATTTTATAGGGATGCGGTCGTCACACCACATCCCAAGGCCGTAGCCAGGATTTGATTTCGGGGGGTGTTTCACTCACTAATTTCCCTTCTTAAAAAACTGATGACTTTTTTTTAGTCATCCGGCATATTTCGGGGGGTGTTTTCATGGTTTTATTTCATGGTTTTTACATCATGTGCTCGTAAATGCATTATATTATTTTTCACATTTTCCATTTCGGGGGGTGTTCAAACACCCAAAACACCCCCCTAGCTACGGCCTTGCGGCAAATCCCACCCACGCCCTAATGAGAGCCACCGCTGTTTGGTCCGGGACTGCTTATTCGTCAGGCAAGCCTGCTTATTTCGCAGCTGACCATCGTACTAATGGTCTTTTCGCTATCCGCCACCTGCGACACGCTGTGTAGCAGTTACAGCTCTGCCCACAGGGTTTAATTAGGCGCTGATAAAATATTAATTTAGACGTAGTCAGTCTAAATAGGATTACATGCAGGTTGCAAATGGCTCACATTAGAATTCCAATAGGTTTAGGTTACTGTTTGCATTATTATTGTACTACTTACGATGCTATTATCAAGCATTGCGTGAACTTATAATATAGCGTGTTATTAGTTACTATTTGTGGGGCGCGGTGGTGTAGTGGATATGTTCGTTGCCTTGCAGCCGGAGGGTTGCAGGTTCGAATCCACTTCAAGCCACCTCGTATGGAACATGAGCAAGTCCTTCACTCACAATTGCTCAGGCGCTTCGGCGTGAAATTACGATTCAGTGTCCACGCTGTAGTCGGGAGCGCTTCTGAGTAGAAATCTTGAAGGGGCGCTATAGCAAGTGCACAATGCACATACATACATTATATGAGGTAATAATCTTATTTTTCATCATAACATAATTATGATACTATCTCAGTATAATGTTAATATAAATTTTGTACAAATATTATTATTTTTACAACCAAATGGATTCTTCCCAATGTTATCTTTCTAATTTCAAACTGTCAAATTTCAAAATGGTTTTTATCCTTGAACACGTAGTAAAATAACAAACATCATTATCAATCTGGTAGTTGAATCCTTGCTTATTATTATCTTATTACCAATTACAACAATTGCACACCATTTGCAACATTTTCTGAGATTGTGTCCTGATCAGCCATCCAGGACCGTCTTTGGCAAAGGGGGATAAATACTAAGCTGATTACAGTGCCACAAAGCATAAAATATAAAACTTCTATTTGAACTCTGCAGTTATTCATTTTAATTTTCAGCAGCAGAAGAAGAACTGATTTGCGGAACATGTGAAATAAAGAAGTTTAAAATCAAATATTTATACTAAAGCTCTGAAATAAAGGAATGGCCTATAACTCTGTTGAGATGGCAGCTTAAAATTCTATTACGAAACAGAAAAAGACCATATTAATATAATATATTATTTATATATATATATTATTTATTGAAGTCTTAGACACCTTATCAACCCTGAAAAAAGAAAGCAATTTTGATAAGATGTTAAAATGCTGCCAATGACAATGTGAAAATTAAAACATTTTCTGATGGGGATGAGGCGAATCCTGTTCCCCAACCCTTGGGCATATCATCCATGGCTCTCCTCGAGCGCATGAATCGCAATAGTCTAGGTCTACGTTCTCAAAAGCCGTTAAATTCAACATTTCGACCTTCTCACAACTTCACAAGAAAGACATTCACTACATAGATGTTTTACATTTATTAACATAAGTTTTAACTTAAAAACTCATTAATATTACTTTTATGCGCCTATTGCATTTCACTATACGTCTACTTCTATGCAATATTTTGCATTAGCCTATATTTCGATATTATATAATATAATATACCATTGTGCGTTTCCTAATGAAGTGCCCGGTAGTAAACACCATTACCTACGCAGGCACTTATATCGCTGTAACTATACGCGATTCACTTTTTGAGTAAACAAGATGAGAGATGTTTACGGCCATTTTTTTCAGCCTATTGCACTACATTGACCTAACTTTGCATTAAAAATTATCTTCAAACGCAGGTTGTAAGCTAGCAGATAGAGGAGTCCAATATCGTGGAAAACTCGCTCACACTATATCCTTTCAAGTTTGCGAACCTTGGACAAAGCATCCAAGCAACCGGCATCAGTTCGCGGAAGGAGACGCAGAGACGAACAAAGATTATTGCCGGTATGCAGAGACACATTCAATTATAAAATTAATCTTAAAAATCTCTCGCACATATTTGCTTAATTTTACTGACTTACTCATTTTTATTAGTAATATATCTAATATTGTCATCGCAAATATGCACGGCATCTGTTCAAGAGAAATAAACGTTTCTTCTGCAGTTCTGCTGATGTTTTTTAAAACTTTTTTACGCTCAACCTAATAAAATAGTAGGCTAAGCCTATCAGAGTCCGTGCATTCTGTTTTTTCGTCACTGCTTCTCAATCTCGAGCTGTTTTGTCAGTCGCGTATAGGATTGACATTTTTTTTCTTCTTCGCCATAATTATTGCACGATACGACCATTGAGTCGCTGGGTTTGTGCCAAATCATTTGCATTAATAAATTAGTGGAAATCGTTTTCAACATTTGAATCGCGCTATAAAAGTAGGCCTACAATATTATTGTTGTAACAGGTGTGTGCTAAGCTTAAGAATGATGACTGCGTCACCGCTTAACATGCCAGTACGAGTTCTATTCTTTCTTGCAATAATAATCTACTGCCCATCCTTACCCTACTACGCATGCCTACGCAAAATCGTATTTTAAACCCTGTTGCAACTCGTACATTTGCGTACCCCCGCTTTACGCAGCCTACGTATAGGCTAATTAAGCTTCTTTGCCCCTCCATACATATGCTTTTTCAGCTAAAGTCATATACAAGACATTTATTTTACCGTATGATGCTATTTTATTTATGTTAAGCATCATATTTGCTAGACAAAATTTGTTAACCGCTGTGGTTTACTGTTTAGATCTAAACAGAATTTAATCGTAATGCCATCAAATGCCATCGGATGACTATTAAATAATAAAGAGCTATATAATTATAATTATAGGCTAATGTGAATGTCAGAATTATATACTTGCTTTGAGTAGGCTACGTACGTTTTGTCGAGGCTCTTCCCCGTACGCGCCCGTACGCCAATCTCCTAAATCCGGTGACCCTCCACTCCCTGAGAACGTAACACATCGACAACCCCTAGCCTACAATTGCTTAGCGCCTTTGATGATAGGCCTATTCACTTTTACGGTTACTTTAATCGTTAGCTACTTGCACTCAATATTATTATTATTACTATTATTATATTCGTTTAATAGCAACAAAAATTTATAGACACACCGCTATCAGGTACAAAAAGCAGTTGGTCAAATAGAATATAATACCTAAGAATGTCTTTAACCTTGTCTGTTGGATTTGTCTTGGGATGAGAACATAAAATGACAGAAGTTGCAAAAAAAGAATGATTCTATGTATACATAGGTTCAAGGCCGTAGCTAGGTGGGTGTTTTGGGTGTCTGAACAACCTCCGAAATGAAAAATGTGAAAAAGTAGAATGCATTTACGAGCACATGATGTAGGCTAAAAACCATGAAATAAAACCATGAAAACACACCCCGAAATGGGAAAAATGGGGAAAAAAGAATTAATTGGTGTAATTATTTGCAGATTTCGGTCGGATGACTAAAAAAGGTCATCAGGCTTTTGGGAAGGGAAATTGGTGAAACACACCCCCCCAAATCAAATCCTGGCTACGGCTTTGCATAGGCTACTGGGCTAATGAGATTAGACAATGCCTATCATCATTAATGAGCATAGATAAATAAAGGAATAATATTATCACTCTGTAGCTAGATAAATACTTTCGAGGTATCACTTAACAAAGGCACATTTATAGGCTACATTGTGCATTGTTTCAGCAACCCAGATCCCGTTATGTTTGAAGCTCCAATGTGCTTTATTGCCGAGGTGCAAAACGTAACATGGGAATATTGCGACATCTGTAAGCGTAAGTCCTCAATTTCTTAACGGCATTTAACCTAAGCGCCACAACTTGCATTATCACCCCAATACAATAATAATATTATAGGCCTAACTCCGCTTTCATGTGTAGGATTATCATTTATCATGCGGCCCAAATTTAGTATGTTGCGTGCAGCTATTGAATATTAGTGACTAAAGACTAATGAATCCGTTGACTTCGCGTTATAGTGTGCCAGTCACACTGAATTAAATTCATTCACAAGGTGGCTTTCAGTTCGCCCTCAAAATGACAACGTGATTTTTCATTTAAGTTAACGAGTCTATCGCTAGAATGTTCAAGACGTTTTATGTCAGAAACATTTTCGAGTTTTAATAGCTAATCTTAGGCCTATCTAGATTAGGCCTAATCTTGAATTGTTGTATCATTGTTAAATTCAACCTTGAATTGTTGAATAATAAATTATTGTACTCTAATCACCCACGACGAGGGCGTTTGATGATAATTATAGGCTAGTATTGAGTTAGGAAGTTTCAGACTGATTGGGGCACGTTCAAAGGAGCGAAAACGGTATAGGCCTACGTAGCCTAACCAGGTACATTATTGTAAGACGGCAGAAAATCTCGGGTAAGAAAAACAATGCCGCCACCAGTGCTGCTCCTACCTGTTTGTGATTTTGATGAACGTAAAGTACTGTGGAGATGGTAGCAGGAAGGAATACAGTCTTAACCATAACCATAGCCATAAATTTTATTGAAACCAAGTAACAATATTATTGTCATGACTATAATAGTTATTATTGGTGAGCGTTAGACTGCTTCAGGCGGTATGTTGTAATTCTGTATTTCAGCATTTCGAGGACATGTCGACCATAGACCAGGTGAAAGAGGAATATCTTACAGCGGTATCCATGTTACAAATCTCCCTGCTTTAGCTTGCCTTCGCCTGTGTGTTTCCGTGGAATCCTGCACTGGGGCTGGCGTGCAGCGCGATTTAAAGCAATGTTATATCGTCACAAAATTTAAATATGAACTAGCAAGCGACGATTCTTATGACCGCTACGTCGTGCAACGCGTTTGCAACTCGAAAGCCGCAGGTGAGCACTGAACACTGGGCAAGTGAGCATGCCTAATGCAAGCAACTTATACTTTTAAGTTTAATCTTATTGCCGTACGAACAATCAACGTCTGATAAGTTATATGTGTTTTAACGACAGGGAAATCGACTGTGACAGATTCGCATGTTACCAAAATTGTCTAATCCTAAACTATCCTGTCCCAACAAAATGTTAAGAATCCGTTCATGGTCAGTGCTCGATTAGAAGAATGATTATTCGTAATGATAGGTCTGTCTTAAGTCTTACTAATGAATATTTCTTGTCTATTTATCTTGTGTTATTGGCATGGGCGAAGTTTATCAGAAGCTAGGGGGGACTAAGCCCACAAGAAGACCCAAATTGATTGTTTTAACCGTGTAAGTGCTATATTTTCCGGGGCTTAGCCCCCCCCAAGAAGGCTTTAGCCCGTCCAAGAACGGAAACCAAACTCCGCCCATGGTTATTGGAGCCGTGACAAAACAGCACATGACAAAAGCGCGCAGACAAAAGCACGCAACAGAAACCCGTCAAAAGCATGCACGGCAATAGCGCGCAACTACCTGAAAAAGAATCCATTGTTGACAAATGAACAATAACGTATAGCTACAATATAGGCCTACGTTCTATGCCTAAATTAATTATTAGCTAGGCTTGCTAGGTTACTACGAAATACAGCCAGTACCGTAAAAATGAAGCGCAAATAAAGTAGATGTAGGCCCAACGGCAACGTACAATTTGTGTGGCCGTGTATTTGATTATTCTAGCTGATGTCTAAAGTTTGGCTAATAGTAGAGCCAACTTTATGAACTTTAGGAAATTTCTAGTTTAAACATATTCTATTAGTCTATTTTTTGTCTTCTCCTATATCTACAGTTTTTTCTTAATCTAGTTAAGTTCGAGTTTAATTAATGTGTTGCTACTACTGCCTAATCTTTTTGTGCGGTTTGGCCTGCATGCATTTTGTCTGCGCGCTATTGTCATTTCACGCTTTTGTCGAATCACCGGTTGTAGCACTAAACAGTTCTTATCAAATAAACTAATAATTTAACATGTTGATACTTTAATTTAAATAATAGTAGACTATTTTAAATTTGCATGTTAAACCGCATCCAGGAAACAGATTACATGAAAAATTGCTATTAACAATAGTCTCAGTAGAAAAATGTTTGTTTGCTAAAATTCTGCATCAGACTCTTGCTATAAAGATTTTATCATCTTTGGTTTGGAGCTTCAAAGTGTGGCTATTTTTTCACCATGGAGTTTTATTTTAGGAAAGGGCGTTCATTTCGTCGATTCTCCTGGTGTTATGAGTCTTACTCCGTCTAATCACGACCGCGGATCAGTGGAACGCTGTGAAAAAGATTGCCTTAAAGCAGTAAACTGCGTCGAGTATTCAAGGAACACGGAAACCGAAGAGTGTTTACTTCACGACAATATTTACGACGAGATACAATTGAATGTAGCCGACACTCTGTCAAGGTTCAAAATACGCTGTGTGCCAACATTGAGTGAGTAATTATTGCTATGATATTCAATTTAATCTTGACGGCGCATCTCTTTTGCTGTGGCTACTGTAATGCAGGTCGAAATAAACCATGGCCGCTGTAGTCTTCACATTATTTGCAACATTGCATGTACGAAGACGAAGATGAGAAGATGGTAAGCACTCTTCCGTTTGGGGGCGTGCCTGGACCAGTATTCTCAGTCTATCATGGCATAAATTAGCATAATTGATTGACAGGTCGGCGCACACTTAGGTCTTGATTGACAGGTGCGCCCACGCCTATGACTAGTTTGAAAGGTCACGTAACAATTTGCAGGCTTGCCATTGGTTCGGGGGGCCTGGCTGCGCCAGAAACAACACCCTACCCTGGCACAAATTGGCATAATTAATGAGAGAACGTGGCTGCGCCAGAAGCAACACTCTACTCACTACTATTTTGATAATGATGCATGATAGCCTAGTCATTCAGCTTATTTATTAATTTATTAGACATACGATATTAATAGAGAACCATGCAGCATCACAATGTGGAATGAAATGTGTTAAAGAAAATGTTGATCAGTGTTAATGAGCTCAATCAACTTTTTAAAAGTATTATTTGTGAGTTATTCTACGAAGATAGTCAATAACACTGCTCTCATTGTAGTTGCAAACGATGTTCAGAATCCTTGCGTTAGTGCCAGCATACTTCTTCCTTGGAGGTTGTGATGGCGGCCTCGACAAATTGCTTCATGAGGTTTTAGACATGAAAGACTTAACCACACATCAAAGACTTTAGCAAGAATAATTATTATTAAGCAATCGGAACCAGAGTAGCCTATACATTAACAAAAGATTACGTTAATAATTAATTTTTAATAATCTTTTATATGATTGTGGCAAGTCTTTTATGTCTAACACTTAGTTGTTATTTGGTCATTCTTTTAACATGGGGTTATTGTCCTGGGTAATTGTACGGGGTAATTGTCCGGGAGTAATTATAAATGTCCGGGGTTAATTGTTCGGGGGATAATTGTCCTAGAACCTTAAGTCCTATATCCAATGAAGAGCCACGATAAATAATCGTATCTTCATTTATTAAAACCTGCGACCTCAATCTTCTTCCATCATTCCTTCTACAAGAGTTCGTCGACGTTTTTCTTCCTTTCCTCACAGTCCTCTGCGTCCGCTATAAATAGGGAGTTCTTCCTCCGTCGCAGAACAAGTTCATCATTGTTCCTGTTCCAAAGCCAACTTCCAGGTCAATCGATAAAGTCTCCTTTCTTTCAAAAGCTTTTGAGAAAGAGTGATGTTGTTTCTCAGCTAACAGCTTATCTGTTCAATTTGCTCCCGGTTTTTCAATCTGGTTTTCGTAAGGGTCACTCCACGGAATCCCTGTTAGTTTGCCTTCTTTCTGATATCTATGGGCAATAATTATCAATGTGAGCGCGGCGTTTGACACGGTCGATCATGATATACTACAAAGTCGCCTAGCAACTTCGTTCGGTCTTTCTGGAAACAGTCAAGACTGGCTAAGTTCCTTCCTCCACGACCGTTCCTTCTTTGTGGTCTACGGGTCTTCCAGGACTCAGGGTGAGAATTGCCTGGGGATTGGGGGTTTCAACCCCCAGTCTTTCTTAGAGCCCCATAGTAAAGTCTGTTTTAACACTCCTATTCCAAGTGGATAGTGGTCCACCCCAGTTATTTTTCCACAATTCTTACAGGACTCCGTGGGTTACTGCCCCGTTTGGCCTGCCAAAGGGTTCTGTGCTGGGCCCACTTCTATATATTACTTATACTACTGATCTTGATCCGCTCCTATAGCCACTGGTTCTGTATTGAACCAATCCTATGCTGATGACCTTCAGGCTTATTTGCACTGTCCTGCGCCAGCAGCCATTTCCTCAGTCCGGACTATGAGCTAGGCAAGTGAGGCTCTGGAAATCTGGATGTCCTCCAATTGCCTGCGGCTGAATTCATCTAAAACGCAATTTATTTGGCTTGGCACACGCCAGCAGCTCGCCAAAATTGACATGGAGGATCTTGCCAAGGAGTTCCCGCACCTCGCCTTTTCATCCTCTACCCGTGACCTCGGTATCGCATTGGAATGAATAATTATGCTCCATTCGATGTTAGGAGATTGCAAGTCTTATCGATATCTGACCGTTGATTTCTTGGATGTGCTGCAAAGGGTCACCTCGTTGGTCCTGTGCTGTCTTTCGCGAATAGGTTGCCTAGCATTTAACATTATGAATTTATGACTACTTCGATCCCTCCTGACATCTATTTCGTAAACGCTGGAAACCATTTTAAGTTTGGTTCTCCATCGTTAGGTTGGGAGCAACTACCGAGAGGGAAACTTGAAGATGCGCTTTGTAAGTTTATGATTGCAATCAAAATTTCAATTGTAAGAAGTTTTTCGACTGAGACTTACCATAAGTCGTTTGACTACTTAAGCACATTGGTAGTTTTTTAATTGTGTCTCCAGATTTTAAATCATAGTTGCAAAAACGGTTTTTCGTTTTTCATTCTTCCCCAAAACGTCGTTTGTTTCGTTTGTTATTCTTCGCGTCGTTTTTTTCTTTTTTTATTCTTTTTTATGTAACTTTATTTATTCATTTATTGTCTATTAATACTTTCCTTAATTTAACTTTTGTCTGATATTCCACACGTTTTCACCGTACTCTCAAGGATTCAGCTAACTATAATTATATAGTGTCACTACTCATTAGCCTATGCATTTATTGTTTAGGTCATCATTTGAGAAATACATGTAGTAGGTCCCTACAATAAATAAAATTTGTAAGAGTTATTTTGATATAAAGTTTTTGGGCCTATAATTAATATTTATAAGTGTCAATTTTAAGTACAATGCACAACATATAATTTAGTACACTTCTGTGGTTTTTGCTTCTGATTAGATTTTAATTGCGTTATGTCGATCAGCATGAACTTATGTGGACTTATGTTTACAATTTAAATTTGAAAAGATTTCAATACCTTTAATTTTTCTGAATTTCTTATTAAACCAGAGTTATAAGAAAAAATAACTGTGGTTGATTAATGCTACTTAACCTATACCAATTAATTTTGGCCTAATAGTAAATTTGTGTTATTTGCAGATTAAGATAAAATCGCATAAGCAAGGTTTTAAAGATTCAAATGAAGTTTCAGATGTAATAAAGGCACATTATTTTCCTTTTCTGTTTTCCCCCGTTTTTTCTCTTTCTTTTTTTCGAAAAAACGACTTTTCCGTTTTTATTTTATTTTAACCGTTTTTTACATCTATGGTTTAATTTCTTTTTATCTGGCTTCGATAGATCTATATGCCAGTAGGGCTACTAGACGGCGATAACCATTTGAAGAAATGTCTTAGTGTGTGATTAGCGTCAGTTTTACTCTCCCTTCTGCCACTCCTGTCTCCCAGCCTGTCTGCCTGCCCGCATATCTGCCACCAACATACAAGCCTGCCTGCCTGCCTGTCTGCCAACATGCTAGCCTGCCTGTCTGCCAGCCTCCCTGCCCCGTCCGCCCATCTGTCCCTCGCTACCTTCCATCCTTCATCGCCCCCACTCTCAGACCCTATCCTTGTCTCCCTCCCTCACTCCGTTCGTCCTTCCATTCCCCGCTCCATCTTTAACTCCAACCGTTCGTCACTTCGTCCGTCCCTTCTTCTGTCCATTTTTTCAATTTCATGAATTCATCGTTTTCATGCATTCCCTCTTACGTGTAAATTCATTGACAAAACAGAACCAACAAAAGATGTCGCAGACGCGGGGGAAGAATCACGATCAGCAGAAAAACCAGCAGAAAAACCAGCAGATGAACCAGCAGAAAAATCAACAGAAAAACCAGCAGAAAAACCAGCAGAAAAACCAGCGGAAGAAATCAATCAAGGTCCTTTGATACCAGCAGCCAATAAAGGTAGCTTTGGACCTATAATGTCTAAATGGTTTTCATTCATGAGACTTAATTATGTCAATTCTGCTACTAGCATCATTGTCTTTCAGCTTACACTAGTTCATACTTTTTGCTCTGTGCGTCAATTTTCATATCAACGCGATTGATAATAACAAAGGCATTGTCCGACTATTATTGAAAGTGCCTTTAAGATCTATTGAGGACTACAATGTTCGAAGATTATTTACTGCATGTGGGCACATAGAAGGATATGTCTTTTCCTAGTAGGCTAGACTTTAGAGAAGATAAGGTTAAAAATAATTATACTTTTATTTTCTCTTCTTCTTCGCTATTCAAAGCTGCGTTGCTTGGAGATTCTGACGATGTGACGACGCCAAAACCAAAGAAAGGATCGACTCTCTTAATCGTGATCATCGTGGTCGCAATTATTGCATTAGGAATCGGTGGATTTACTTATTACAAACTAGGGTAAGTTCAGTCAATATTTGGTCTTTCACTGTCTTATAGGCCTACTATCTGAAAATGGCATGTGGCTTACGGTACCGCACTGTAGACCTACACTGATGCAGTTCCTTGAATATCGACTATTGCAATAAGGTTGCCAACGGATAACACATGTTTAAAGCATGGGCTTTCGTGCATATACTACTTCAAGTTTAGATCATATTATATATAGGCTAATAATATATAGCTGTTTTAACATTCCTAAATTACATAACAACCGCAGAAAATAGAGGAAAAATTATGTAGGCTACGCGCAGACTATAGTTGGAACACGGCACCCCAGACACAAGCACGTCACCTAAAATTAAATGCAGACACTTACGATTTCGTACGCTTCATTTTTCTTTACTCTTTACGTGGGCTTTTCTGCTAATTTTAGGTACGCTAAATGGCTACTAAAGGGCAATGAAAAAGCATCAGATGACGCTGTGGTAAAACCTCCAGAAAAAGTTCCAGAAACAGCTCCAAATATAGGCAATGAAAAGGACCCCCTAAACGCTCAAGCCACAGGAAACCCGAAGATCGAAGGAAATATAGGCAATGAAAAGGACCCCCTCATCGCTCAAGGCACGGGAAACCGGAAGATCGAAGGAAAACATAGAGGCAAAGGCAACGGCAAAAGGAAGAGCAAGGCAGGATGTAAGCACACCTTGCAAATTGCTTGACAGTTGACAATAGCTTCTTATGACAATTGGCATTGTTTCTATGTGACACTTAGAGTGTAAATTATTCGACTGGAACTTTTAATCTGAAACTATTTTAGGCGGAAACCAAGCAACAGGGTCGAATTTACAAATGTGGAGACCATGTTAAGTAAAACTGCGAATGCCCAACCTTGCAAAATCACTAATGAGAACGCACAAACAGGGCCGTGTTAAGGACCTACAACACTTTGTTGCGACATTAGCTATGTAGACTTATAGTGTTACATTGTTAGAATAATGGTAAATAGGCCTACCCTATGTATTATGACGACCCTTTTGGCTCTACCAACAGTTTCGTTACGTCCTTGGCTTTGTTCACAAACATGGTGTTGACTTGCTGTAAAGACGATAGCTTTTTTACATGGACTTTTGTAATTTTTAGAACATAAATTTAGGACATAACATGTTGAGCATGCCTTAATCCGTCTCTGGGTCCGCTGTAGTAAATAATAATTATGCTCGAGGTGGACCGACGGGTTCTCATAAGTGGGCCATTGAAAGGTAGTCTCAGGTCCGCACCTTCCTTAACACGGCTCTGTTTGTGCGTTCTCATTAGTGATTGTGTAAAGTTGGGCCCTCGCAGTCTTGCCAGAGGCTCAACATTTCTTAATCCGACTCTAACCAAAGGCATAATGGTTGGATTTTCTCGCGCGCTTAGCCAGATCCCTTGAATTGTTTACTGATCAAGTTGTTGGGGTCTATGCATGAGACGAATTTTACTTCATCCAAAGGTAAATCCTAAAAAAGTTAGACGGCAACGTAGGCCTACTGTGGATTGACAACAAATAGACTATTAAAATTTACTCGACATTTTAAGTGCCTATTCAACTTATAGGCCTACCTATTAGCCTATGTTCGTTATTTGCTATTCTGACTTGCTATCTGGTTTCAAGTGAAAGCAGGCAAAAAGGGAGAGCTGCAAAAGCTAATTCCCGTGAAACAGCTGCCTGGCTTAAAGCAATCGAAAGTCTCAGCTGTCAACAAATCGTAAGTAGAATTCTCATTTAATGTGTATCTGCGATCGAGTTACTTTCACAAAAACTGCTATTCGATGCTCGTTAAAGAAAACGTGACTAATCTAACGCTCTTATTTCCATGTTCATCATCCTAGAGTTTGGAGATCGCGAATTAAATGCGAATGCGAATTTTCATGTTCTCTTATGCGGTTGTCAAAGAACGAGCGTGCCACCTGAGATTGAATGTGATGTAGCAGCAACATTTTACCCATTTTGCATGCTACCAGTACCAGTGCAGAATCGTAAACCTAATCGTAAACTCGAAATTTCTACAGCGCCCACAAAAGCTAAGTCGCGGAAATCAGCTTAGATCTATGCTCAGGCGCTAAATCAAAGCAGATCGAGTCGATATAGCAGGGATCAAAATCCAGAGAGTAGGCGAGGAGTAGACATAGGGATATCATGGTGGATGATGTTTAAGGTTGAAACGGCGTGCGAGGTAGGTGGAGTGCAGGAATCAGGACAGGATCTGTGAAAGAGCAGTGTTTAAAGTTTAAGACTATCCACGCACTAGAAAGACCGCAGTCTCAAAATATTAGAACTTTTGCATGCCACGAAGATACTGGAATTGCTCAGCGAGATGCTCAGCGAGATGACCACTTAGAAAGGCTTTTGACATTGAAGCGTAAAGTGAACAAAATGGGTGATCATTGAGCATTTCTTGTTGAGAATTCTTAATTCTGCCTCCTGGCCAAGGTATCGGCTGCTCGTGTATTAAAAGAAGTGTCGAGCGATTGCATTGGAGAACTGACTAGATGACAATTTTACGAATATAGCGTGCAATAGACCTAGCT